>CM037092.1:30276920-30656920 GCA_020916435.1 Oxytropis ochrocephala
GGGAGGGAGGGAGACCTCACGTCGGCGGATCCGAGGCGAATCTGAGGTGACTCCAAGCCAATTCGAGATGATTATGAGCTCGTTCGAGCTCCAACAAGAAAAATAGAGGATCGCCACCTGCAAGCACTCTAATGCTCAAGTGAGTACATAATTAAGATGGAGCATAATGGGAGGAGTGGAGAAAGTGTACCATATTCAGAGTATGTAGTGGTATATATAGTGAAGCAATTGGGTCGGCTCGCAAATGGGCTCCTAGGCTCATTATGTAGCTAAAGGCTAATCCGGAACAGTAGCCCCACAAGTCGGTTGTCGATGTTGTAGAGCTGACTTGCGAGTAAAGTCTTCCTCGTAGGACATCCAATCTGTAGAAGTTAGCTAATAATGATAGAAATATCAGTCCGCCTACAACAAACATAAGTTGTGATACTATATACCTCATCGAAGGCTGAGGTAAGTGTACAAAGGGAAGAGACGTAGTCAACGCGAGCTGATGACTCACGCTTACTAGGAATTCCTCGTTGATCACCAACAATTGCAATTATATCTATCCCCATCACGATGAGATTTCAAATATTACCCGGGCCTGTCAGCCCAGAACATCTAATCCAATGTTCTGAATGGAACGAGAGAGAGAGAGAGAGAGAGAGAGAGAGCGAGAGTTACCTCATGGCGGTGGATCAGAGGTGAATCCAATGTGACTTCAAGCCAATCCGAGATGACTCCAAGCTAGTCCGAGATGACTCCGAACTCCAACGAGAAAAAGAGTGGGTCACCACCTGCAAGCACTCTAACGCCAAAGTCAGTCGATAATCGAGATGCAGCATATGGGAGGAGTAGAGAAAGCATACCATATTTGGAGTGTATAGTGGTATATATAGTGAAGCAATTGGGCCGACTTGCAATTAGGTTCCTAGACCCATTATCTAGCTATAGTTGTTCTGAAACACATTTTATTTTTGTAGACCCTATATTTTGTTTGGATTGATATATAGTACTTTGATTATTAGTGAATGAAAGTTCAGTTAATAAAGTTTAGTTTTCAAGAAAAGATGGGGTTTAGCGGTAGATGATAACTCGATTTGGTGGTTGTTAGTCGTGGATGGAGTTGTGGGTTTCAGAAAGAATGTAGTTTAAAAATAATGGAGTATGATGGGTCATAGATTTGTTTTCAGACACCAACAATTTGTTCATCAGTTCAATTTCAATGGTACCATTACATATTTATTTTTTATAGGCAATGTTGATGGTTAATTAACAAAATTTGAACCTTATATCATGTATTCTAACTCTTTTGGTGTTCTTTAACTCGCCAACCAAATTAATACCTGGGACACCACATTTCATGTTGTTTGAGGTTCCTTCCTGTCAAGGGAGTCCAGTGGCGGATCCAGGACCCCGAGGTTAGGGGTGTCAATTTTTTTAAATACACAATTTGCTAAAAATATAATTAAAAACAACTATAATATATTTAAATAAATAAATTATACATTTCATAATTGTCCGCTACGTGATTTCATATTCTGAAATCGTTAAATAATAAGCTCAGAGTCAATTTTATTGAATACATCACTCTCAATGTATGTCACCAAACAGTCGTTCATCGATGTGTCCCACATATGGTCATACAACTTATTCTTCACAATATGCATAGCAGAGAAACCTATTTCTACCGTTAGTGTTGCAACAGGCAAAACTAGTGTCAGCTTCAAAAGAAGGTTTTATCAAGTTCAACTTGTGTTGCACTAGACCAACACAAATTAAATAGCACAAATTAGTTTCTAAATAGAAATTAAATAGCACTAAAAAAATCAATATTTGTGCTCCCCTTCCAATTGAGTTTTTGCCACACCCAAAATTTGAACCTGAGACATTGCGATGGGATCCAAGTTACCACTCAGATCAGCTGTTGTTGATAAAATATTCAAATTAAATAGCACTAACACAAAATACAAACTAAATAGTACTAACAGATTCAAAATTAGGATAATAAGAACAAGAACGGATCCAAGGAGATTGAGAGACAGAAACTTTTTTAAAATAAAATACAAGAGTGTGAGTGGTTGTGTGAGTGTGGTGCATTAGAATGGTGTAAAATTAAGAATTTTGGTACAAAACTAAGAACTTGAGTGCAAAACATATTTTTCAGGAGATGCAAAAACATTTTTTACTAAGATTTCGGTGCTAATTTTATTATTTGAGAGGGTTCACTTGAACCCCTCAAATATATGTAGATCCGCCCTGAGGGAGTCCTAGAATCTCCATGGTTGCTTCAAGGAGGATAGTGGTTAATTCTCTCCAACTACACATGACATAGATTTGTTTTATGAACGATGGATAAAGCCAATGGGTTGAAATGTGATGATTGTAACAAAGATTTTTTACTAAATATATAAATTCAACACTATGTCGAATCGCAAAGTTGCGCTCCTAATTTGCCTCTTTCTCATTTTTTTTTTTTATCGTGTTATTGATACAAATTGTTTAATAGTTTTGTCAGTGACTAATCTACATCGAGAAATTTGGTTGGTCATATGTATACCCAATTTTACTGGTCCGTGTAGTTCTCACCTCCCAATAAAGTTTTCCCCACACCTAAGATTCGGACCTGAAATCTTGAGGTGGAATCTGAGCCGAATTACCGTTCGGACCAACTCATGTTGTCTTGTTGTTGAAAAGATTAAGAAGAAGCAATGTTATGTAAATTGAGATATTATAAATACAAAATCTCCCTATGACTTTTTATTTGTCATTAAATGAAAGACTTAAGTTTGATGGTATAAATGTTCACATAATTAAATAATAAACCAATGACAAAGCAGTAAAATGGGCCCTCTCCTTAAATATGGAAGAATGAAACCATTTTATTTTCCACACCCACCCACCATAGACCAAATCTAATTAATTGTTAGTCTAAATAAAGAGTCTGATATTAATCTCCCATTGTGAATCAAACTAATTAGTGCCCCTTGCAACCAATGTGATTGTGATCACCTAACCTAATCAGAGCACCTTAACTTTCTTTTGCTCCAAGCCTGCAACAACGTTATTCTTATTCTTAGCTGAGATGTTGTCAATGACAAATGGCAATGCTTTGCTTCACATGAAACCATCGACCTACACTACATAAGTACAATAATTATAGGCACCAACTATTTCTGTCTTCTAACTCAATATAGAAATTTAAAAATGCAATAAAAAAAATTGTTTTCATTGTGTTTGGTATATAGCTTGTAATGTCTGCCATTGTTCAACGCTCATGTTTCATCATCTGAAGAAAATGAGTGACTGCTGGACGGTTTCGAAAGTTACATTACACCTGTAATGTAAACTAATAAACTATGCTTTCTCTTAGAAATAAAGATAAGGGCACTTTAGTAATCACGCCACATACATGCCGGCCCGAGCCTGACATTATTATTATTATTATTCTTATTATTATTATTATTATTATTATTATTATTATTAAAAATGAGAATTGACAAGCTGGCTACAGTCATGCGGAATTCATAGTACCCCTCAGTCTTTGCCACATGGCGACATATCAGAACCAAATTGTATTTATTCTACTCTAAATTTATTTATTTATAATACAAAAAAAAATTATTAATTTATTTTATGTTTTTTTTTGTCTTTCGATAAGCAATTGATCATTGATAAGAGTATTAGGTATGCCCAAAACCTGATATACAAGGTGGTATTAAAAACTGTTGAGATAATTGAGCACATTGTTCCACCATAACGGCGGTGACAAGCTTAAATCTCTACCCACCCCAAAAATGAATCAATAGCAAGAAATATACTTAATGTGAGTCACAATCGCTTCAACATTGCCTTCAACCCCTCTGAAGCACCGAATCAACCAAAGACACCAACAAATTGCTAATCAAAGCATGTATTTTGCTTTTGAGGATTTTCTTCCCGAGCACAAATCACCCACCGAAAGAAGATATAGGGCAGTCCAAAAATAGATGTTGAATATCCTCCATATGATTGTTGCAAAAATATGAATGTTATAGAACTTAGTAAAAAAAATATAAAATACACAATTCAAAAATACATACCAAACATAACTCCCCACCATTAAAGGTCTATCAATAACGACTAATCTTATTAGTTACTCAATCTGTGTGTTGTTTAAGGTTATTTTTACATATTAAGATGATTATTAAATTTTATTACTTTTAATGGTACTATTAATCTTTTGTCTAACTAATAAGGGTTGGTCTGCGTGGTAATTGGGTTCGGATCCCACATTAACATTTTGAGTTTGAATTTTGGGTGGTAAAAACTTTGATTGGAGGAGAGAACCATGCGGGCCGACAAATCCGAGTACTTTTGGCTAGCCAGGTTCCCCAGCGTAAATTAGTCACCGACAAAGTCAGTGGAATCTGAATACCAATGACATGGTAACAAAAAAAATTACACTTTTGCCTAGAATATCCTTAACTACTCTTTCCGTTTCACAAGTAGTGTCGTGTTATTTTTGCAAAGTTGTCTGAAACCAAAATTATAATATTCGTAATTATCAATTCGTAAATTGTAAATGAAATTGGTAAATTAATTATGTATTGTTTGAATATTAATATATAAATAATATAATTATTAGATAAATAATTGAAAAAATAATATATATATATATATATATATATATATATATATATATATATATATATATATATATATATATATATATATATATATGATACTGATATTCTAAAAATGAATTTAAATAGCAAAACTAATTATATGTTTTTAGTCAATAATATTTATAGTATTCTAAAAAAAAGAATCAAAGATTTTAAAACAATTTTCAGTAATGAAATAACAACATGTAATGTTTCTCCGTTGTAACTCAATAGTAGGATATAAAAAATAATTATTCGAAAATCATCTATTGTTTTCTCGTCTTCACTCAAAAATAAAATAATTATTTATAAAAGTTAAATACATTCATGAAGATAAAATATAAAAAAAAAATTATTCTAATAAAGTGTAAGGTTTCACCGTAGTGAATCAAAATTAATGAAATTATACCAACAACATGTAATGTTTACTCGATGAAACTCAAAAATGACAAATAAAAATAATCATTTCAACAACATCTAGTATTTTCTCGTCGAGACTCAAAAATAAAAGAAAGATTTATAATTAAAGAAAAATATACATACTTGTTCTAGAGTGGACTCAAGGCCCAATACAGTCCAATAGGCCTAATATGGCCCAATACTATAGCTATAAATATGGCACGAATCCCAAGAAATTAGGTATGTCATTATTACTTGTGGTCCTATTCACTGTTCACTGCTGACTTGAGCATCGGAGTGCTTTCGCAGGTACCACCCGCGCGCGACCCAGATTCAAGCTAGGACATCAGCATGATCAACGACCGAGCTAAAGGACCACATCAACACAGCATCTATTGGTCTTGTACGATCATTTGGCGACCACAGTGGGAGCCCGAGCGCTACCCTTCCATCATGCAGCCGAGGAAGCACGCCACGCGAGCTTCGTCGCGAGCCGACCCCTCTGGGCGGAACGCCCCTCCACAGCAAACCCCAGAGGGCGCGCCACAAACCATCCACGAATCACTGGACAATCCTCGCCAAGAACCTCGCATAAGGCGCGGCCGAGGACCAGATCCTAGAGGAGATACGGGCCCGCCCCAACAAAGAATGCCGTAGCGAGCCGGGTTAACGCAGGAATTGATGCATCCTTGCCCGAGCATGTGACTCAGACCTTCCTCCAAATTCTACAGAACAAGAATCAGATCATTGCTGACCGTGATGCACTTCTTTCCCACTATGAAAGAGGATCCATTCCAGTCCGCCAGCGAGCGGGCGGAGAAGGGCCCTCGGGTCAAGCGTGTCCTTCCCACAGGTGCTTAACTCCATCCAAAAGAAATGACCATCCTCGTGGAGGCACATCACGCCGATCTCCTGCACGAAGAGTCAGGGCGCGGAGGTCCCCCGCTCGTAGGGGCGTGCGCAGTCGCCGTTCCCGGTCTCACGACCATGATTACGCAGACTCTAGTTATAACCCAGAATCGGACCGCTCGCCCACGAGGTATTCCTCGTGCTAGTCCTCCGGTTCTCGTAGGTCAAGAAGCCGATCGTGGAACTCATACGACGAGCTAGATAACTACCGTAATGGGGAGATCAGGGACATCTCCCATCGGTCAAGAAAGTATGAGCCCGAGCGACACGCAGGGCGCTGCCTCGTGTTCCCCGTTATATGGTCAACTGGTCGGTGGAGGTCTCTACGGAGTGCCAGCCAATGAAGCGCATCATGCTTTGCAGCCATTTGGACCGGGTGAATTAGCGACCGGTCACGGGCCATTCTCGAGGGAAATTAGACGTTACCGTATCCCGAGAGATCTGAGAAAGTCGCCAAATTTGAATAAATTTGATGGTCGCGGAGACCCAGATAAACACGTCAGGTATTTCAACAATTACTGCAGTTATAGAGAACTAGGCCCAACAATGAAGTGCCGGCTTTTCCCTCAGTCCCTCGACGACCGGGCATTGGAATGGTGGGAGTCTTTGTGACCCAATAGCATCTCTTCTTGGGAAGGCTTGGTCGGAATTTTCTTGGCCAATTATACGGCCAATCGTTGTCAATATCGATATGAAGAGCATTTAGACACGGTTGTTCAAGGCGAGAATGAGTCGTTGAGGCATTATATAGATCGTTTCAACACTGAGGCAGAGACAATTCGCGACCTCTCTGACAAGGACAAATTGAAGTACCTCAAGCGTGGAATCCGACCAGATCATAGGTTTGCGGAGGAATTCACCCTCAACCATTATACAGACCTTAGCATGTTCCTGAGGAGGGCCAACTGTAACACCCCTATTCTACCCTTAATTCACACGTCATATATCAGAGTAATTCCATTTCTCAAAAATATTAATTTAATTGGATAGAAATGTAAATGCCACATCGACGTGAAGAATACTCATCAATTGCACTCATTAAAGTTGGTGCAACAAACCAACGTCATAAAAATTAAACTTCCTCAATCACATCACAAATGAATAGAAATAATGATCCCTAAAAAATCCATTTCACATCATCGTTACAATCATTAAACAAATAGTCCTCAATTAAATTAAGTTATAAAACTTCACTACACCCCTAGGTGCTACGGTATCGTAGAAGCGACGACGCATGCACTCCCGACGGCTATCAAAAGAAAGCGGCTAGACCTTCATTCGCGATTACTGCAAATTGCCACAATGGAGCAACATTCCAAGCGAGAGGGTGAGAATTTCAATAAAACATAATCGATACATAATAGAGAAATGAGAGCGCATAATCACACGGTATCATCATCATCACCACATCATAATCACGCAACACCGGCTCCAATCACAAACAAAGAACAATTCACAGATCCATGATTATGTATGAAAATGCAACCCACACGCGGGCATATGCATGATGGTACCATACTCGCTCATAATAAGAGGCCAAGCCTATTCGCATAAGAGGTCGAGCCTATTCGTCATAGTATGCACATGTCATGAGACTCGTGAACACATGTGCAATTCATCAAACACTCACCGGATTACTCATCATCACCATCATAAAACACTCGTAGAGTGTATTCGCTCATAGTCATCAAAATCATATATATATCATATCATCATAATCACTCATAGAGTGAACTCGTCATATTCACAAAATCATATAGCAACATCATCACGAGTCATACTTTTTCTCATCATCATTGAGCATATATATATATATATATATATATATATATATATATATATTTTCAGTTGTCTTTTAGCTTAGTGTGTTATAAAATAGTGAACTGATTGACTATGGGATTACTCAGGTAACTGATACTACTTGCAACAGGCATTGGCCACTTTTGCAAGACTCTCAGTGATGCCCTTGTAAATACACCAGTGAAAGAAATTCTGACCTTAGTGGTAAACCACAGTCTAGCCATAGTCAATTAGCACACTAGTAGTATAACATTTCACCGAGACTCATTTATATAAACATAGCATCACAAATTTTTTGTTAAGAATCGTCACGTTTCAATTCGGGAAAACACCTCATCTTTAAGCTTAGACACCCTCATTGGAAAAAGAGGAACACCACATTTTTAATAGTGGAAACATCATAATTTAAGTTTGAGTTAACATCATAGTAAACTGATTGACAATTATAAAGTAATACATTTTACAGTGGGAAAAACAGCAGTATTTTTCAACAACTGTGCCAATTTTCGACAATTAATTTAGCATATCATACGATGTCGGAATTTTGCAAACAAATATTCTCTGGAAAGCTTAAAATGTCAGGTTTCTAGAAATAATTTTTATTTATTTGTTTAGATATCCAAATAGTACAGTTTTTGCAAAATACCTCTCAGGGAACAGAAGTTCGACAGCTTCTGTTAACTAAATTGTAACCCAATTTTCTCTTTGAATTCTCAACCAAATGAAACGAAATCCGGGTCTGAATTGAAGCCCCGTGAGTCTGGTTTACAACGAGATAAAAATCATTCGAAACCGAGTTCGGTGGAAAGAGTTATGAACAAAACATTGAACCTATACCCATACGTTTTCATGCAATTTTTCCAGATTCTTTTACCCACTTTGTAAAAATGTTTTCTCCAGTTATACTGACTCAATTTTAGCGAAACCAACGCCTAAGGTGAAGGAAATCGTGTGTACTTTTCAAAGAAACAAACCCAACGCAATTCAGGCCGATAATGAGGTCACAATCACAGAAATACTGAACACCTATCAAAACGTTTTCAAAATGAAATTTCTGCACAAAACATCCTCAAATTTTATTCTAACAACTCATCAATGCATTCAAGGCAACATCAATTTCAGCAAGTCAACATCAAATTCAGCAAGACAACATCAAAACTCTTCAACAAATCCAATTCATCAAACATCATCCAATATATCGAATTTATCAACAATTCCAATTTCATTAAACATCATCCAATATATCGAATTTATCAATAATCCCAATTTCATCAAACCCCACGAAACCCCATATATATATATATATATATATCCGATTATGCCAAACGAAACGCTCACCCTTACCTTGAATATGAACGCTCCGGGAAGATGAATGAGAGCACGTATACAAAACCACAAAGAACTCAATCGAACAAGCTCCTTCTCCTTGACAATTCGCGATTTCCTCCTCTTTGATCAATGAAAACATCAACACCACGGGAATTAGAGATTAAAGGCTACATCATTAGGAAAAGGAGAGAAAACGATAATGAATGATTGAGAGCTCTTACCTAACGAAAACTTGAGACGATTCCTTCCTTCCTCTTCTTCTCGGTAGCATTTGAGCTCTCTCTCTTCTCACTCTCTCAAGTTTTGTTTTCTTTCTTTGATGCAAGGAGTGAGGCGCCATCTTATCCTCCAGCTCCCACGTCAGGCTTTCACCAGCTGCCCCAAACCATACAACTTTCACCAGATTGATCTTCTTACCTCGAAGGGTCTTCACTTCCCAATCCTCAATTCGTACAAGCACGGTCTCCACAGTGAGATTATCCCGCACCTCTACATCATCCGGATGAATCACATGAGACGAATCTGCAATATACTTCCGAAGCTGCGACACGTGAAACACGTCGTGCAAGTTCGAAAGATTAGGTGGCAAGGCCACCCGATATGCAACACTTCCAACTCTTTCCGTAATCTGATACGGTCCAATGAAGCGAGGAGTCAACTTCTTTGATTTCAGCGCACGCCCGACACCATTCATAGGTGTGACCCTCAAAAACACGTGGTCACCCGCCTCAAACTCTAAATCCTTCCTTCTCTTATCATGGTAGCTCTTCCGCTCTGCTCGACGCCATTTCATTTTCTCTCGGATCATCTTCACTTTCTCGGTGGTTTCTCTAACCACCAGTCCAAGCACTAAACTTTCCCGGTCTCGTACTAATATACCGAGTCCTACACCTCCGACCATACAATGCCTCAAACGGTGCCATCCCGACATCGAGTGATAACTATTGTTGTATGTAAACTCGATCAAGGGAGATGAGTATCCCACGCACCTCCCCGCGCTCTAGAACACACGACCTCAACATATCTTCCAATGATTGAATTGTCCTCTGCTGTCGCGCCGGTTTGAGGATGATAAGCTGAACTCAACCTCAATTTCGAACCCAACTCCTTCTGCAAACTACTCCAAAATTCCGAAGTAAACCTTGGGTCTCTATCTGACACAATGCACAAAGGAACACCATGCAGCTTCACAATCACCTGAATATAGATTTCAGCCGGTCTCTCGACACCGGATACTTAATACCGATAGGAATAAAATGAGCCGACTTTGTCAATCTATCCACAACTACCCAAATTGAATCATGCCCTCTCACCGTATTGGGTAACCCACTCACAAAATCCATGGAGATACTATCCCACTTCCACTCTGGGACATTCAACGGTTGCATCATTCCCGCAGAGCTTCTGGTGCTCGACCTTCGATTTCTCGACACAGTCAAACACGAGTACACGAATCGCGCCACATCTCGCTTTTAACCTGTGCCACCAAAACATCTTTTTCGAGATCTTGATACATCTTCGTCGCTCCGGATGGATACTTAACTTACTCCTATGTCCTTCCTCAAGAATTGCCTTTTCATTTCCTCATCTTCTGGAACACAAATTCTTCCACAGTACCTCAATACGTTCTGAGCATCTAACTCGAAGTCTTCATTCCCAGGCTGACCAATCCCACTCATCAAATCAACCAATTTCACATCTAACTTCTGCGCTTCCCGGATACTAGCCATAAAATCATTGCCAATTTTCAACATGCCCAACGACACTCACGAGGTGTGACTTCACAAACTAAACTCATGTCCCTGAATTGCTCAATCAACTCAAGCTCTCTAGCCATCAATGCCGACATATGCAAGGTCTTCCGACTCAAAGCATCTGCAACCACGTTAGCTTTACCCGGGTGATAACTCAATTCAAAATCATAATCCTTCAATAATTCTAACCACCGGCGCTGTCTCATATTTAACTCTTTCTGATCGAACAAATACCGCAGACTCTTGTGATCACTGAACACCTCAAATCTCGATCCATACAAATAATGTCTCCAAATTTTTAATGCGAATACCACAGCGGCAAGTTCTAAGTCATGAGTGGGGTAATTCTTCTCATGAGTCCTTAATTGCCTCGACGCATAAGCGACCACTTTCCCATTCTGCATAAGCACGCCACCCAAACCCATCTTGGAAGCATCACAGTATACTACAAACGGCTCGACCGGACTAGGTAAGGTCAACACTGGAGATGTAGTCAATCTTCTTTTCAGCTCATTGAAACTTTCTTCACATCGGTCATCCCAAACAAAAGCTTTGCCCTTGCAAGTTAATTGGGTCAATGGCGAGCCAACTTCAAAACCCTCAATGAATCTTCTATAATAGCCAGCTAATCCCAGAAAACTCCTTATTTCAGTAACTGACTTTGGAGACTCCCACTGCAACACTGCATCAACTTTGGAAGGATCCACCGCAATCCCTTCACTAGAAATCACATGACCGAGAAAACTGACCTTTTTCAACCAAAACTCACACTTGGACAACTTGGCATATAACTTTCGACTCCTCAGAATTTCTAACACCAACCTCAGATGTTCCGCATGCTCCTCTTCTGACTTAGAGTAAATCAGAATGTCATCAATGAAAACCACCACAAACTTGTCCAAGTACTCACTAAGATTTGGTTCATGTATCCCATGAATACTCCCGCGCATTAGTCACACCGAAAGGCATAACGGAATACTCATAGTGCCCATATCTTGTCCTAAATGCCGCCTTGAAACATCTTCATCCTTGACCTTGATCCGGTGATAACCGGACGCTTAAGTCAATCTTGCTAAATACTTTAGCACCCACTAATTGATCCATCAAGTCATCAATCCTCGGCAACGGGTACTTATTCTTGATTGTAACTTTATTCAACTGACGGTAGTCTACACACAACCTCATACTCCCATCTTTCTTTTTCACTAGCAGCACTGGAGCTCCCCAAGGTGACACACTTCGGTCTCACAAACTTCTTTTCTAACAAATCTTCAAGTTGCTTTTTCAATTACGCCAACTCGGATGCGGACATTCTATATGGTGCCAAAGACACACGGGCTTAGTGCCGGGAACCAGTCAATAGTAAACTCCACCTCTCTCTCTCGGTGGTACATCCGGAATCTCATCGAGGAACACCTCGTAAAACTCGCGCACTACCGGCAATTCATCAACCTTCGCTGGCTCTCGGCGACAACGATGCTAATAGAGAAAACAAATGAACCTCTTCTCTCATCATCCTGTAGTAGCCACAGATAGCAAACTGCACTTCTCTTCCCACAAGCAAAACTCACGGACCTTTCACGACAATTGATATGAACATGGTTATCAACTAACCAGTCCATACCCAGAATGACATCCATCCCACTCAGCGGCAAACAGATCAGATCAACTAAAAATTCTCTACCATACATAGATACAGGGCATTTAGCACAAACAACGGAGGTAGTCACCGAACCGCCAGGCTGGAGTATCGATAACCATCTCCTCAACATATCGGATAAAACAAGACTTAAGTTCTCAACACATGCAAGAAGAATAAAACTATGGGTAGCACCAGTATCAACGATAGCAACAAGAGGAGTATTATTGATATAGCACAGACCTCGAATCCCGTTCACTACGTCAGACCCAGCTAGAGCAAATACTTTTCCATACGACTTCTCTTTCTTGGGTTTTGAGCACTGTGTACTGATGTGACCACTCTCCCCACAATTAAAGCATAGCACCTCCTTCTTATCACAGTTGGAAGCCATGTGTCCCTCTTTCCCACACCCCGTAACATCTCTTTCACACCCTTGTTTGGGCAATCTGGGCTCTTATGGCCCACTTTCCCACACGTGTAACAAGTAACACCGGTTGCAGCATCTCCCCCACTTCGCTTAGGCCCACCGACAGACTTACCAACAAACTTTCCCTTGCCCTTACCAACAGGCACCTCATAGGGCTTACCACGACCCGAAAAATTCTTTTGCTTTTCCTCATAACTCGGAGAAGGCATTATTGTCTTCTTCAAAAATTCCGCACTATTAACCAACAATTGGAACACACGGATCTGCGATACCCTATGGCTCTCTTAATGTCGGACGCAACCCGCTTTCGAACTTGATACATTTGGAGAACTCACCCTTCTCCGTCATAATGAGGATAAAACTTAGACAAATTTCAAGAAACTTTGCAACATACTCAGTGACAGTCATGCTACCTTGCTCAAGTCTCAGAAACTCAACCTCCTTCTTCCCGCGGACATCCTCCGGGTAGTACTTTCTCTTGAATTCCCTCTCAAACACAGCCCAAGTAACCTCCTCATTGGCAGTCGTCAACCCCCGACTAGCCGCCTCCACCAATCATAAGCCTCTTTCTTCAACATGTGTGTGCCATAGCGAACCTTCTCGAGCATCGGTGCAATCCATAACGCGGAAGATCCGCTCCATCTCACTTAGCCACTCAAGGGCACCATCAGGATTATACCCGCCTTCAAAAGTAGGAGGGTTCTCACGCTGGAACGTATCCAAACTACGTGTTCCATCACCAATAGCATTGGGTATGTTACCCACAACTCCAAAGAATAGCTCGCAAGGCGGCGCAGCAAGCGCGAAGATCGTTCCGCCCCGCCATTCTAGCACCGCAACGTAAAAACAAAAATCGAAACGAGTAACACAGCTCAAATGTTACTCAACTTGACGACTCAACCACCGGCCGGACAGACGAACTGCTATGATACCACTAATGTAACAACCCTATTCTACCCTTAATTCACACGTCATATATCAGAGTAATTCCATTTCTCAAAAATATTAATTTAATTGGATAGAAATGTAAATGCCACATCGACAGGAAGAATACTCATCAATTGCACTCATTAAAGTTGGTGCAACAAACCAACGTCATAAAAATTAAACTTCCTCAATCACATCACAACGGAATAGAAATAATGATCCCTAAAAAAAATCCATTTCACATCATCGTTACAATCATTAAACAAATAGTCCCTCAATTAAATTAAGTTATAAAACTCCACTACACCCCCCTAGGTGCTACAGACGTCGAGCGACATAGACAGACTCCCTGACGGCTATCAAAAGAAAGCAGCTAGACCTTCATTCGCGGTTACCTGCAGCGTTGCCACAATGGAGCAACATTCCAAGCAGAAGGGGTGAGAATTTCAATAAAACATAATCAGATACATAATAGAGAAATGAGAGCAGGCAATCACACGGTATCATCATCATCACCACATCATAATCACGCAACACCACTCCAATCACAAACAAAGAATAATTCACAAATCATGATTATGTATGAAAATGCAACCCACACGCGGGCATATGCATGATGGTACCATACTCGTCATAATAAGAGGCCGAAGCCTATTCGTCATAAAAGGCCAAAGCCTATTCATCATAGTATGCACATGCCATGAGATTCTGTGATCACATGTGCAATTCATCAAACACTCACCTGGAGTACTCATCATCACCATCATAAAACACTCGTAGAGTGTATTCGTCATAGTCATCAAAATCATATATATATCACATCATCATAATCACTCATAGAGTGAACTCGTCATATTCGTCAAAATCATATAGCAACATCATCACAGTCATACTTTTTCTCATCATCATTGAGCATATATATATATATATATATATATATATATATATATATATATATATGTATATGTATATATTTCAGTTGTCTTTTAGCTTAGTGTGTTATAAAATAGTGAACTGATTGACTATGGGATTACTCAGGTAACTGATACTACTTGCAACAGGCATTGGCCACCTTTGCAAGCTTGTAAATACACCAGTGAAAGAAATTCTGACCTTAGTGGTAAACCACAATCTAGCCATAGTCAATTAGCACACTAGTAGTATAACATTTCACCGAGACTCATTTATATAAACATAGCATCACAAATTTTTTGTTAAGAATCGTCACGTTTCAATTCGGGAAAACACCTCATCTTTAAGCTTAGACACCCTCATTGGAAAAAGAGGAACACCACATTTTTAATAGTGGAAACATCATAATTTAAGTTTGAGTTAACATCATAGTAAACTAATTGACAATTATAAAGTAATACATTTTTACAGTGGGAAAAACAGCAGTATTTTTCAACAACTGTGCACAATTTTCGACAATTAATTTAGCATATCATACGATGTCGGAATTTTGCAAACAAATATTCTCTGGAAAGCTTAAAATGTCAGGTTTCTAGAAATAATTTTTATTTATTTGTTTAGATATCCAAATAGTACAGTTTTTGCAAAATACCTCTCAGGGTACAGAAGTTCGACAGCTTCTGTTAACTAAATTGTAACCCAATTTTCTCTTTGAATTCTCAACCAAATGAAACGAAATCCGGGTCTGAATTGAAGCCCCGTGAGTCTGGTTTACAACGAGATAAAAATCATTCGAAACCGAGTTCGGTGGAAAGAGTTATGAACAAAACATTGAACCTATACCCATACGTTTTCATGCAACTTTTCCAGATTCTTTTACCGACTTTGTAAAAATGTTTTCTCCAGTTATACTGACTCAATTTTAGCGAAACCAGTGCCTAAGGTGAAGGAAATCGTGTGTACTTTCCAAAGAAACAAACCCAACGCAATTCGGGCCGATAATGAGGTCACAATCACAGAAATACTGAACACCTATCAAAACGTTTTCAAAATGAAATTTCTGCACAAAACATCCTCAAATTTTATTCTAACAACTCATCAATGCATTCAAGGCAACATCAATTTCAGCAAGTCAACATCAAATTCAGCAAGACAACATCAAAGCTCTTCAACAAATCCAATTCATCAAACATCATCCAATATATCGAATTTATCAACAATTCCAATTTCATTAAACATCATCCAATATATCGAATTTATCAATAATCCCAATTTCATCAAACCCCACGAAACCCCATATATATATATATATCCGATTATGCCAAACGAAACACTCACCCTTACCTTGAATATGAACGCTCCGGGAAGATGAATGAGAGCACGTACACAAAACCACAGCAACTCAATCGAACAAGCTTCTCCTTCTCCCTTGACAATTCGTGATTTCCTCCTCTTTGATCAATGAAAACATCAACACCACGGGAATTAGAGATTAAAGGCTACATCATTAGGAAAAGGAGAAAAAACGATAATGAATGATTGAGAGCTCTTACCTAACGAAAACTTGAGACGATTCCTTCCTTCCTCTTCTTCTCATTGTAAATGCAGAGCTCTCTCTCTCTCTCTCTCTCAAGTTTTGTTTTCTTTCTTTGATGCAAGGAGTGAGGCGCCAAACCCTAACCCCCTTAGCTTCAGGAGCCTCAGGAGCGCCTAAGCTATTGGGCTTGGGCTTCCTCGGCCATTCTTCACCACCCCCGAGTTGCCAACATTACCCCCAATACTCGTTCCACTTCCTGAACCACGCCCATCATTTTAATTAATTTAATCACGTTTCCAATAAAATCAATAATTCAATTAAATACTTTAATTAAATTATTTCCGGGGTGTTACACCAACGACCACATGGGTTATGAAGAGACGTTGGCAGCAAGAAAGAGCGCCCGCGCGCGACCCAAAGAAGAGCAAAGCATGCCAGCAAAAGAGCCGGAAGGACGTCGTGAAGGTCGACCGGATTTCCGCCAAAAGAAGTACGAGCAGCGTACCAGGTTGAATACACCCATTGCTCAAATTTACATGGATTGTCAGAACAACGAGTTTGCTGGGGTGAAGCAACCTGATCCCCTCGTTCTCAAGAAGGGTGGCCGGTACACGAAGAAGTACTGCAAATATCACAAGAGTAAGGGCCATGACACCAACGACTGCATGGCCCTGAAGGACGACATTGAGGATCTCATTCAGAAGGGTAAATTGAGCAAGTACGTCAGAGATGAAGGTGCTGAACGACTCGAAGTAAGGCCCGAGGGGCAAGCCACTCATTCGAAAGGGAAGGCTATAGCTGCTCAGGCGATTGAAGCGTGGCGAAAAGGGCGATTTGTCGTCGATGAGGACGTCGAGCGATCCGGGCCGCAAGGTCGTTATGGTTATCCACGGAGGAAACCCCCTGGACCACAAAGAGTCCAAAAAGGCCACTAAGAGGAAGTGGAATGACATTCTCATGGTCGGGTCGTCTTCGACAGCACGACCGACCTCTAATAGGCCGCCTATCTCTTTTGGAGACGAGGACCTACTGGATGGGAGAGTCAATAGTTATGTTCCCTTGGTAGTGTCAGCTGTGATGGGAAACTCTTAGGTGAGAAGAATCCTGATCGACCAAGGAAGCTCTCGGTCGATCAGGCGACCAGGCCAGTCACACAGAGGAGAAGAGCTCAGAATGAAGAAAAGGCGAGGGCAGCGTCCCAAGCAGTTGACGACTTGATTAAGGCAAATTTTGTGGAAGAAATTAAGTATACAACTTGGCTCTCGAATGTCGTGCTGGTCAAAAAGAAAAATGGAAAGTGGAGAATGTGTGTCGATTATACCGACCTGAATAGGGCGTGTCCTAAGGACGCTTTTCCTGTACCCAGTATTGACAAATTGGTGGACGACGCTTCAGGCTATAAGTTACTTTCTTTCTTGGACGCCTATTCAGGCTACAATCAGATCACCATGTACCCACCAGATCGTCATAAGACCGCCTTCATGACCGACCGTGGCAATTTCTGTTACAAGGTAATGCCATTTGGATTGAAGAACGCTGGGGCGACTTACCAACGCATGATGAGCAAGATATTCAACAAGCAGATCGGTCGGGTGGCTGAGGTCTACCTGGACGACATGATTATCAAAAGCAAGTCCGACGACCAGCACATTGACGACTTGAAGGAAGTTTTTGAGGAAGCAAGAAGGAATTCACTCAGGCTGAACTCGGAGAAGTGCACTTTTGGGGTGCGAGCTGGGAAGTTCCTAGGTTTTCACTTAACAGAGAGAGGGATCGAAGCTAACCCTGACAAATGCATGGCGGTCGCCGATATGAGGCCGCCAACTACAAAGAAAGAGATCCAACAATTGAACGGCATGGTCGCCGCCCTATCTAGGTTCATACCTAAGTCAGCCTGCAAGTCACTCCCTCTGTTTAAGCTCTTGAAGAAGGACGTGGATTTTGAATGGACTGATCAATGCCAGCAAAGACAGTTTGAGCCTTTTTCCAGAAAGCTTGACAAGTTTTAAAGGCCCTGAAATTTGTCAAGATATTTGGCTCAACAGATTGCCAAAGGAGAGCACAAAGTTGATAATCAAGCTTTTTCCATTGGTCGCGTTTTTCTGCAGCAATTCTTTCAGAATCTTGAGTTAAATGTTCTTCGTATCCTTGACCGAGAAACCATAGCTCAACAGAGGAAGACCAGGCTAGATAGTTTTTACCATTCAATTTTTCTGAAGTGATTTTGGTGTACCGGAGAAGGCAAAAGTAGGACCATCATTTTGTAGAGAGGAAGAAGCCATCTTTTCACTTGATATTGTGACTTGTGAAACTAAAAGAGGTTAAAGGAGAGCAGAAACAGAACTAATTTCAATGTGACCAGAAACTCTTTTTTTTTTTTCAGAAATAGATGACCAGACGTGAAAGTTCAGATTGGCTTTTCAGTTATTTGGGTGGTTCTGTGGGTTAGGGGAAAAAAAGGAAAGGAAAAAGAAAGAAGAAAGGATGGTGGACGTAGGAGGAATGGTATCTTCTTTGGACGGAAGCAATGACCTTTAACTTTGCTCTCGATACCATGTGAAAAACCGAATATTTGATAAAATGCTTGAGTGAAACACCACTCAGCTTATGTGATTATATACACATTAGGGAGTGAATACATTGTGAGATTTACAAGGTCATTATTTGGGTGGTTCTCTGGGTTAGGGGAAAAAAAAGGAAAGGAAAAAGAAAGAAGAAAGGATGGTGGACGTAGGAGGGGAATGGTACTGTTGGACCAGAAGCAATGACCTTTAACCTGCTCTGATACCATGTGAAAAACTAGAATATTTGATAAAATGCTTGAGTGAAACACCACTCAGCTTATGTGATTATATACACATTAGGGAGTGAATACATTGTGAGATTTACAAGGTCATTAATGTGATTTCTAGTTCCTATGTACATGCATGTAGTTCTCTAAGTACATGATTAACTATTAATTTCCTAGATGCATGGATATCTATACATATTCCAATGTACTCAATTTGATAATTCCAACAATACCTCTCAACTAGGATGTGATCCTTAAGTTCTGATTTCAGGTCGATATCAACCAGGACACATGCAAAATGACCAAATTAAAAGATCTCTCAAATGAACTTTTGCTTGTTGTATCATCCACCTTTAGTGGAATTCCAACACAACTAGTAATTGCAAAAAGAATTTTGGGTCTCCAATATTCTTGAGACAGTCCTGTAAGCCTAATCCAACATTGAGCATTTGTATGTTTGATATTGGAAGGATTAAAATCAGGCTGCCAGACAAACAATCGAAAGCGAAATTTCGACTTACACCGCCGGGAGAAATCGCAAATCGATTCTTTGTAAATCATCAACACAAGAAAAAGAAAATTCATAGTATCCTTTCCCTAAGGAAGTAGGGCCCCACTTACCTGTTGGTTTCCAGAGAGCTTGAAGTTTGAATTTCAAAGCATCTAACTTGATAGGAGTGTCTCCCTTTGAGAGTAAAATTCTTCCATGAAGGTGCATTTTGCATTCTTCCAAACCTGTCATATACTCCTCTTCAAGAACTGAGATTGATAAATCACCTCCTTTGAAACACGGGCGAGGTAGACTGATAGAAACATCACATATCTGGTTGGCTGCGTCAGTTGTTGCAGGAACAGGGACCGCGACAAACATCAAATTAGGGAAGAGCGCCTGCAACTCAGTCAGAGTAGTGGTTGGAATTGGAACAGACGTTGTCTTCTGCAGAGTGCCAGACACCGCAAGTGGTGTCGGGGGACCAGTAAAAAACGCCTCAAATCACATAGGGTCTTGAAAATCCTAACATGATTAACCCTCTGGTCCCACACAGACGCAGGCGAGATTAGCAACCCTCTCGCCGACGACTCCTACAGCGAAGTGACGCGCTGCTGTAGGTTGGACCAGATCTCACGTATGGAGAAATCGCCCGGCGAGCAATGATGCCAGCGAGCGCAGATGTGGACGAGTGTATCTAAAATTGATGATTTTTTGGCCTCGGGTGGCGTGGAGCCAGGGCCGGCCTTGGGCCTGTGCGGGCTGTGCGACCGCACAGGGCCCAAGCCCAATATCAATTTTTTGGGGCCCCCAATTTTATTTTTAGACTCAATATTATGTTATATTAAAGTAAATGAAAAATTAACTGAAATTGCTTCCGTAGCTGAGTGGTTGATGTTCGTTGTGTTGTCCAATGAGTACACGGTTCAACACTTGCCAGACCCACCTTTTTGTTTTTGCAAGAATACTAATTTGAATAAAAAAAATTATTTAAGATGACGAAAGTGAGGATCGAACCTGTGTCACAATACTTGTATTGGTCTAGATTTACCACTAAACTACAACAACGGTTTTGAATACAATTCGTTAATATGATTTTAGGAGTATACCATGACGATGTATAAACTTTTTAGAACAATTCTTTTTCTCCTGATTTTATTTGTTTATTTCTAAAATTATTACTCCTTAGTCCTTACGTATTCAAAATTTAAGGGACCTAAAATAATTAGTTATTTATATATATATATATTACATTTTATTTTAATATAAGAGAAAACTGTCAACATATTCTTTTTTTAGGAAAGCATTTATCAATTTTTGGTATTCTCCATGGCCATTATATTATTTTATATTTTATAAAAATGTACTCTTTTTCTCATGAAGAGAAACTCAGTGCATTAATTTTTCATGAGTTTAATTTTAGCAAATTAAGTTTAACATGTATGAAATTTATAGGTCCTAAAAGTTTGAAATTTTTTTAATCGAGACGAAGTCGATGGTCATGCGGTTCAACTAACTATCCCAAAATCCGTCCATGTCCATTCATCGTTTCAAAATTACTATACCAAGTTTAAAGTTTTATTTAGATGTTATTTAAAATTTAAATAAAATAATTTGAAAATTTGGTGATTCATTCGATAAAAGTATATTAGGGGCCCAATTTTTAAAACTCGCACGGGGCCTCCAAATTGTTTGGGACGGCCCTGCGTGGAGCAGTGTATCTCTGTCAGCGCCGTGTAGTAGTCTAAGGTCTGACGCAAAGCAGCGTCTGGGCCCCTTGGCAGGAGCAGAAGCAAATCGTAGCAGGCCATCTGGCCACAACGGCTCATAAGGGAAAAACCCTAGCGAAGCATAAACCTTAGCTAGTTCTAATTTCAAAAAACCTCAAATTTATATGGTAAACATGATAATATGAGGATTCAATTAAAAGTAGAAATGAAAGGAAATACAAATAATTTAGATTATATGATAATGATACTGAGTGTCTTTTTTTAACCAAAGAAAATTGAAACTAATAAAAAAAGAATAACAAAGACAAAAGATACCAATGGGGGACTAGACCAAAATCCAAAGCAAAAGAGCAAAACAGCCAAACAAAAAATAAATAAACAAAAACATGGTTAAAAACAAAACCAGATCAAAATTGATAATTAATTAAGAAATATTGGTGTGATGTATTGTTATAGGGCCGGACCTTATCAAGTTATTTTCTGACAATTCTTGCAATGCTATGCTAAATGAACGATATAAATCTTAGTTTGATTCTGAAGCAAATGGTTTGATTCTGAAGCAAATGAACGATATAATAATGAGGGAGAAACTAATGTTTGAGGAGGTAACTTATCACATATCCAGGAAACTAATGTTTAAGGAGGCGACTTATCACATACAATTTCTTCATCTTGATATCCTCTGAATGAAATATATTGCGTGGAAGTAGGGGTGTTCGCGGTGCGGTTTGGTTCGGTTTTGAGATAAAAAGTACACCGAACCGCAATGTAAAATTACATGCGGTTTGGTTTGGTTCGGTTGGCTTCCTAAAATAAAACCAAACCAAACCAATGCGGTTTGGATTGGTTCGGTTAGTTTGGTTTTTTCCATGACAAAAATAATTTAAAACGGAGTTAAAATTAACTAACTTAAAAAAAGCTAACACAAATCTTTAAGAAAAAATCTACTCAAATATATCTAGTATATAAATCACTCTCTTTTAATTAATTTTCAAATAGCTAAGACAATGTTTAATAGAATTTGAGTTAATTATTTTGTTGTAATTTTTAAATATAGCATAACATAATGGATTGTTTGTAAGTGAGTCAAAGAATTAATTGGATTTGTGTTAGTAAGTGAGTGAGAGTTAGGTTGTAGTTGCATTTGAGTTAGTAAGTTAGTAAGGAAGGTTGTAATTCAACAAGCCTTAGTGTTACTTGCGGTTTGGTTTGGTTTGGTTCGATTTCGGAAATCAAAACCGCGAACCGAACCGAACCGCGCAGTGCAATGAAAAAAAGAACCGAACAAAAACGATCAAAAGCGTTTTTTTTGCGGTTTTCGATTTGGTTTGATTCGATTTGCGGTTTTCCTATTGGTTTGGTTCGGTTTTGAACCCCTACATGAAAGCATCATAAAATCAGACTTATAAGAGCATTTACTACTCGGTCCAGTAAAATAATTTGTAGTAATGCTAATTACTACCCTTTAACATTTTCTTCCTAAAACTTAACCTATAAATAGGTTAATTTTATGCAAGTCATTTTTTTGGTTCGGACCACCGTTTGCTACCCACAAGAGTGTTCCTACGTTTTTAACAAAAGATTAATTTCTCGCTCGGGGCAAAGATCAAATTTCACACTCATACCCATGAAGGATCAAATTTTATGCGAGTCATATCACTTTGAAAATGAATCGCAATAAACTAGTACTAATATCAACAAAAATTTCACTCAATCGAGAGTGCAAAGAAGAGAGTAGAAGTTAGTATGTACTATGTAGTATTTAATAATTAATTAATATCCCATCGATAATGTGGAGGGATGGAGATGCAGTTATTTACATGTTTACCCTTCCGTTTGAATCTGAAAAATCTATTTATTTATCTAATCTAATGACACCGTATAAAACGGGTTTCCGAATGTCTCTCCTCCGTGTTTTTACTTTTCCTTCTCCGTCTTATTTTTAACACATTATTTATTTTATTTCTTCTTTTAATAAAATAATACTCTGTCAATCGACTGTACTGTACTTAGTTTGAATATTAGTACAAGAAAGGAGAAAGATACAAAGCAAGCCACAAAGAAACTTCAAACACTCTCAAACAACAACATACAAACACTTTGCCTTTCTCTTCTTTCTCACACTGTTAGACTTTAGACTTCAAAACAAAAACCGCTTTCTCGCACTTCATTTTCTCTCTCTTCTTCTTCTCCCTCTGCTGCATTTTCCGCCATTTTCCCGTGAAAATCTCACCAGGTATAAACGATTCTCTCTCACTTCCTTACACTAATATTCTCGTTGCTTTTCACCCTCTCTATCTCTCTACACTTTTTTACCTTCATTCTTTCTATTTTCTTCCAACTTCTTTCTCAATCTCTCGCGCCTTTCGATCCATTTGACGCTGGTTTACTTGCTTTGCGTTCAGAGACTAGACTTTAAGTAGAATTTTGTAGAATTTAACTGCAATTTTTTTAATTTTTTGTTTCTAATATAGTGTAAGTTATTGTTCATAATTTTTTTGTTTTTGAAGATTATGATTTTTGTTTGGTTCTTTCCGTTTTGATCATGATTCATGCTTTTTTTTGCCTTGGCATTTAATTTTGAGAGCAATGAGTTGAGGAAAAAACCGACAATTAACACGTTTGAGACTTTTGGCTTCTTTAACACATGCAGTTAAATATATTTATTAAGATCTGAGTTTAAATCAGTAGTAATTCATTGAAGGTGCTGTTTCCCTGTGTTTAGTTATTTGATTCTTATTAATGTGCATCATTTGAGATTTCAATTGAAATATCCCCTTTCTGTTACCAAACCATTAGTTTTATTTATTTATTTATTTTTTTTACAAACCATTAGTTATTTTGTCCTTATTATCTTGAGTATTTTGATTTCGCTTGTTTCATTTTAATTATAATATATGATGACGATTCTAATGTGATTAAGTCAACCTTTTATAAAAACATAGTAATCGTGTTGAAATGTTGACCAAATGGTGGTTGTTTTCCTGGGGAGGCATTGACTTGTAAACACTTATTTTTGCTGCAATACTTTATTCAAAGTGGTAGTTTTTTTCTTCAATATAATGTTGATAGGAGAAATTATCAACAAAAAAGAAATGTAGATAGAAAAGTAGTATTTTTGTTAGGTATGCTTAAGTTTGTTTGAAAAGAAGCTTCCATCCATATTAGTTACCTCATGGAAGTCTAATAAATCCAACTTTCTTGATACGGTGTTTGAATTTACTTACTGTTGACGGAATTAATATAACTGATACAGTATGTTCTACACAGTTCAAGATTCTTTCTCTAGAAAATTATGCATCTCATTTATTGGTTAGATCTGATCAGCAGTGACTTGTGGTGTTTGAATTCTATTGTTAGTGTAGTTTCCTAACAAAAGGGTGTTAATTTTCTTCAAGTGAGAACAGACCATATACTTGCTTTTGGTTTGTATAGTCATTTGAGTTATTTTATCCATGTCTGGTACAATATCTAAAGGCAGAATTGTGTGAACTTATTTCTTTGGATACAGGTCCCAGCATGATAGCTACATTCGGCGTGCTTTCGGTATAATTCTAATGAGGGATATCTCAGCATTCTGGACATTCTTCTAAAGGCTGGTAGTTGTTACTTGATATCAGACTTAAATAGGAAGTGGATATCGCACTTCTATTTGGTCAAGGTTTTCCTATAGATGTTTCTTAAAATCTGATAAGAAGAATTTTTACTATATCTGTATTCCTTATTTGCTACCACCATTTATTCTCCACAATTACAACAAGGAATTACACGAAAGACAATGATCAATTTAGTCGTAGTTTGGCATCCTTATGATCAAGTGCCATAAAGATGCAGTGATATTGGTTAATTCACAGGATCATCAAGATGAAGAAATTGTATGGAGGAGTGCTGATTGCCTCATTGTTTATGGTCTTTATGCTTATGATCCTGCGATATGGGGTCATGAAAAATCCTGTTGGTGAAGGTTATCTGACTATACCTGTCTCCATTATTAATGGTACTAATCCTCTAGAATGGATAAATCCTGTGCAACCGCCTGCTGTTCAAAATCCAGATGGTGCTTCTCAAGTTATCTCTGCTGATATTCTAGTATCTAGCCTCTTTGCAAGGAACAACTTTTCCAAAGAAGAGCAACGAACTTTGCAGACATGGAACCACTTAAAACACTTAATTGATCATGCTCAGGGTCTACCTAATGCAGCCGAAGCTCTCAAGGAAGCTTCCAGTGTATGGAATAGTCTCATTTCCTTGGTGGAAAAGCAAAGGCAAGGCCATGCAAATGATAGTTCAAGAGCAAAAGAGAAACAATGTCCTCATTTTCTTAGTAAGATGAATTCCACTGACTTTGGTAATAGTAGTTACGAACTGCAAGTACCGTGTGGTCTGACACAGGGTTCTTCGATTACTATAATTGGCGTCCCAAATGGTCTTCTGGGTAATTTTCGGATAGACTTGACTGGAGAACCACTTCCCGGGGAGCCTGATCCCCCAGTTATTTTGCACTACAATGTTAGGCTTCATGGTGATAAAATCACTGAAGATCCAGTAATTGTCCAAAACACCTGGACAGTAGCTCATGATTGGGGTGAAGAGGAACGTTGTCCATCCCCTGATCCCAAAGAGGTTAAGAAAGGTGAAAAAATAACTTCTCGTTACTTGGTTCAATATCCATAGGAATTCTTGTTCATCATACTTGAAGTATAATTCATGTTCCTCTTATGATTCTAAAATCAAATTTCTTAAAATTTGAGCTCAAATGACTGCCAAAGAGTGTTTGTTCTGTACACTGGAAATCAATTGTTTATTTTACAAGATATCGTCTTCACTGTTCTTCTGCTCTTTTAATTGTTTGTGCTAAAGCTTTGTCTTGATAGTTTTTTCTGATCCAGATTTTGTAAATTCCATGGACTGCTTTTGCATAATTTCTTTTAACTTCCTTGTTTAATATTGATGTTTCTTTTGCCAGTTGATGAGTTGGATCGGTGCAATAAGATTGTAGGGAAGAACATTAGCCAACTTCACATTGCTGGCATGCATTCCCACACTTCAAAACAATTTTCAGCAGCTGAAGAACAATTAATTAATAAAAAATACTTTCCTTTTAAGCAAGGTTACCCATTTGTTGCAACTCTTAGAGTGGGATCAGAGGGAATCCAGATGACAGTTGATGGAAAGCACATAACTTCATTTGCTTTCCGCGAAGTACGTTCTCTCTCCCTATCTCCCTCTTTGCTTTTAGTATTTTAATGTTAATATATTGAATAGTTGTATGTTTTAATATGTCGACTGACTTAGCTGGTTATGATTCAGACTTTGGAGCCATGGCTTGTCAGTGAGATAAAAATTTCGGGGGACGTCAAATTAATTTCTATTCTTGCTAGTGGTCTGCCTACATCAGAGGATTCAGAGCATATTGTTGATCTGGAATTATTGAAATCAAGTCCTCTATCTGCACAGACCCCATTGGATCTCTTCATTGGTGTTTTCTCTACAGCTAACAATTTTAAGCGTCGGATGGCTGTCAGAAGAACCTGGATGCAGTACGATGCAGTTCGATCAAATACAACAGCTGTGCGCTTCTTTGTTGGTTTGGTGGGTCTTACCTGTGATCTTCTCTTGATTTTAAATATATGTAGAATTCATATCATTATATAAAATTAAGTTTCTCAGCCTTTTCTGAATTGGCAGTCCTCAAAACACTGAAATCATCTCATTAATTATCTCATTAATGATAAACAAAATGTGCTTAAATGTTTTTTCTTTTGGAGCTTTTTGTTTTCAGCATGTATGTACTACATTAGCCTTTTCATCCCGCGAAGACCAAGATGGGCATTATATTTTTCAGCTTTTGAAATTCTCTGTTAATAGGTTTTTGCTGAATTAAATCTTATGTTTGAGTTGATGCAGCATAAAAGCCAAATAGTCAATGAAGAACTGTGGAAAGAAGCACAAACGTACGGAGACATACAGCTGATGCCATTTGTGGACTACTATAGCCTGATCACTTGGAAATCTTTAGCAATCTGCATTTTTGGGGTAATGTTTTGTCTTTTCTTTGACTCGGAAAATCCTTCCCCCGCCTCATTGACATGTTCTTTTCAACAGACACAGGTTGTTTCAGCAAAGTTTGTCATGAAGACAGATGATGATGCATTTGTTCGTGTAGATGAAGTGCTAGGCTCTTTGCAGAGGATCAATGTGGCTCATGGGTTACTATATGGACTCATCAATTCAGATTCCGAACCTCATCGAAATACTGAGAGCAAATGGTACATCAGCCCAGAGGTAGAGTGTATAGATATCCTCCTCTCTTTCTAGAATAATCTTCCTTGTCCCAGGTGTTTGTGTACATCATTAGTTTCTGATTATAAGTTTATAACAGACAATTTTAACTCATACAACTAGGTATTATAAGCTTAGGTTTATGCAGTATTTTTTGGCAGGGCTTGCTTGTAGACATAGGGCCCGTTTGGATGAGCTTATGAAAAACAACTTATGGAGATAAATAAGTTTTTATGTTAATTCATAAGTTCTCACTAACAAAACTTATATCTCCATAAGTTGTTTTTCGATAAACTATTATGAATAATACATAGAAGTTTATGTATTCAGTCATGGGCTATGGGTGGATGCATTTACGTCAGTTATCTTTTGCTTGTTTTTGGAAAATGGCAATCTCCATAATAGGATGCATTCTCAGAAATTCAGTGAAAAAATATTCTCTTGAAGTTGGACAGAGCTTCTTACTTGCTACACTACTGAACGTCATTGTGCATTTTATTTAAGCATCGTAGATATGCAATATTTTAAGTCATTGTTTTCTTTTGCTTTGTCACTTTCATTTGCCTCTTGTTTATGTTCTCTTTTCTTCTATACTTTCAATTTCAACTAACGTATCTTTATCTTATTGTATGCTTCGGTAAAGGAATGGAGCGAAGGAACTTACCCTCCCTGGGCGCATGGTCCCGGTTATGTGGTCTCACATGATATAGCAAGTAAAGTGTACAAGAAATACAGAGAAAACCATTTGAAGGTATATAAAATCCTTTATTTATTAAATATCATATGTAAAGTTGCCAGTGCATGGGCTCTGAATGTGTTTGAATACTGAATCAATTGTAATAATGTTTGGCAGATGTTTAAATTAGAAGACGTTGCAATGGGAATCTGGATAGCAGAAATGAAGAAGGAAGGTCTAGAAGTTCGATATGAGAATGAGGGGAGAGTCTACAATGAGGGTTGCAAGGATGGATATGTGGTTGCCCATTATCAAGGTCCTAGAGAGATGCTCTGTTTGTGGCGCAAACTTCAGGAAGATAAACGTGCAAATTGCTGCGGTGATAGGAGGAGGTGACTACTGTTTGACTAGGTTACCACTTAAAGAATTTCCACTTTTTGAATGGCGAGGGAGCTTGTATAATGATTAGAAAAGTTAGCGTTGCCAGAAATGATTAGAAATAGTGAATAGTACGTAGTCATTGATTCGTTTAGGTAAATCTGATGAATGATGATTGTTCTATGTAAAGAGAGGGAGAGATTTGTGTATAGATCTGCCAATCAGAAATAGGTTATCAATTTTCCAGCAACTGATGAATTTTTTGATTGGAAACTTGCCATTGTAGAAAGCAACCTCAAAATTTTAACATTTTTTTTAATGCAACTAGTGAAAGTTTAACACATTTTTTAACAAACCATGACTGATCGATTAGCGAGTAGGTAACTCATCATCACGCCACTTCCAGGAATCAAAAGATACGTCTTTTCAAGAGGTGGTGAAAATATGAATGATCTTTGGATTTAAAAGACACCTTTTTATGCATCCCAAAATAAGACTTGGGAGTGTGCCCCTATGCACAAAAGAACCGACAAGTGACAAATCGACGAAGTTGCGACTTCGGAACAACACATTGGTCAAATACATACACCCAAAATCCTAGCAATACGACCTAGGTTGGTTTCAAAGATTCTTACAAGTCACTAACTGTCTTGTTTATACAAACCACTGACATGGGAGAACTGTTTCAAACTAAGCCAAAACCTACATCTTAAGTGAGACTCATTTACACTCACTAGCACATAGAGTATCCAAAAAGTCACAAATGTGTTATCAATCCAGCGATGATCCACATTTCATGTCGAATTTCTTGCATACGCTTTACAAACCCCAAACGACTTTCTCGCCAAACCACGTCTAATAAAGGGGCCAACCCCTCAACTAAGGTACATGTTATTTCTCATCTCTCTCACTTCATACCAATATTGACTTTAGCATCAAAGTGCTTGCAGGTAACACACACCACTCTCAACACAGTTGTGCTCTGTCGCACACTCTAGACTCTACACTTCATTCTAGCTACTCCCAAAATCCACTTCACATCATTATCCAAACCACCTCAAATGAGATTTAACTATCTTTTCCTATTATGTGAGTTATCACAATTTTCATACTGTAAGTCCTATCATTTGTTTTTTTTTTTTTTGTAATTATTCATTCATTTTGACATTCTCATTTTTACAAATTAAGCATATTTTGTTGCTTTTTCATTGTCCAATTTTCAGTTTAGCATTATGATAGACCATTTTGTGCAATAGTCCCAATTTTCAATGGTAAAGAGCAGTTGGGATTTGAACCCACGGTACCTTTGATTCCCCTTCCTATATAAAGCCTAAATATGCCTTCTATTAAGCTGGAAAAAAAAATAGTTAAGCAGTAAAGTATTCCTTTACACTGGTGCTTTTCTATTATATCACATTTGAAAGGTCATCATTCATTCACCTTCCTTAGATCCAATGGTTGGCATCTTTCTCTATCTTCTTGCTCAAGTATAAGCAATCAAATATACTAACTAAAGACTTGTCAACTGTCCCAAAAGCATAACATAATGATAAAATAAAAATACAAGTGTTGTGTGTACATTGGTAGTACGAGCTCGAACCCGCAATGCTCCACTTCTTCTCCCCACCCTGACAGTTGTACTTAAAGTCAAAAGGAAGGTTTGTCAACTTAGCAGTTCCAACAACTTAAGATGATTATCATTCATCTTTTGTTAGACAAATTGGAGGGAATGTTGTAAGTGCAGACAAGATAGTAAAAGTTGTAGGGACATATGATGTGCAGGGATGCAGGTTCGAAACAAAACAAAAATCGATCTATACAATATCAATATTACTGCTTCTACTTTCAAATCATCAAATAATATTCATATTTTCTCATTCAAATAACACAGATCATCAGGTCGGGCATTCTTACTATTTTACCCTGTTACTGACAAGTATTCCCACTGTCAGGGATTCCCATATTCCTGGAAGATTCCTTCAATCACAGTATAGTATTCCTTGGACCCCCATATGAGCCTGGATTTTGCAAAGTTCTTATAGTAACGATCAATCAACAGAGGTTGCAACTTGCTATTGTAGAAAAGCAATTATGATATATGCCAAAAAGATCGCCTTCTACATTGATTGGAGTGCTTCATATGCATTTGACAAGAGAGCAACATTAGAAGTTGCAGACCTATCTTGGCAAGAATCCATAACTGGAAATGGCAATTTCAAAGGCGTTTAGCCTTTCTCCACGACCGAATCCATTGCGATCATAGGATGATATTTCATTTATGTTGAGATCAACACAGGCTTTGACAAGTGCCTCCCCAACACGTTGAGCAGCTTCCTAAGATTATGTTACACCATATCAGAAAAAATTCAAATCCAAAGTATAATGAAAAAAACTTAGCATGAGGTGGACTACTTACAACTGTGCTACAGGGTGGATTTTCCCGGAATGATTTCTGCAGTGTGCTGCCATAGAATAAACACTTCTTATTTTTGTCATCTACAAGCATTGCATACAATTGCTTATCTGAGCAAAACACTGAAAGCCTTGGATGTGTTGCTGTTCCATTAAACTGGAAACAAAAGAATGCAGGATAAAGTCATGGTATTGTTAACGGATAGAAGAAAAAATCGACACGTGGTGCTTAGCAATTAGGTGCCATATAATTGAAGGAGCTCAACAACTTAGTTTGAGTTTTCTAAATCAATGCTGCAACACCTGTAACTTAAATGCATTTAGTTTAAAGACCATATATTTATGTATCTGTATGTGAAAGGACTTGAAGAAAACGGATGGAATTCATAGAATATAAAATAAACGAGTGACATGCTTTACTAGTGCTGGGATAAAATAAGCTAAATGACATGCAAACATGTTGACTACATGGATATATAAAATGTATCTGTAGCTGAACACCTTAAGGATTAAGCTATATTAAGGGTGAATATATAACAAAATAGTACAATCAGAACAACAATTGTTCTGAGAAATCATACTTTTTTCTGCATCCTTCTATTTCGAATTTTAGCACTTTCTTTTCTTGCATTCGCCCTTGCTTTGATCACTAATGGTTTTTTCTTAGTTAAACCTGCAAGGAAATTCAATTTTCAAGATAAGAAATATCAAAAGTCACATTGAACACAATATCGATATAGATATTATGCCACTAATTCCATAAGCACATTGCTTGTATCCACATTATAAGTTCCATGAATGCTATGATATTTCACTGGACCACATAAGAGATTAACATCTCAAACACACAACAAAAAGGCAAGAAGAAAACAATTTGGGCAGGCTAGCCTTCTGTTAAACTTACTTCTACTTTGTGCTTGCAAGCAAAGTAATGGTTTTGGGGTGATTCCAAAGACAGAAGAATTCTTAAACTGAAGTAGTTCTGGAGCACTAACCACTTGAGCCATATTTTACAACTCTCAAACTCAAGCACTGTGTAATCTGTAGAAACCGAAACTCAGGTTACAAAAATGCATAAGCAAGATTAAATTCCTTACAAGAATATGAACACAAAGATAATGCAAAGGTTCCACAAATGCAGCAATAAATTACCTTACTGGAAAAATGTAACATCTATAGGGAATAATATCAAATAAACAACATTAAAGGAAAATGGGGCAGAAAGCAGAGCAAAGCAACTCTCCCTCGGTTGAAATTTTCTTACTTCAAGTGTTTTAAGCATTTTATCAAACACTTGGTGTGACAGAAGTTAATTAGGTACTTTGAAGTTGTAGTTTGATTTTACCTATAAGTTTATTGATTGTACAGTGATTCAGATTCTAATACTTCTATGATACTCTTTAAAAGAAGATAAAGGATGGCTTCTTATCCACGGAAACTATATACAAGTGAGTCAGTGTTGATACCGTGGAGATTATGAACTGAACACACATACCTTCGATGACTCTCTCCCTTCGGTGTTCTGATATAGAGTAATAGAACCAGTCTTCGTATTCTCGTCGCTTCTACGGTCTCTGTGTTCTGTCTCGTACGTGCATGGTTCGATTTATCCACCAAATGAGTTTGTATCTTGAGTAAACTCTTACAGTATCTTTGGATACACCCAACTTAACGGAATGGAATGGAACGGAGTGGAACAGAATGGAGTGGAGCGGAGTGGAATGAAATAAAATTTTCATTCCATTGTTTGGGAATTTTACAACGGAATGAAACAGATTTCTCACTCCACTGTTTGGACAATGAACGGAACGTAATGAGTTATAACATTTTTATTCTTTTTTTGCCCTTATTTAAAAAAACATTCTAGATAATCTAACTCTTAATTTTTGACTATAAACATTTTATTTTGTTAAGATGTTTAATTTAGAATAACATTTTGTTAAGAAGGAATCCTTCAAGTCTACAAGACTGTTTGTTTTATAGATTTTCAATTCCACTTAGCAGTCAGCAATTGTTCAACTTCTTCCTTCCACGTCTCAGTAGTTGTATTAATCTCTTTGGCTGATTGAAATAGCTTGCAGCAGTAATAGACTAATAGTAATAGTATCATTCAAAACCAAAGCTCTATCGCTACAAAGAAGGAATACAAAGAATTGAATATATATATATATATATATAGCGTTAGTTTAGCTAAACCTGAATACAAATCTATTTGCATTAGCGTCAGATTTTATTCTTCTTTTGGTTGAAGGATATCAGGTTTCATATGTTGATTGTGTGTATTAGCTTGTCATTTTTAGATAAGAAGATGAACAATTACAAGGGAAAAAACAAGAAAGGGGTGGAGGAACAGGATGCAGAAAAAAAAGTAGATAAAGTATAAGAAGATGGATCCCAAATTGGGGGGGGGGGGGAAATTGAGGAAAAGTGATGGAATAGGATGGAATGCATTCCATTGGTTTCCATTCAATTCCATTCATTTTTTAAATACCCAAACAATGAAGTCTTGTCTCATTCCATTCCATTCCACTCCATTCCATCCCATACCACCAATCCAAACATACCCTTAATCACAGCGTTTGACGTGGATACCTCGACCAAAAAAACTTGTGTTCCCTTAACTATCACTTTCTTTCAAATTTAGTCCCTAAGCTAGAAAAATATATTTCGAAGCCATCCTATAGACATACAAAATAGTTCATAATATTCATCAATTTAGACTCTGTTTGGCAAAAAGTAGTTGATAGCGGATAAACTAGCGGATAGCAGATGAGCTTATAGCGGATAGAGCTTTAAAATATAGAATATGATAAAGGAAAAAAAATATTCTTCAAGTTAAGAAAAACTTGAGGAAAGAATGTGATATAAATTTCACCCTTAAAACTTATCTTTTTCATTTACTATATCTAATCTTTTTTTATGTAAACTTCGACCTCCATTGATTGAAATAAAGTTCATTACACAAGATTGAAATACTACAAGTGGAATTCAAATAAGCTAAACTATCTATTTCGGACCAAGAATAGCCAAGGAGACTTCTTGACAGCCCAACAAGCTTGTGTGCATCAGTATTTGCAACCATTCTAATATGATTGATTGAAACTCTTCCAATTTGACTCACGATATCTCTGCAGTCTTCCACAAGATGTTCAATATCAGCTCTCTGCACTTCCCTTGAAACACAGTCCATTACCACAGCAATTTCATATTCATTGAATAATGTTATATATCAAGTCTATAATATAAACAATAATTTAGACGCATTAACTATTCGATGAACATAAACCTATTTTTCTCATTTTTTAAGTAGATGGTTATGATTCCTTGCTGAAAAAATTAGATGGTTATGATTTCACACTTTTATGTCCCCCACAAGAGAATCATTCTCGTGATTGATCATCCTCCAATAACAAGTTTTTATTTTTGAAAGCAATTTGTCCAATAAAAGATTGTAAAAAGTGTCGAATCCACAATAAGAAGCATAGACATACTAGTACCGAATCACCGCCATAAATATCTCCCGCTCCAACGGAAAAAGATAAACACGATGGAGTGAGAGTCCTCATTTCAAGTAATACGGACACATGCCATGCTCCTCCTAAACATTCCAGATCCTTCCACAACCTTCTTCTCTCACTTTCATATTTATTCACTCCACTTCCACCTCCCTTCTTCATTCTCATTCTCATTCTCATTCCTTCTCAATTCTTCAAAACCACTACTTCCTCCTCTCTCTCTCTCTCTCTCTCTCTCTCTCTCTCTCTCTCTCTCTATATATATATATATATATATATATATATATATATATATATATATAACAGAGAAACCATCATTTCCTCTCTCTTCAGTCTCCGATGGCTTCTGATCACGACGATCTCTCCGAACTTGCCTCTCACTTCAGAAGGCTAATTCACATCTCTAACATGTCCTTTCGAAGATTCACTGAAAACCTAAATCACGATTCCGAAAATTCTCATCACGAAAGAATCATCTTACTCAACCCACTCGCACAGCGAATGATGGTGATCGATGGAGCTTCAAGTCTCGAATCTCTGTTTCGTGACCTAGCTGTGAAAAGTGGTCAACCACCAGCTACGAAAGAGTCAATTGAGGGTTTACCTAGTGTTGAAATTGGGGAAAGTGGAGAAGGAGGAGGAGAGTGGGTTGTTTGTTTAGAGGAATTTGAAATTGGTGGTGTAGTGAAAGAAATGCCTTGTAAACATAGGTTTCATTGTAATTGTATTGAGAAGTGGTTAGGGATTCATGGTTCTTGTCCTGTTTGTAGGTTTGAGATGCCTCTTGATGAAGAAAAGAAAGGGGATGAGGAAGAAGAGGGGGAGAGAAGGAGTGGTGGTGAATTTTGGGTTAGTTTTTCTTTCAATCGTGAAAATAGTAGGAGAAATCAGGAGGATCAAAATCAAAATTCTGCTGCTGATTCAACAGATTTAACTTCAAGCGCTAGAAATGATGCTGGTGTAGAGGCTAGTTCATGATGAGATTTTTTCTTTCTTTCTAAGATTAGAATTAGAATGTTGTTTTTTGATTTGGAGAAGAATATATGTACATGATCAAATGCACAAAGTTGTTTTTACATGTTGAAATATATTAGTTGATCAATTTCCCTTCTTATCCCCTAATTCTTTTTCTGTTGTATTAATCAATTCAAAGTTACAAATTAATTTTGTATTAATCCGGTAATTAAGAATCGGTCATAGAAATACGAAGGTTTAGAGCGACAAGGTGGTTTGGATTCGATAGTATAATAATGGCTAAATTCATCGTTTTGGTCTTTTTCTCTTTACGCCGATTTCATTTTTTGGCCATTTATCTTTTTTTTTTTTTTTTTTTTTTTTGGTCCTTTATGTTTTGATTTTGTGTCAATTTGAGTCGCTTTTTGTAGTTTTAATACTATGATCTTAATGGGCGCCACGCTACAGCGCTAATTACGACGCGGCGTGGTGTCTTAGTTGTCCAACTGACGTGTCACTCATTTAATGACATGACAAACAGGGACCAAATTGAAACTAAAATAAAACATAAGGGACCAAATTGACACAAAAACAAAAAACACTAAAAAATGAAATAAATAAGTTAACGCATCAAAATTCATCTTCTGGAAACAAAATTCATCTTCCTCATCTTCCTCCCACCCACCCACCCACCCCTCATCATCATCACCATCTTCCTCCCATGAATCAAAAAATAAAACCCGAGAATCACTCTCATCTTCCTCCCACTCACCCACCCCCTCATCATCATCACCATCAAAATAAACCCCAAATCATTTCCAACAACAACAGATCTGCGAAATATACAAATCTGTTCCAATATGAAGAACAAATCTGGGTAAAAACGAAAATGGGTAAAAACGAAAAGCATCATCATCTTTCATCATCATCAACGAAAATGGGTAAAAACGAAAATGGGTAAGAACAGATCTGCGAAATGAAGAACAGATCTGGGTAAAAACGAAAAGCATCATCATCTTTCATCAACAACCCTACAAAACCCCAAATCATTTAAGGTCATAAACGAAAAGCAATTTGTTCTTTGTTCTTCATTTTCCATCGTTTTTTATTTCAGCGATTTTGGGTTTCAAATTCTGGGTTTATTAGAGAGGAGGAGAAGGAGATAATGAGTGATTCATATAATGGGTTTCTGGGTTTCAAATTCGTTTTCCAGATAATGGGAAAAAAAATTGAAGAACAAAAAGGGAAAGAAATAAAAGGGGTTGAAATTAGGGAAAAGAAAGAGAAGGAAAATGCGGAGAAAGAAGAGAAGAATAAGATTGTGCGTTATGAAAAATACAAATGTGTGAATTAATTCTTTGGAGAAAGAATAAGATTGCTGGAGAAGAGAAGAGAAGAATAATCTGGAAAGAAATAAAAGGGGTTAAAAAAATTAATTGCTTATGTGTCATTAGATTTAGAATTAAAAAATACATTTTTTGCCACCTCAATAAATGAATGCCACGTCATTTAATGAATTTGAGATGTCACGTTAGCGATTAATCGACAAATATGGCATTTGTTAGCTAAAAGCGACGGCGAGGACCAAATTGACACAAAACTGAAACATAAAGGACCAAAACGAGAAAAAAAAAAAAGATAAAGGACCAAAATGAAATCGAGGCCAAAGATAAAGGACCAAAACAGTAATTTAGCCTATAATAATAGCTAACATTTGCTTTTAAGGGAAAACATGAAGAGGCCATAAAATTTGGTTCAATTTGTAAGGTTTCGATTCATGTAAAAACAACATTTGTTGTTAAGGGAAAACATGAAGAGGCCATAAGAGACGCATAAATGTCATACCCTAATTTTGTCTGACTAATTCAAAATAAAAATTGTCTTTTTGCGGACGCGAGGTTCTAACAATATTTTTCTCCTAGTTGAAAAGAGACTCAAAAATATATGCTGAGGCACATGCGTGTTATTTTAACCGGGTACACGCGTTATTATTAATTGCGTGTGCATTTTTTTTCTATTCTCGTACGCGCGTTTAATTTTAACGATCTGACACTATGTTATTTTCGTGGTAGACGTTAGTTATATTTAACAAAAACAAAAATCAAAATTTTATAAAGGAAGATAAACTTGATATAGGTCAAGTAAAATAAAAAAAAGAGGGTTGTTGATAACAAAGCAGTGCAAGATTACAAATGAAATGAAATACAAGGCCAGCTATAGCTGCTGTGGTGCGCAGCAACAGTGAACAAAACAAGAGGAAAATTCCAAATGGTGGCAGCAGCTCCAAAGCTTCAAATGGGAGGTCCTTCCATCTTTGCATTCCTTCTCTCTGAACAATACACATAAATAGAGATTAGGCAAACAGATAACAGTCAAACAAGTCCATTTTTGTGAATACAACAGTGGCTTGGGAGGAGGAAAATTTGCTTAGAAATAATTATACACAAAAACGTGAAACTATTGAAGCAATACAAGGCAGGAAAATAGACATTACAGTGGATATTGGACTATAAATCAAGCTTCAAATGCAACTGAAGAAAAAAAAAAGAAAAAGACAAAGAACCAACATAAACACACAGAGACATTAAAACACAAACACAAAGAATCAAACACAACACGTAACACACACTGAAACTCAAGAGGAAGAAAACGAAAATCAAAGGGGAGGGGAACACACAGAGAAAACCAAGCAGAACATAAGCACACAACCAATCCAACAAACACACAACAAAAGAACAAGCACAGTAGACGAAGACTAAAAAACTAGAAAAACAAACCTGTCGCCGTGATCTCCGCCGCGAACCACCACGCCACCGACAGCTCAACATCTCCGACGATGCGCTTTCGTTCCTTTACTCCGTCGCGCGAAACCACCACCACGCCGAAACCATCGCCGTCGTCACCACCGTAGAAGGCACCGTTCGTCCTCCCTCTCTCAGATCGTCTCTCTCTCACGGTATTCTCCCTCTTTCCCTCTCTCACCCTCTCTCACCGTCGCTCTTTCTCTCTTCTTTTCTCTCTCTCTCTCACGAAAACTCTCTCTGTTGCTGGAAGTGAGAACGGCGCTGGGGGAAGGGAGAGGAGATCTAGAGTTTTCTGTTTTTTGGGGGTGGGTCGGCGCAGAGGAGAGGAAAGGAGTATTAGGGTTGCCTTTTTTGATATTTGACTTAAGTATAGGTGTTAATGGGCCCGTTTTCCTTTTTTTTTTCTTTTGTTAAGTTTTTAAACATCAGATTGCTAACAACACCCCCCCACGTTTTGGCTGCACCCCACCAATTTTTATGTAAATTTTTTTTATTGTTAGTACCCCCAAATTTCGCTATCTCACCCCTCTCCTTAAAGATGCATTTTTGTATTTAGTTATTATAATATGGATGCTTGCCAACCTATTTCTTCAAAATCAAACTTTGTTAGTAGTCTCGTGAAGCCTTTGCTTGCGCAATTATTAACAATGAGGTACTAGTGGTGGTCACTTGGAGCCTTTGCTCAATTGATCACCGTAAATGCCTAATTTTCTTAAAGATTTTTCACTAAAATCAAAAAATTTGTTAGTAGTCTTGCGAAGCCTTTGCTTGCATGATTATTAACAATGGAGTGCTAATGGCGGTCACTTGGAGCCTTTGCTCAATTGATCATCATGAAAGCTCGATTATCACAATTAAACAAGATAAAAAAACAAAAGCCTTTCTCAAAACAAGAACTACGTAGCTTTGAATTCTCCATCGCACCTGGAGATACGTAGGAGTGGATCCCCTCCATCAAGCGCAAAAATTAAAGATTTTTCATTAAGTCACTCATAAACAAAAAAGGTAAAAACAAAGCATTTTTCCAAATCAACTCCGCAAATCACAAATTTAATTAAGGTAACCCTTCTTCGAAGGGACGTTGTGGGGTGCTAATACCTTCCCCATACGTAACTAGACCCCCGAACCCAAATCTAATGGTTCCGAGACCATTGCTTTCCGAAAAAAGGTTTTTTCAATGTTTTACCTTAAAAAATATTGGTGGCGACTCTAAAATCACGTTGTGCGAAGAAAAGTCCTCCAAGATTTTTTCGGTGCAACAAATTTCTACTCACTGGGACATTTTTTTAAGTGGGTCGCCCGATTAATTGAATGTGTGATTTGCCTTGCTGATTTAATATGCTTTGTTTTACCTCCATTCTTCTTACTTTTGTTTTATTTCTTATGTCATTTGTTTGTTATATTTTAGAACAGTCCCTCTTCTTCGCTCCCTTTCTTTGTAAGCAATGCGTGTAATTATTGTAGGCTTCTTAGAATGGTTTGTATATTGAAATGATGTATGCATGTTGAACCTTAGGGTAGACGACCTATTATGCAGGATGCTCTGGTTTTTCTTGCAGGTGGGGAAGGGTAGTTATTTCTAGGTGTTGTGCCCTCAACACACTTCACACCCTATACTTGTGAGCATTGAGTGGGGCCTAAAACCCAAGGTCTGAACAAAAACCTAGGAGAGCGGGAACGATTAGTGACTGCCATTCGTAGACCTTTGTCTGTATGGCTCCCATGAAAGTTTCGCCCAAGAGTACGCTCTGTCATGATGCCTCACACTCGATAGCTTTCTATGATTGTGAGTGTCATCGTGAGAGAGACTTTAACTCTTGGTTGCCATTGTGAGGAAGTGATTAGAATCTACATGAGAGGATTACCCTTTTCGTCGACTTTAGACCCTAGGATTCCCATCCTTTATAGGACACGGGGGCACGCCTTTGTTTGTTGCATTAGCTTAGGCATTTCTTTTTCTCAAACTCTATTTCGAAAATTGTAGAAAGTAATTTTTCTTTTCCCCTCATAAATACCTACATGAGGTGGCACGTAGCGTGTATTTTTAAAAATGTTCAAAGTACTCCCAATAACCTCATTTTCTTACCATGTAAATAACATATCATTTCGCATTCACATCATCTTGCACCATTGCATTTGCATCTAACAAAATTTTGAAAAAAAACTTTCGTCATTTGCATTTTTCATGCATTAAAGTTTGTTTGCCAGAGATCACAACATAACACTGAATCTTGTCATAGGTGTGTAAGAAGCAATATGGAATCAAAAGGCAAAACCGCACTCAATTCAAGGTTCCCCATTGTAAAGAAGATTGATGTAACTAGTTTGAAGGAGTATGCTTCCCTATTAGGTCCTATTGAGCTTCTGTCCTTCGACAAGACTTATGGGAACATCCGCAAGTTACTACAGTTGGAAGTACAAGAGAGTTCCATCGCTGCCCTATGTTGGTTCTATGATTCAGAGATTAGATGTTTTCTCTTCAAGAACTACCAAATGGCACCTACCCTAGAGGAGTATGAGAAGATTCTGGGTTTTGATCGCTCAGAGGTTAGACCGTACCAGTATCAGAGGCAGTATTATTCAGATGAGAAGTTTGCTTCCTTGTTACAAATCAGTATGGAAGAAGTGCGGTCCCACAAAGTTAAGCGTAATAATATATCTGGGTTTCTTCAAGAGTACTTTGAGAGCTTGATGTCTAGCTATGTAGTATCAAAGGATTGGGTTTCTTTCAAGCAAGTACTAGCTTTGACCATTTTCGGCATTGTTCTTTTCCCTCAAATTGAGAAACATATAGATGAAACAGCTGTTGGTGTGTTCATAGCCTTCAAGAGTGCAAAAAGTCCCATCAATCCAGTTCCCGCTATTCTCGCCGAGACCTATCGTGCCTTCACCCGCCATCATGAGTTCCGAAAGGATAAGATGTGTTGTTCCTTCCCTGTGCTATATGCTTGGTTGATCAATCATGTGTGCATTAACAAAAGTGATGTTGGAGATTTGCTTTCCTATGCCTTGGGTTGCAATCCGAAGACTATGAGCCCTCAGGAGTGGAAGGATACCTTGAAGAACCTTGACGCTCTCCAAATTCGATGGTTCTCACACAAGTGTTGGGAGGATAAACCCTCAGTGATATTCCAATGTGGTAGTTTCCAGAATGTTCCTCTCATGGGGACACAGGGGTGCATCAATTATAACCCATCTTTGACCTTGAGACAACTCGGGTACCCTATGCGGGACTCACCCTCCGAAGCTATGTTGTTCCGTTTTTACCTCCATGCAGGGATCCCTAAAGACGAGGACTTACTTCGGCGAGTCTTGCAAGCTTGGGAAACCGTAGAGCGGAGAGGCAAAGGTGAGTTATCTAAAAGGACCACTGCTATCTCCTTCACTCAATGGCTCGAAAAGAGGATTAAAGAAACTCGATCATCCACCCAAAAGGGGCCATCACTTGAAGAGCAAATACCAGAACCTCACATTCCCCTCATTGAAGAGCTAGAAGAGGCTAAGTTGGCATTGTCTAAAGTGGAAGAAGAAAAAAGGCCTTGCAAAACAGTTGGGAAAAGTGATGCAAGATAAGCGGAAGCTAGAGAATGAAAATGCTCTTCAAGCCGCAGTATTGTAGTAGAGCCAACAAGAAACTTGAAATAGGAGAAGAAAGCAAGAGGATATTCGAAAACATTTGAAAGGTGCTAAAGAGGAAGTAAAGAGGTGTGCCTCAAAGATGAACGGTTAAGCTATGGCGGAAGCACGTGAATGGAAGGAACTATATGACAAGTCGCGGAGAAGGAGAAAAATGGTCGAGACGCACTAGTTAAGTCAAGAAAAGAATTCCAAGTGATGAAGTTCGAGTTGGAGAACCAAATGGAAAGCATCAGGCAAGACAGAGAGTCTTTCACAGGAATCTTGAAAGAGTACCAACAAGCTCTAGGGTTTGAACAAGGAAGGTCAGAGGAATTGAAGAGGAATCTCAGATGCCTAAGGGAATCTTATGAGCAAGTTCAAGTAGAAAGCCAGTATTGGGAAGAGCGCTTCATGGCATTAATTGGCAGAATAGAGGATCAAGAGATTGTCAAGGAGCTGAGGGATGAGATTCAGCTTTGGAGGAGTAAATTCTCGAAGCTAGCAAGGCTAGCTAACCAGGCTGTGAGGGATGTTCCCAAGAAGCTAAGGAAAGCTGAAGCAGAAATGAATCCTTTAAACACTCCGGCCAAGGTGTACGAGTTTGTCGGGTACTGCAAGATTCTAACAGAAGAACTCATGGAGAAAGCCCAAGGGGCAGCTGAAAGCAAGAAGAGGAAGAGGGAGGAGAAATTGAAAGCTATATGCCTTTGAAGTTCACTTTGGAACATTGTAACAATCCTTAGGAAATTGTAATTTTCTCTAAAAAGTTGTAATTTTCTTTGGGGTATTGTACTTTTTGATTTTAGAAGTTTGTACTTTGCTTTCTATTCAAGTTGTAGTACTCTTTCCTTTTGAATAAAGTGTGTTTGTTTTGCCTATTGCTTCCAACCTCGTTGCAACCAAAATTAAAAAAAAAAGAGAAGTGTTAGAGCTTTAAACTTACACGTTTATGACAAGACGAGTTGCGCCGTGATCCCTGGCACCAAAACAAACATAAAATCATACATATTGCATTGCATTTGCATTTATTTATTTGATTCTCGCGCTCATAAAATGTGTTCCATCAATAGAAAAAGGCAAGCTGGTTCGCCAACATCGATACTGACGACTCTCTACAAGCAAGGCTCATGGCGACTAACCGAACGACTCGGACCGTCCCTATTATTGAAGACCTAGGAAGTGGTGAATCGGACCATGATACCCCAATCACTGAGTTTCCCAATCCGAGCAATTGGTTCGGGAGAATCGGGAGTTGAGGACGAAAATGGGGCAATGGAAGCACGAGATGACTCAAATGATGGCGATACTACAAGCCTTGAGGCAACGCTGCGCCACGAAAGTCCCGCCGCCGCCACCGGCTCTTTGCCGCTCTTCCTCCGAAGTCTTGAGATCACATCACTTTCGCTCATACTTCAGGGCCAACAACCCAGCCAACCGGTCATGCATAGGATGCCTTGGGGACTCCCATCCGGATACACACCTCCGTGAGTGAGGCTAATGCGAGAAGTAATCCCCTGGGTTGCAGAGCAAGTCCAACCCATCTCAGCCGCAAACAATGGAGGAACGGGAATGCCTCAGACCCAAATTCAGATTCCTATTCCGCAGGGAACTTCGTTTGGCTTTCATTCACCAGCAATGGTCCACCCCCAAGTTCAGGGATCGATTCCTGGGAATACCGCTCACTCACGTGACCCACATGTGAACCCAGCCGTAATGTTGATGAGTAATCCTCACTACGGTGTGAATGGTTTTCCTCAGAACTATCCTGCTGAAACTCCTCAAGCTAGAGACAGGTATCATATGCTAGAAGAGCGCTTAAGAATGATTGAAGGGTCGAGCTCTAGAGCAAGAGAAGCTCGGAATCTGCGTCTCATCCCTGATGTGGTTCTACCTCCTAAGTTCAAAGTGCCTGACTTTGACAAGTACCGAGGCATGACCTGCCCTAAAAGCCATCTGACCATGTCTTTGTAGAAAAATGGTCACGCATTCTCATGATGACAAGTTCTTTGATCCATTATTTCCAAGAGAGCTTCTTTGAGGCATCTCTCAACCGGTATATGCAGCTAGAACCATCCGTATTCATTGTTGGAGGACTTGGCGATGCCTTCCTCGAGCGATGCAGTTAATAATACAGATATGGCGCTGACGAACACGATTCTGAGCATGGCGAAAAGAGATAATGAGTCGATTAAGGAGTATGCCCAGCGGTGGAGGGATTTGGTCACGCAGTAACACCCCCTTTGTTGGAGAAAGAACTGGTCTTCATGTTCATGGAAACCACCGCCACCATTATACTATGATCGGTTGATCGGCGCGTATCTTCCAATTTCTCGGACATGGTAATCATCGGTGAAAGGCTAGAAAATGGGTGAGAAGCGGCAAGATTGCCCATAGTTCCGCAAATGCAACCACCCACAAGAAGCCATTCCCGGATTCCCAAAGAAGAAAGAAGGAGAAACCAACGCTATCACCATAAGCTCACCTTATCAACCACAAAACATCCCCGTCCCCACTCAAACGCAAACCACTTTCGTCCACCACAAAATAACTACCACAAAAACTACCAAGACAAAAAACAGACCACCTTTGATCCCATCCCCATGTCCTATACTGACCTTTTCAACTATCTTGCCACAAACAAACTCATCAATACCAGGCCCATGAAACCAATCCAGCCACCCTACTTCCAAGGCTACAATCCCAATGTTACCTGCGCATTTCATGAAGGGGCAGTTGGACACGCTGTTGAAGACTGTAAGGCCTTCAAAATTGTGGTGCAAGATCTGATTGATACCAAAGGGATAACCTTCAAACAAGAAAACCCAAGCATCACAACTAATGCGCTGCCTAATCATGAGAGATCTGCAATCAATGTCATCCATGATATGGGGGGCCAATCTATTAATTAAAATTGTGGAAGATATTCAGACTCCCCTAGAAATCATTCATGCAGAATTGTGCAAATGCGGGATTGTTAGAATGGGTTGTGTTCAGAAAGGAGTTTGTGCTAATGTCAGCTGTGTGGGAGCATGTGAAACATTCAAGGTGGTGTTACAGGATCTGATGGACCGCCACATCATCCAGGTGGGTGTGCAGGGGAGAGAGGAGGATGTTCTGACCTTTCAATCAGAAGGGGGTAGGGATGTGCAGAGACCTATCGAGGTGCCATACAGTCAGAATTCGGCTTTGGAAAAGCCAAAGACTATTGTGATCCCATTTCCAGGCTCCCAAATGAATAATAGCAATAGTGTCCTGTTTCCAACTCCTAGCCAGAAGAACAATAAAGTCCCATGGAGTTACGATGTGCCATTTTCGGCTCCGAAATCTCAAGCTTCTCTTGACATCACCAATATTGCAGGGAGTAGTGGGGTAACCAGAAGCGGGCGTATTTACGTCCCCGAAGTCCTGAGAAAAGGACCCTCAAAAGAGGATGAGGAAAATATTCGCAAAGGTAAGGGTATGACCCAAGAGCCCAAGGAAAGCAGGAAGGTGTCAGAGCAAGAGGCCACCGAATTTTTGAAGATCATGCGGCAGAGTGATTACAAAGTGGTGGACCAGCGCACCACACTCCTGCAAAAATCTCTATCATGTCCTTATCTTGCTCAATTCGAGGCCCACCGTGCGACTCTAATGAAAGTATTAAATGAAGCCCATGTAGCCCGAACATCATCACTGTTGACCACTCGATGGCATCGTAGGGAATATTGTTGCATCCAATTATATTACCTTTATTGATGATGAGCTCACCCACGAGGAAGGGGCATAATCAGGCACTTCACATTTCAGTCAGATGTGGTGAATATACACTCTCTCGGGTCCTCATCGACAATGGATCCTCTTTGAATGTCATGCCCAAATCTACTATGAACAGACTAAATGTAGACTGTTCATATATGAAGCCTACCTCAACACTAGTTAGGGCATTTGATGGATCCAAGAAGGAGGTTATAGGGGAAATGGAGTTCCCGATGCAGATAGGTCCAGAAGTATTTTATGTGAATTTTGGATCATGGACATTGCATCATCCTACAATTTGTCTCACAGGAGACCACGGATTCATCTTTGCCGTCTTTGTTCCTTCATCCCTCCATCAAAGGCTTAAGTTTGTAGTCGACGACAAGCTGATAGTCGTTTGTGGAGAAGAAGAGTTCCTAATTAGCAAGCCCCATCCTAATCAATACATTGAGGCTGCAGAGGAGTCACTTGAATCTGCCTTTCAGTCGCTGGAAATTGCAAATGCCACTTTCGTGGGGGAAGAAGCCCCATTGCCTGCACCAAAGATATCTAACGCCGCTATCATGGTAGCCAAGGTCATCTTTGAAAAATGGTTACAGTTGGAAAAGGTTTAGGAAAGTCCGACCAAGGAATTCTCGCAATCAGACACAGTGCAAGAGTACAAGGATAGGCGTGGGTTAGGATATTGGCCCACTCAAGCTGATAAGAAGAGAATGACTGAGGAAAAACGAGAAGGGAGGCTAGCTAAGCTTCAGGGGCGGAAACCAAGCTCGAAGAAGGTTCCTATCTATGATTTCTCCCCGAGCTTGAGAGCGCGGGTATCTTTGAATCCCGATCGGTGACCGTCATTGAGGAAGAATCGGTTGTGGAAGACAAAGGTGTGGACTTGCGCGTCGCAGATCTTTGCAGATGAAGAGCTTGATAATTGGAAGATCATTGATTTCCACTATTATTTTCATTCCAAAGTAATGATTTTGTAATGTAAATTCTTTGGCTCTGCCCAAGGCCTTAGAATATTTCATATGGGCATGCATGTTTTTCCTTCGAATATCATCTATCAATAAAATGTTTGTTTTGGATTCTCAAATGAATAAAATTGCTTTTCATTGTCATGTGTCTTCATCTTGTGTTTCTTTTTTGCTTGTTCATTCCTTTCTATTACCGCAAATGCAGATCTAAAATGAATATCTTTGAGAATAATGATGCCAACGGTTCATATGTTAATTTTGATCACCCCGTTAATCAAGCTGAGGAGGATGTTGAGGATGACTGGGAAACCCCTCCAGAATTGATGAGAATGGTTGAACAAGAGGAAAAGGTTATTCAGGCGCATGGGGAATCTGTTGAGATAATTAACCTAGGCACAGAGGACAGTAAGAAGGAAGTAAAGGTGGGTACCTCAATGAAAGAAAGTGAGCGCAAGAAGCTAATCGAACTCTTGCATGACTACGTCGATGTCTTCGCATGGACTTATCAGGATATGCCAGGGTTAGATACTGACATAGTGGTACATAAGTCGCCGGTCAAACCAGAATGCCCTCCGGTAAAGCAGAAATTGAGAAGAATGAAGCCAGAAATGTCCTTAAAGATCAGAGATGAAGTGAAAAAGCAGCTTGACGCCGGGTTCCTAGTAGTAGCCAAGTATCCACAATGGGTTGCTAACATCGTGCCGGTTCCGAAAAAGGACGGAAAGTTAGAATGTGCGTTGATTATAGAGATCTGAATCGTGCTAGTCCCAAAGATGATTTTCCCCTGCCCCATATTGATGTCTTAGTGGATGGTACAGCGCAGCATTCACTGTTCTCCTTCATGGATGGGTATTCAGGGTATAACAAGATCAAGATGGCTCCTGAGGATATGGAGAAGACAACTTTCATAACTCTTTTGGGAACATTCTCGTTCTGAGTCATGCCGTTCGGGTTGAAGAACGCCCGGTGCTACCTATCAAAGGGCTATGGTCACATTGTTTCACAACATGATGCACAAAGAAATAGAGGTCTCACGTGGGCGATATGATCGCAAAGTCTAAAGCGATGAGGAACACATTGTCAATTTGCAAAAGCTCTTGAGCGGTTGAGAAAATTCAAGCTCAGATTAAATCCTGCCAAGTGTACCTTTGGCGTGCGATCAGGAAAGTTGTTGGGATTCATCGTCAGCCAAAAGGGGATAGAAATCGATCCGGACAAGGTGCGTCGCGATTCTTGAGATGCCACTTTCTAAAACGAGAAAAAGAGGTTCGGGGTTTTCTTGGAAGATGAACTACATCTCTAGGTTTATATTCCAGATTGATCGCCACTTGTAGAACCAATCTTCATATTATTATGCAAGAATCAAAAGACCAAATGGAATGATAATTGTCAAAGAGCATTTGAAAAGATCAAGAAATATCTTCAGAATCCACCTATCTTGATGCCTCCTGTTCGGCGGACCACTTGATCACATGCCAACCATGTTAGGCATTTCAATGGGTTGTGTGTTAGAAACAACACGATGAATCACGGAAGAAAGAGCATGCCATTTACTATTTGAGTAAGAAATTCACTGACTGTGAAACAAGGTACTCGCTGCTAGAAAAGACTTGTTGTGCTTTAGCTTGGGCTGCTCACCGGTTGAGGCAGTACATGCTAAGTCACACTACTTGGTTGGTATCTAAAATGGATCCCATCAAGTACATTTTCGAGAAGCCCGCACTTACAGGGAGACTTGCCCGTTGGCAAATGCAGTTATCAGAATATGATCTCCTATATGTCACTCAGAAAGCAATTAAAGGTAGTGCGCTGACAGAATACCTGGCACACCAGCCCATTGAAGACTATCAACCTATGCAGTATGACTTTCCAGATGAAGATATCATGGCCTTGTTTGAAGAAGGGAAATCCCCAGAAGATGAAAGATGGAGAGTGGTGTTCGATGGTGCCTCTAACATGTATGGACACGGAGTCGGGCGATCTTGATTTCCACGATAATCGCTTCATTCCGTTCAGCGCGGACTAAGCTTCTCGTCACCAATAATATTGCAGAATATGAGGCATGTATTCTCGGTATCCAGGCAGCCATTGATTGGAAGGTTAAAAGACTTGATGTGTATGGAGATTCAGCTCTAGTCATTCACCAAGTGAATGGTGATTGGGAGACCAGGGACCCCAAGTTGATCCCTTACCGAGATTACATTCTAGAGTTGGTTGAGCCTTTTGAGGAAATCACATTTCAGTATCTTCCTCGCAATGAGAATCAGTTGGCTGATGCACTAGCCACTTTGTCTTCAATGTTCAATATCAACTGCGACAAAAGCTTGACCCACATCGAGATCCGAAGATCGAGATTTGCCAAAGACATCATTACTGCGCGGCAATCGAGGAAGAGTCAGATAACAAGCCCTGGTATCATGACATCAAGCAGTACATCTTGAACAGAGAATACCCTCCCGGAGCATCAGAGAATGACAAGAGAACCCTTCGAAGATTGTCAAGGAATTTATTTCTGAACGGCGAAGTGCTATACAAAAGGAATTATGATATGGTCCTCCTGAGGTGTGTGGCAGAAGAAGAGGCAACAAAAATCATGAAAGAAGTCCATGAAGGCTCATTTGGAGTTCATTCTAGTGGGCACACTATGGCAAGGAAAATCTTAAGAGCTGGCTATTATTGGCTGCAAATGGAATCAGATTGCTATAGCTTTGTGAGAAAATGTCATAAATGTCAAATCTACGCTGATCACATTCATGTGCCACCAGCTTCCCTAAATGTCCTAACTGCATCTTGGCCATTTTCAATGTGGGGCATGGACGTCATAGGTCCTATCGAGCCTAAGGCATCAAATGGGCACCGCTTCATCCTGGTCGCTATTGATTACTTCACCAAGTGGGTTGAAGCTGCTTCATACTCCAGCATTACTAGCTCTGTGGTTGCCAAATTCGTAAAGAGAGATCTGGTTTGTCGCTATGGGATCCCGCACAAGATTATCACGCGATAATGGCGTGAACTGAACAGATAAGATGATGAAAGAGCTATGCGAAGACTTCAAAATCCGACATCATAATTCTTGTCCATACCGTCCCAAGATGAACGGGGCAGTCGAAGCAGCCAATAAGAACATCAAGAAGATTGTGCAAAAGATGGTGGTAACCTACAAAGATTGGCATGAGATGCTTCCTTTCGCTTTGCATGGGTATCGTACCTCAGTGCGTACTTCAACCGGGGCAACTCCTTTCTCTTTGGTGTATGGGTCGAAAGCAGTCCTCCCTATTGAAGTTGAGATACCCTCCCTACGGGTGCTGATGGAAACCAAGTTGGAAGAAGCAGAATGGGTCCAAGCTCATCTGGATTAGCTGAATCTCATTGAGGAGAAAAGAATTGTTGCCCTGTGTCATGGCCAGTTGTATCAACAAAGGATGAAGACAACTTTCGACAAGAAGGTTCGTCCCCGAGAATTCAGCGGGGGAGACCTTGTGCTCAAGAAGATCCTGCCTATTCAGAGTGACCCTCGTGGGAAATGGACTCCTAACTATGATGGACCATATGTGGTAAAGAAAGCCTTTTCTGGAGGTGCATTGATACTCACCAACATGGATGGTGAAGAACTTAGAAACCCAGTCAATTCAGATTCAGTCAAGAGATATTACGCCTGAGAAAAATAAAAAGAAAAAAAAGAAAGATGAGCCAAGCAAGAATTAGCTCGCTAGGTTGAAAACCCGAAAGGGCGACCTAGGCAAAAAAAGCGACAGTGGGTCAAAACTCGCAAAGAGCGGTCCAGGCAAAAATTAGGGTCAGGAAAGTTGGACTTAAAAAAATTAAAAAAAGGGCAAGCAGCGCCTTCAAAAGCTTGGATAGAAGGGTGATCAAGGATATAAGTATGGTTGATTAGCATCAACACTCCAAAGACAAAGAGCGCTCATAAGATCTGTTGCGTCCATTTTTCTTGTTTTTTTTTAGTTTCAAAAATTCTCAATGTACTCCTTTCAGTCGGCGCGACTTTTTGCGCGCTCGATTTCCATATGAATAAAAAGTCCAAATTTCCCACTTCGTCTGCCTATCGTTCTATCATTGCTTCCTTTTTTTTTTGTGTGCTTTAAAACGATGTTTTATGATAGATGATAAATGAATTATGAAAAGGTGCATAAATCATAGCATTAAGATCATTGCGAAACTTTTGAAAATCATGAGAGAAAAATGATCCTTCAATCAGATAAATTCACAAGAATCAAACAAAAGCGCTGATCGCATCAAAGCAATTCTCAAAAGGCTAAGGCGTGACTCTCGCACCAGTATGGACAACTACCGCGCCTCATGACGCAAGTCCCACGATTTGGTCGAACCAAAAAAAAAAAAAAAAATAGAAAAAGAGCAAGAGAGCAATAAAACAAATAAAATTCATGCATTGCATTCATCAAACATAGAAAAAAAGTTCATGCAAGCAAAAGGAAACTTCTGCATCACATCACATTCATCCCATCAAAAAGCAATCATGGCATTTTGCATCGCATGCATTTGTTCGTCTCATTTGCAGGTACAAGGACAGATAAATACTTCTGTGCTAATCCTCGCACTCAGTTCCCAGAAAATGCTCCCCTAGTTCGGAGTCCAAATGGTTTTCAGTTCGGCGCTCAAGCGTGCATCGCAGTTTGGAGTTCAAATCGCTCTTATCAGAGTTCAGCGCTCCCTTCTGTTCATGGTCTCACATCGTGTACGAGCAACGCGATGGACCGCGGCCCATGTGAGGTTCAGCGGAATAGTTGTATCGGCCTAGAGATACGATGGGCGCCGTGCATTGATCGATATATCGATTCGGGCGATAACGATCCCCGATGCTCGAAAAGGCCAACAGGAGGCGTGCTCCTCAAAGCCACGTGCAAGTGCTCATTTTACCGCTTTCTGCACGCAAGTGCTCATTTACCGCTTCCTGCACGCAAGTGCTCATTTACCGCTTCCTGCACGCAAGTGCCCATTTTACCCTTTGCATGCACTGCGCGTCGGTGTTCATTTCTTGTTTTTCGCATCGACACGAAAGTGTCTATCTTTCCAAAAAAAAAAAACAACAAAAAAGGAGAGAAAAAGAAAAAAGGAAATTCAGATTTCCCCCAAGTGGACAAAATTGGCATAATCTCTGAATTCTTTATTTCTATTTTATCTTCGAAATATGTCTCAGCCAATTCATATTTCTTGATAAAATCCAAATAAAGAGGGGCAGCTGTCATACCCCAATTTTGTCCGACTAATTCAAAATAAAAATTGTCTTTTCGCGGACGCGAGGTTCTAACAATATTTTTCTCGTAGTTGAAAAGAGACTCAAAAATATATGCTGAGGCACATGCGTGTTATTTTAACCGGGTACACGCGTTATTATTAATTGCGTGTGCATTTTTTTTTCTATTCTCGTACGCGCGTTTAATTTTAACGATCTGACACTATGTTATTTTCGTGGTAGACGCGTGTTATATTTAACCAAAACAAAAATCAAAATTTTATAAAGGAAGATAAACATGATATAGGTCAAGTAAAATAAAAAAAGAGAAATTCATTGATAACAAAGCGAAGCAAGATTACAAATGAAATGAAATACAAGGCCATATAGGCTGCTTTGTGGTGCTTGCAACAACGTGAACAAAACAAGAGGAAAATTCCAAATGGTGGCAGCAGCTCCAAAGCTTCAAATGGGAGGTCCTTCCATCTTTGCATTCCTTCTCTCTGAACAATACACATAAATAGAGATTAGGCAAACAGATAACAGTCAAACAAGTCCATTTTTGTGAATACAACAGTGGCTTGGGAGGAGGAAAATTTGCTCAAAAATAATTATACACAAAAACGTGAAACTATTGAAGCAATACAAGGCAGGAAAATAGACATTACAGTGGATATTGGACTATAAATCAAGCTTCAAATGCAACTGAAGAAAAAAAAAGAAAAAGACAGCAACCAACATAAACACACAGAGACATTAAAACACAAACACAACAACTGAAACACAACACAGAACACACACTGAAACTCAAGAGGAAGAAAACGAAAATCAAAGGGGAGGGGAACACACAGAGAAAACCAAGCAGAACATAAGCACACAACCAATCCAACAAACACACAACAAAAGAACAAGCACAGTAGACGAAGACCAAAAAACCAGAAAAACAAACCTGTCGCCGTGATCTCCGCCGCGAACCACCACGCCACTGACAGCTCAACATCTCCGACGACGCGCTTTCGTTCCTTTTCTCCGTCGCGCGAAACCACCACCACGCTGAAACCACCACCACGCCGAAACCATCGCCGTCGTCACCACCGTAGAAGGCACCGTTCGTCCTCCCTCTCTCAGATCGTCTCTCTCTCACGGTATTCTCCCTCTTTCCCTCTCTCACCCTCTCTCACCGTCGCTCTTTCTCTCTTCTTTTCTCTCTCTCTCTCTCACGAAAACTCTCTCTCTGTTGCTGGAAGTGAGAACAGCGCTGGGGGAAGGGAGAGGAGATCTAGAGTTTTCTGTTTTTGGGGGTGGGTCGGCGCAGAGGAGAGGAAAGGAGTATTAGGGTTGCCTTTTTTGATATTTGACTTAAGTATAGGTGTTAATGGGCTCGTTTTCCTTTTTTTTTCTTTTGTTAAGTTTTTAAACATCAGATTGCTAACAACACCCCCCCACGTTTTGGCTGCACCCCACCAATTTTTATGTAAAAAAATTTTATTGTTAGTACCCCCAAATTTCGCTATCTCACCCCTCTCCTTAAAGATACATTTTTGTATTTAGTTATTATAATATGGATGCTTGCCAACCTATTTCTTCAAAATCAAACTTTGTTAGTAGTCTCGTGAAGCCTTTGCTTGCGCAATTATTAACAATGAGGTACTAGTGGTGGTCACTTGGAGCCTTTGCTCAATTGATCACCGTAAATGCCTAATTTTCTTAAAGATTTTTCACTAAAATCAAAAACTTTGTTAGTAGTCTTGCGAAGCCTTTGCTTGCATGATTATTAACAATGGAGTGCTAATGGCGGTCACTTGGAGCCTTTGCTCAATTGATCATCATGAAAGCTCGATTTTCACAATTAAACAAGATAAAAAAAACAAAAGCCTTTCTCAAAACAAGAACTACGTAGCTTTGAATTCTCCATCGCACCTGGAGATACGTAGGAGTGGATCCCCTCCATCAAGCGCAAAAATTAAAGATTTTTCATTAAGTCACTCATAAACAAAAAAGGTAAAAACAAAGCATTTTTCCAAATCAACTCCGCAAATCACATATTTAATTAAGGTAACCCTTCTTCGAAGGGACGTTGTGGGGTGCTAATACCTTCCCCATACGTAACTAGACCCCCGAACCCAAATCTAATGGTTCCGAGACCATTGCTTTCCGAAAAAAGGTTTTTTTCAATGTTTTACCTTAAAAAAATATTGGTGGCGACTCTAAAATCACGTTGTGCGAAGAAAAGTCCCTCCAAGGATTTTTCGGGGTGCAACAATAAACATGTCACTGGTTAAGAGGAGAAGTCACAAGCTAAATAGTATGGAGGGAGTCTGAATAGCAAATTATGTGATGGTGGCCATCCTCCCAAGCAAGCTGAATACTATGCAAAAGTGCCATGAGCAACTCAGCATTTAAGTTATCTGTGGTACCATTATAACCTATGAAACCTTTGATTCAAGAGCCATATGATCGACGAATGAGGCCCCCAAAATCAGAAGGATCGGAGTTACCCAAGCTTTGCCATCTGTATTAAGGACGATACAATCCTCCCTATTAGAATGCCAAGAGACCCGGCGAGGAATGCTCACATTACTAATAGCGAGTTGCTTGCAAATACTAACCAAAGATGCATAATTACGGGTCCTATATAACAGAGAAATGTTCCTTAGCAATGACTAGTGTTGCGAGCCCTCCACAACCACCAAAGCGTTGAGATGAACAAAGAAGGATCCTCCTGAGAGAAACCTTGCTTAAGCCAAGTAAAAACATTCAACTCAGTGAAGAAATTAGTATCTTGCACACCAAGATAACGACAAAGCTGGGCCAAAAGGTTACAATCACGCAGACAATGAAGAACATCTTCAACCAGATGTTAGCGTTGATGACACGTTGAAGCCGCAACAATACCTCATCGATGAAGCATAGAAAGATTAGGGAGGGAATTATGACACGCCGTCCAAATAATTTTTTTTGATTTTCTCGGGTGCATAAGACTTCCAATTCCAATCCACGATAATGTCACCACTAACAAGCCCATTTCGCCGATGCAAAAGCCACTTATACCTTTGATTAGCTGTGTATGTTCCATTGGTATACCCTTTCCAAACAAGACTATCTGAGACGAGATCATTAGTATTTGAGGGAAGAGTGAGAATACGCTTAATGATGTAAAGAGGAAGCGTCGTGTACAACAAACTCACCTGCCAGGCTCTATTCTGAATAAAACCTCGTATACAAAGATGAGCATCATGAATATCAACATAGAGAACAAAACTATCAAAAGTTCCAAGGCCAGTCTAATTTGTGTGCCTTCACTTTGGTGACCCTTTTAGGTAGAGATGTCAAATTGCGCCGCCGACCCTTTTCAATGAGTGCAAGTGCAAAAGCGGGTTGGGCCAACCCATCTATAAGTTGGATTTTGTTTTTGGTAGCCCAACTTAAAACACGAGTTGGTTTTACCCAATCTAAATTTCAATAAAGAAAAACCCAAAGAGTGTTTAAAAAAAGAAGCATAAAAAAGCATGCTTAGTCTAGCTTATGGGCCAACTGTGTTGGGCAAAATATTTTGATTCATTTTTGGGCCTCCATTTTTTGACATCGGCTCCAACCGTGCAAAGGGTAACTCCGGGGTTCAATGCTACGATCTTCTCCACACCGTTATTAAAAGCTTCTGAAGTAACCTCAAGGCTTGTTAGGCAATTTTTTGACGAGTAGCCATTGCCTCGTTTTTCTCTTTCGCAAGTTCATCCCTCTCTTCACCAAACACGGTGATCTGGGATTCCAGTTTGGTTACTTTGGCTTGGAGGTCCTCGACCTTCTCTTAGTAGAGAATTGGTGCTTACGAGTGTTGGAATAAAAATCTCTTTCTATGTTTTGATGATACAAACTACGTAAGAATCAAGTTTTCTAAATGTGTGTGATCTAACATGTGTGCTAAATTGAATAAAACAGGTCCCCTACATGAGAAGAGTCAAAGAGTCATCATATGAGTGAAGATGAGAAGCATCATCATAAGAAGAGTCAAGTTGAGAGGCATTATGACAAGAAGTATCAAGATCATAAGAGTCATGATGAGAAGAGTCAAGTTGAGAAGAGTCATGTTGAGAAGCATCACCATGAGAAGCATTAACATAATAAGCATCAACTTGAGAAGCACCGTCTTCAGAAGACTCAAAGATGAGAAGAGTCGGTGCTGAGAAGAGTCATGACAACTGTAACATTGATGTCTTCTGCAGAAGTGCAGAAACACAATTGTCTTAAAAGACAAAAGCACTCCAACGACTATAAATGACTATGAAATCTTGCCAACGACTCTTTTCTATGGATTATTACACATAATTTCAGCTATAAATAAACGCAATGGATCAACACTGAAAGTATGTGAGTACATTGAAAGCCCAAATCTTCCAATCCTCTCAAGTGTCAAGTTTTCTCTCATCCATACTCAGCCACTTTAAACAGTAGGGATTTAACTTTATTTATGAGTATGTATTATTACTTGTGTTGTAGTTCTGTTGAAACATCATTTGTATCAACCAAGCTCTAGAAATCCCACAAACCCTCAAACATAAGTGTATAGCCTGTTAGGAACCTTCTCAAGAAGCATGTGTTGTTGTAAGACTTGAGAAGTGAGTTAGGATCCACCTAATAAATCAGAAGGATTGTATTAGGGGTGAGAACAGTAAGTAGAGCTGTATTAAGAAAACTACCATGAGAACTTTAAGCCTAGGCTGGTTGTAAAGTTGTAAACTACTTGGAAAATAGTGGAAATACTCACTGGGTGTGAGGAGTGGATGTAGCTGTGGTTTTGGGTGAACTACTGTACACCATTGTGTTATTTACTGCTTTTCTAAGTTGTCTTACACTACACATAAAACTCTCCATTTGGAGAAGGCTTTTGAAAAACCGAGAAGTTAGCTTCTGCTGACCCTTCTCAACTAAACATTGTCTTTCAAAACACAGGTTTAAACAACCCTTCTCAAATGCATTCTCTGTGGTAAAGATCAAGCATAATCTTAAGTACTCTATTATTGAGATAATCTTTCTATAACACTGTCTTAAACTTTAGGAACTATCATAAGTATAAAACATATCTCTTAACTGATAAGCTGCTTCTGAGAAGCAAGAATCAATTGACCATTCGCAACTCAATAACATAGTTGAGAAGACATTTTTTCTCTTCCCTTCTCTAGTCACTATCTTAGTTGAGAAGATTGTTTTCAATCACCCTTCTCAACTCACCACTTACACTCACAAAGACTAATCATTATTGTGAACTTCTCTACCTTATTTCAGGTTAATTTAAAAGGGTCGCAATTCTAACCCCATTCCTTATGACACTTATTGACTTCAGATTAATGCGAAATGCAACCAACTCAAGACAAACACATTCACTTCTCATATATGTTGTTTAGCTGCATTAAATGAGGAATTCAAGTAATAAAGATGTTGAGACTTGTTGAATATTAAAATAGGGAATGCTTGATTATTCCTTAGCTGCACAACATGTGTTTGTTCTATACTAGGACGCTAGAGAAGCTTCCTGCAAGCTGGAATAGCTTGGCCAAAAGTTCAATGTCAAGTCATAGTAGATTAGTATGATCAGAGGAGAGTAAAATGCCAGCTCAAGAAGGTTTAGAAGTTCAGATAAAGCAAAAAGAATAGCTTGAGAAGCTTCAAAAGCTGTCAACTTTTGTAGCTCACATCAAATCACTCCAATGGACCAATGAACACTCCCAACGGATCTCTTCAACCTTCTAACGACTAAATTCAATCTCCAAGGCTATTTAAAGTCTCCATTCAGAAGTTTTAAAGTATGAGAGTTAATTGGAACCTTCACATATCAAGCTTCTCCAAGTTATCCAACCTTCTCATCCCACAGTCAAAGCTTTTAAGTTCATTTCTGGGAATTCTTTCTTGAGTGTGTGTTAGCTTGTTTAGTATCATATAATACATTATATTAATCTGTGTCCAAGTTTACCTTGAGAATACTTTGTTGAGAAGGTTTCAAGACTCAAATTTTAAAAAGGCACACAATTCAACCCCCTTATTGTGTAACTTAGTCACTTCAATGAGCTCGACACGTTTTTCTTGGCTTCCTCTACCGCCGAAGTAAGATGAGAAACCTGGACAACCTCATCTCTTTCCAACTCCATCTTTTTCAGAGCATCTTCAATCTTCTTCTGCACTGCTGCAACAAGCTTGAAGTCAGCTCAGGTTGACTTGAGAGTTTCGAGCAGCTCGTCCCGCTCCCGTTGCAAATTCAAGTTACTTGCAATAATAGTATCACAGTAATCAGGTTCGCCCTGCTGATCCTCAAGATCTTCCTCTATTTAATTTAGACAAAGGCGAAGCTTCTTACTTTCTTTGTACGGTCTGTTACCTTCTTTGTGTGGTCGAATGTGGGTCGTGTTTTGCTCTAGAATTTTGGTGTCGAGGTCTGAAATCTTACGAACAAGAGCAAAAGGGTTTTCACGGAGAGCCTCCAAGTCAAAATTCTTGAAGCACCACTAAAAATATAGTGCAATTTCAATCCGACTCACTAATCTGAAGCACCACTAAGATCAATTCTAACGTCACACCTCGGCAGCATCTCGGCCCAACATGGCTTTTAGGATAGTTCAGTGACTGTCAATAGTACTGGATATTGGGAATCCAACAATTTCAGCAAAGAGTAAATAAGAACAAGCTAATACGGAATAAAATAGTGGAACATAGAGCAAATAAACTAAAAGAAAATTTATAAATTATTAAAGTTAATATAAAAAATATATAGTGCAATCTCAATGAATTATAAAAGTGAATATAAAAATATAGTGCAATTTCAATCCGACTCAGGCCACTAGAAAATTAAGGAAACTATTGGGTTGACTTGACCAAATTGTATGAGGTATTTATGGCTAAAAACACGCACAACGATTGATATTCATAGCTCTGAGAGAATTTTCCATACCTTGAATTTTTCCATGTGTGACGTGTTTATTTATAGCTATAAACGTGCACAACCAGTGAAGCAGAATAAAAGTTTATAAAAGTTCTTTGTAGGAGAGAAACCATACCATCGAGGAAGGACACCTCCTTGTGTTATAGTTGTCTGAAAGACAATAAGGGTCGACAATGTTAGATAAACATCTCTATCTTCATTGGTTATTGTTATAATATGGTAGAAATGACTTCTAACTTTATTGATAATTGGTCAAATGGTATACATACACTTTGGATTAGCTGTACATTCAGCAAAGCAAGAAAAAGCTAAAAAAAGAATAACTCTGCACAATGACTAATTTATCCTATATATCTAAACTATAGAACTAGGAATAAAAACTAAATTAAAATACATTTAATTTATCACCTAACAGCCCCCAGTAGCTGAACATGAATGTCCTTCATGTGAAGCTTGGATAGCAAAGTCTTGAACTGTGAAGGCTGTAGAGGTTTTGTGTATATATCTGCAATTTGTGCAGCAGATGTAATGGGCATCAAATGGATGATTTTGGCCTGGATGACAATCCAACTCAATATGTTTGGTACGTTCATGAAAAATGGGGTTTTGAGCAATATGTATAGCTGACTTGTTATCACAGAACAAAGATACAGGATCAGAGAATGGATGATGAAGATCTTGTAGCATAAACAGTATCCATCGAATCTCTGAGGTGGTCATAGCTAGAGCACGGTATTCAGCTTCAGATGAAGATCGAGAGACTGTGCTTTGTTTCTTGGACTTCCAACTGACCAATGAAGAGCCATAGAAAATGCAGAAACCTGTGGTAGATCTCCTACTATCAGGACAAGCAGCCCAGTCTGCATCACTGAATGCAGTGACAATAGGAGCAGAAGTAGCATCAAAAAATAGACCACTACCTGGACTTGATTTCAAATATCTGAGAATATGCAATGCTGCCTCCATGTGAGGATGAAGAGGATTGGCCAGAAACTGACTCAACCTATTGACAGCAAAGCACAAATCTGGACATGTGTTAGTGAGGTAGATAAGCCTCCCAAGTAAACGCCTATAAGGTGTGGGATCCTCCAATGGAGTACCATGTTGAGAACTGAGCTTCAAACCAGAGACCATTGGTGTTGAAGCAGGTTTACAAGCAAGTAATCCAGCCTCCTCAATCAACTCTAAAGCATACTTTCGTTGAGACAAAACAATGCCAGAAACTGACGGAGCAACTTCAATACCTAAGAAGTATTTCAAGTTGCCCAAGTCCTTAATCTTGAACTCAGTATCAAGAAGTTGTTTAACATGTTGAATTTCATCAATGTTATCACCTGTGAGGACTATGTCATCAACATATATAAGGAGGATGGTGATGGATGTCTCAGATTTCTTGACTAAGAGTGAATAATCATGCTTAGATTGTATATAACCGAGAGGGGTAAGGAAGGAGAGAAGTTTGGAGTTCCATTGCCTGCTGGCTTGTTTTAAGCCATACAAGGATTTTTGGAGCCTGCAAACTTGATTTGGAGAAGAGACTTTGAAACCAGGAGGAACCTTCATATATACTTCCTCATGCAACTCACCATGCAAAAAAGCATTATTCACGTCCAGTTGTTGCAAATGCCAATGGTTTGTTACAGCCAAAGCAAGAACTAAACGAACTGTAGTCATTTTCACTACAGGTGAAAAGGTTTCAGAGTAGTCTACCCCTTCAGTTTGTGTAAACCCTTTTGCAACAAGCCTTGCTTTGTACCTTTCAAGAGAACCATCAGACTTGAGCTTAACCTTGTAGACCCATTTACACCCAATATCTTGTTTCCCATGAGGTAACTCGGTCAAGACCCAAGTAGAATTAGCATCAAGAGCCTGTATTTCTTGATCCATGGCATCAATCCAACATTGATGCTTAGATGCTTGAGCATAGTTTTTAAGTTCAGAAATAAGACTAACAGCAGCAACAAAGGTCTTATGTGAGGGAGACAAATGATCATATGTAATGAAATTAGATAGAGGATAAGGAGTACCTGAGAATGATTCACCAGTAGAAGAAACAGATAGCATAGCACAATGAAAATCTTTTAGGTAACTAGGCTTAGTTTTAGGTCGAGTAGAGATTCTTAAAGGAGGTGGGTTATTAATAGGCTCGAGTGAGGAAGTAGGGAGGGTTGAGGGTGAGTTTCTGAGAGCATCAGAATCAAGGGTAACTGAAGTAGTAAGGGGACTGGTTGAGGGGTGGTTTGGTATAAGGGGGGGTTGTGGGAGAAATGGACTCATCGGGTGTGTCAAGTGAGGGAAAAATTTCAGTCAAGGCCACTCTAGATGGGGTGAGTAATGGTGTGGCAGTGGGAGGAGGGTTAATAGATGTAGATGGTAGGTAGGGGAATATGTTCAACAAAGTGAGTAATATGAGTCCTAGTTTCAGACTTAGTCCTCATAAGTTTAATCCATGTGAATTTAGACTTATCATCAACAATTGTTAAGAAATATTTGTTGCCATTGATGAAGGGGGTACTAAAAGGACCCCAAATGTCCATGTGAACAACATCAAAAGTGTGGTGAGATGATGGTGAATGTGTAGGGAAGGGGAGTCTTTTTTGCTATGTAAAATGACAAGCATCACAATTTTCATTAGAAATATGAGGCATGTTACAATGAATTTTTTGTATTAAGCTATAACAATGGGGAGAGGGGTGTCCTAACCGGTTGTGCCATATGTCTATATTGACATTATTAAACTTACATGATTGCAATGGATAGTATTTGATTGTGTAGTGGGAACTATGGGGAAAACCTTCCTTGTGTAAAGCTTTCCATCCCTTTTAGCATGGCCAATCACTCTCTTGGAGGAATATCCTGTAATTCAAAAAAATCACCATCAAATATAGTACGACATTGAATAGTGTCGGCTAATTGTCCAACAGAGATGATGTTGGAATTGAAATTAGGAACATAATACACATCATATAGAGTAATGGTAGGTGTAAGAGTAATAGTTCCTTTGTAACTAGAATATCTAGTATCTCCAGAAGGCAATGTAACTAGCACTGGTTTAATAGCATAACAAGACTTAAACAAATCAAGAGAACAACATATATGATCCGTGGCTCCAGAGTCAACAAGCCAAATAACCAAGATTTTACCTGCGGGTGTGGAGACTATGCTATTAACCTTTACCATATTCGCAGAAGCAGTAGCAATAGCTGGAGTAGCAGGTAAAAGAGATAGTAAACTTTGCAATTGTTCTACTGTGAGGTGAACCGGAGAGGAAGCATAGGATGAGGTCGGTGAAGGAGAATCAGTGGAGGCTTCAACCGTGACATTGTTAACAGCTTTCTTGTTGTTGGAGAAGCTAAAACCAGGAGGATATCCGTGTTTCTTGAAGCACGTTTCCACCGTATGGTTGGTTCGATTGCAGAAAGTACACAACCGATTACCACGCTGAAAGTTCTGTTTACCGCGGCCACGACCAGTATTAGTGGGAGCAGTAGAGGTTTGAACATTAGCAACGGATACTTCAGGAACAAGTGAGGAGCCAATCTGTCGTTCTTGCTGAATAACCATCGAATAAACGCGAGATAATGAAGGTAATGGTTCCATAAGCAGAATTTGCGAACACACAGCAACATAATTGTCATTCAAGCCTTGTAAAAAACTCATAACTATGTCACGATTACGATAGCCTTGAACAACAGTGGAAACATTGCAACAACCAATACCGAGAGAAGATGTGCAATTAGGGATTGGATCAAAATTACAGAGTTCGTCCCAAAGTATACGCATCTTAGTGAAATATGAAGTAACGGAAGAATCACCTTGCTTCAATGAGAAGATCTCTTGATGAAGATGAGCGATGCGAGTGTTATCACCTTGAGCGAACCGGTTACGAAGCTCCTTCCACACGGCGTGAGCATCGGAGATCCAAATGATACTCGACGAAACTTCGGTTGAAACGGCACGATTGATCCAGGCGAGAGTGAGCATGTTGCATCGCTTCCAAAGAGGAAAGAGAGGATCGGAGGTGGTCGGACAAGTGATTGAGCCGTCGACGAAGACAAACTTGTTCTTCATCTCTAATGCCATAGTCATGGCTTGAACCCAGCAGTGATAGTTCGTACCATCAAGAACAGGTGAAACAAGAACCAGCGATGAATTTTCGTTAGGGTGAATGTAATAGGGATTTGTGTAATCTTTCGGTTTGGAAAGTGAAGATGATGAACGAATCGTGGATTCATGTTCATCGAAGGAAGATGACGAAGAATTAGCCATGACAAGAACCGCCGATAATAACAAGCATATTTCTTGTAGTGTTTTTGTTTTTAAAATTGCAAAACATGATACATTGAAGTTCTTATCAATACTCATTTAGTGTAAGACCTGCCTCCACCATCTTCTTCTTCAAATTCTCTATTGTCATGTCTAATTCAAATGATCTGAGTATCTACATTAATCATAGTAATAAATATAGTTTCATATAAATATTTATATCGACGCCTACAAAAAATTAATAATTAAATAAATAATTGTGGTATTACTAAAATTGTCATGTATAGTACCAAATTCATTGTGGGACGATTTCCTTGAATATCCCATTTTATGATTACAAGGAAACTATATTTTTGAATAGTTTCATTGTAATCAAAAAATGGCAGTTTGTCCTGCATACTGCACTACAAAATATTCAGAAAATCGGCCCACAATGAGTTTGGTACTATACATGGCCGCTTTAGTAATATCACAATTATTTATTTATTTATTAACTTTTTGTAGGTGTCGATATGAATATTTATATGAATTTATATTTATTACTATGACTAATGTAGATACTTAGATCGTTTGAATTAGACATGATCGTAGATGATTTGAAGAAGAAGTTGGTGGAGGCAGGTCTTACACTACATGAGTATGAAAAAAACTTCAATGTATTGAAGGGCAAAATGTGCTTGATAGAAGTTATGGACATGGTGTTAAGAAGAACCATGTAAATTACAGAGATACTCCTAATCTTGCACATTGAAGATCAAATTTTGCTCGAAAATTAACAATCAAATGCAACAAGCATCGTAGTAGTTTTTTTTTTTGATCAACTTGAAATGGTTTCATTACTAACTTGGGCAAAGCCTCAAAACCAATACAAGAGTGTAACTTAGTTGGGCCACAACACTGCCCAACCCAAAGGAACAAATTACAACAGATTAACAAAATCAAAGAGGGGGTAACCAAAGAAAACGAGGTGAGAATCGGGTGACGGCCCATCTCATTGAGAAGAGGCCCACCCATTATCGACAAATCCTGCTCGTTAGATAGGGACAGAGAAGCTTACTCAAAGGAGTAAGCCTCTAACTATTCGACGTTCCTTAGTTCGAAGGGAACCCTAATTCAGCAACTTTCTTCCAATCTTCTTCTCCGCACCGATTCTTCACCACACGACTCAAATCCTTGTATTGATCCACCAAAAGATGAACGGAATCACGATTCAACTGCTATCAAGGCCATCTTCGAGCTGGGAATAAGGCGGTTCGAAGCGAGAGGGTTGACAAAATGCGACGGGCTAAGAACATCTCCGATCTACCTTTTCTCCCTCCGATCTAGCTCCGGGAGCTCTAGATCATCCCAAGAAAGCAAGAGCGGAACTGAATCATCACTTACATTCCTCCGATATTCCTTTTCTCTCTGATTCACACGATCAACACCAGCAAGCAAGAAAGGAACCCGATCGGCCCCGGTGAGACCTCACTCTTCAAAACTTCGCTGATCTTTTCGCACCTCATCCACCTCTTCACCCTGAGACACTCTCGTCGTTGATTAACGTTGTAAGAACTTGAGGGGGGCTTATAGTCCAGTTAGGAGGAAGTTGTTGATGTGAGGCGAGTCTAGCCACTAGATCTGCTACAGAGTTTGCACTTCGAGGGATCCACTTGAATTCTACACAGGTAAATTCCTTACTAATGCTCTGGATATCCCTAGTTATTTGCTCTATTTCCTTTCTTCTAACTACTCCTTTGATTGTTTGTATGAGAGGCTCACAATCACATTCAACGGAGAGGAACTTGACGCTCAAGGAAGCTGCTAAGGTCAAACCTTCTCTGAGAGCCAAAGCTTCAGCTAGAAAAGCTGATGTAGCATAAATAGGTGAGGCACACCCTGATTGGAGTATCCCCATAGAGTTCCTTAGGATTATACCTGTATATCATGTTCCTTTGTTGGTATTGTAGGTAGCATCTGTATTAAGCTTGATGAAATTATGATTTGGGGGTTTCCACCTCATACTTTCCCTTCTTGGGATAGGGATTGCTCTTCTTGATTGAGAATTGTTTGCTTGACTTTTTGGCTCTTTTGCTGAAAAGTATTCTTTTGTTGCTTGTTTGATTTGAATGAGAGTCTGCGTTGGGTTTGGTTGCTTGCTTTCAAATATTATGCTATTCCTTGCTTTCCAAATGAACCAAAAGGTGTAGAAGATTGTTGTGATGATTGATGTTTTGTATGTGCTTGTACCATAATCTTTTTCAAGGATGTCTTCCAACCACTTTGCCATTGATTGAATGTTGTGAATTGTTGGAACGTAGCAAATCTGTAGACTGTGCCAAATTGGTGTAGTCCACGGACAAAGTAGGAATAGATGCTCTGTTGTTTCTTCTTGCTGCTTGCAGATAGGGCATTGTGAATCTGTTGCTACATGTTTTGAATAAAGAGTGTGTCTTGTAGCTATAGAACCATGTTTAACCCTCCACATAAAGTGTTTGACACATTATGGTTCTGAGGCTCCCTAAATCATCTGCCAACCCTATTTTGAATGTTGAAAGGAATTAGAAGGGCCCCCCTTAGGAATTATTGCTTTGTCCCACAGAGTTCTGTAACCGGATCTTGTAGTGTACCACCCATCCTTTTCATGTGGCCAGTAGAGAGAGTCTTGTTCTGTAGTCCACCCCATAGGAGTTTTTAGAGCCTCTATAGCTGAGAGAGGGTCAAGCAACCTACGCAGAGCTTGTAGGTTCCACCCCTTAGAGCTCTCATCCACTAGGCTACTAACTCTCATCCCTCTAGCTTCTTCTGTGATGTTAGCCTTAGCACCTGAGGTTGCCAATTGTTCTCCACCAGATCTACTGTGCTGCCATTACCTATGTTCCATCTCCCCTCCCTCTTCAGTAAGTCTCTCCCATGGAGAAGACTTCTCCACACCCAAGATATGCCTGCTTTAGGTTTAACCTTCCAAATTTCCTCCTTAGCACAATATATGCTTCTAAGAATAGTAGCCCAGTATTGATTAGGGAATTGAATACACCTCCAGGCTTGCTTAGATAACAAGGATGAATTTTGGCAGGCAAAGTCTCTAAAACCCATACCTCCTTGCAGTTTATTAGTACACATGAATTGCCAATTCTTCCAGTGAATACCCCTATTCCTAACTTTAGAACTCCACCAGAACTTTGCTATGGCAGAACAGAGGGACTGGCAGAAATTCTTAGGTACTCACTATAGCCATTACATAGGAAGGGATAGCTTGAATGATACACTTTATTAGGACTTCCTTACCCGCTTGAGACAAAAGCGCTTCTTTCCAACCTTGAAGTTTTGATAAAACTCTCTCCTTGATCCATTCTGGCTTTGATTCTTAGAGTTTCCCCACTCACCGGGATACCTAAGTATTTACATGGTGAATCCCATATCGGGATGTTAAGCAAGGAGGATAGCTCCTGTTGAAGATCCACCCTTGTTCCTTTACCTAGGATCAGACCTGATTTTTGAAGATTGATCATTTGACCTGAAGCTTTGGTGAATTCATTGAGAATCTTCACCACTTGGTACATCTCTTCTTTTGTAGCCTGTCCAAAGAGAATAGAGTCATCTGCAAAACATAAGTGGGTTAGTGTAGGAGCATTCTTTGCTAGTGTTATACCTTTGATTAGCCCATTAGCATTGGCCTGAGAGATCATCCTAGAAAAGACATCAAAGACTAAGATGAAGAGGTAAGGGGAAAGAGGATCCACTTGCCTTAGACCTCTCCCCGGACAGATAACCTTACTTCTAGAACCATTAACTTGGTAAGAGTACTTGACTGAGGTAACTAGAGACATGACAGAAGAGACCCAGACTGGACTGAAACCAAAAGACTCAAGGACTCTTTTTAGGAAAGACCAATCCACCCTATCATAGTAGTTTAGTAGTTTAGTTCCCTTGGTCCTCCATCTACATGTCTATGTTAAATATGGGGTTTTAATTTTCATACCCCCCTCATTGGCCTCCATACTCCCATAATCCAATTTAATACCAAAATACTCATCTAATTTTCACTTTTTCAAAAAAACTATTTGGTCAATTTTTTGACTCCGGATTTATCTCTTGACGATAAATCCGTAGTCAATTTTTTGACTCCAGATTTATCCTATCTCTTGGTGATAAATCCGTAGTCAATTTTTTAACTCCGGATTTATCCTCAAGAGGTAAATCCGTAGTCAATTTTTTGACTCCGGATTTATCTCAGAGGGATGTTTCCGGAAAAATCAAAAATAGTAACATTTTTTGTTTTTTAGTAGGGACAAAATTTGAAGTTTGGCACAAAAGGGGGGTATAGGGGTACATAAATTAAAACCCTTTTTTTTGTCAACTTGATATAGCTTTCATTTAAGAAATGGGCTAAGCCCAACCATTACAACAGAGGAAAAAAGAGCCACACACAAAGGCCCAACAAACATGACAAAAACCAATAGCCAAACACTGGCCCAAAACGAAACAAAAACACTAATAACCACAAACCAGTTACACACAACTGGATAGAATCATTTCGAGAGAATGAAACGAAATAAAAGAACCAAGGCGAAAAAACCCTAGACAAACACCAAACAATGATCCAGAAATTCAGCTCAATCAAACCTTGAATCACAGCAATCCAACTTCAATAGAGATCAAAGCTTATCTGGAGGCGAAGCAATCCAATTGTAAAGCAGCAAATTTGACGCAAGACTTGCAACAAAATCTGCAGCTTGATTCCCAATTTTGTTGATCCACCGAAAATCACAAGAGGTAAAGCAATTTTTGATTTGTAAAATGTCTCTAACGATAACATTGATCTCACCCCTTTGGGCTCAATTGTATTTGTGGACTTGGCCCATTATCGTGTTTGTAATGCATGATGAAGTCCAGTTAGTCCATTGTAATAACGGTCATAGAGATACTTTGTAAAAAATAGTTTGCAAACAATGAAGAAGAATGAATGAACACACTTCAATTTTGATTTTACCTCTAACAATTGGTACCAGAGTTCCATCTAGGGGCTTGATACGAAACTCACAAGTTTGTTGCGTCAAGAAATGAGAAAGAAAGTGAAGACGAAAACCGTAGTGAATGAGAGGAAAACACAACTAGTTTTTACTCGTTCCTCCATTAGTCAATAGGATGTAAATGTATATTTTAAATAATAAATAACTAAAACGAAAAAAATGTTAAATATAAATAAAAAAAATTATATTTAGCCAAACGAAAAAATAAAACACAGTAAAAAGTAGATAACGAAAAGGGAAACTAAAAACTCATAAGAGCACTTTTTGTAAAAGAAAACATAAGAGACACGTGTCCTCCGGCTTATTTTTGAGTGATAGATTGGCCAATAACAAGTTTTATTTTTGAAATCAAAATTGTCCAATAAAAGGTTGTAAAAATGATCCATTTCATTATAAGAAGCGTACACATACTAGTACCGGATCACAGCCATAAATATCTCCCTCTCCAAAGGAAAAAAAGATAAGGGTTTTTTTTTTGGACCCCCACCCATTCCTCTAAAACCCCTACCCACCATGTGAAAATACCAAAATACCCCTGTCTGTTTACAAAATCACCATTTCTTCACATAATTGGTCATACATACGTTTGACCACCTTCACTCGCATATACGCTGGAGAGACGATATATCGATCGATCGTAAATCCACCAATCGTCGTATACCCCACCACAACCCTATATACGACGAGCAAAAATTTACTCACCAGTATATACCCTATTCAGCGTATATACGATTAGCCGAAAATTCATCCACTCAAGTAAATACGCCAACAGACCCTATATACGACGAAGAAAAAGTAAGCATCGTATATACACCTGTTTTGATATAATACGATGAGAAATTTTTTTTTTTACTAATTTTTTTTCTTCGCTTGCAGTGTCCGGTAGGCATAGAGGGAGACGTGAGGTCTCTCCGATCAGAGAGATAGGGGAGTCATCTACTGCTCCGAGTACGAGGACTCGGAGGCATAATCAGCTCCATGCTTCAGCGCGGAGACAGAGACAGCACACCGAGCTGAGCGGTGATGTCGGCTGAGCGGCTCGATGTCGGCCGGGAGCTTTCTATCTCGGGGATTACCTGCAGCAGACGCAGCAGGAGGATTGGCATAGAGGGAGGCCGGTTTCTCAGTATCATTCCCAGCCTACTCCTCGATATCATCCACAGTATCCTCAGTACGATCCTCAACCTCTTCATTACCATCCCCCACCTCCCGAGTATCAAAGCAGCAGAGCGCCAGTGTCGATGCTTATTACTCGAACTACCTATGTCCGAGTATCATGAGGAGCCTCAGCGATGATCGGGAGGAGCCTCAAGAGGAGCCTCACCTCTCTTTTCACCGACTTAGCGATCATGTCTCATGATTCTATACTACGTGACCATTAAGTTTTGCATTTTTGCTTAAATAATTTATTTAAGTCACATAGTCTGCACTTTTTGCTTACATTATTTATTTATTTTTATTTCAGGAGTATCAGCGTGTTGTCAAAGTATGGGCTCATGGCAACAAAGTCCATACTAGACTACATCTTCATTACCCTGACCTACTTGAGCGCACCACTGTGGTCAGGGACTCCAGATTGGCCCCACTTCTCCGGTCGCCACGCCACGATGAGACCATGAGTTCTTTGTCGGCTTTTATCGAGAGGTGGCACTCGAGATACTTCGTCATTTCACTTGCCATTTGGTGAGATGACGATCACTCGATGACATATCTTGTCTGCGCACCTTCCCCGTCCGTGGGAACTATGCCACACCTCCCGCCATCACTGTGAGCTCGGAGTTTGCCACACAGCTTGCTGAGACATATCTAAGTGTGTCACGGGTTGAGGCTGCTAACAACACCCGTGGGGGTCCGTATTACAACTTCAAATGGCTGGAGCAGGTGTATGAGCGTAACATGGAGGAGGGGGGTGACATCACTTTATTCTTTGTGAGGGCTTATCTCGCCGCCTTTCCGACCTCTGATATCTTCACTACGAAGACCGGAGACAGTGGCGAGGCTAAGTGGGTGGGTCTACCCGGATGATCCGAGAGCGAGATGTTCTTGGAGGCTATGCATGGGGTGCAGTGCACTAGGCGCCATGTATGAGTCCTTGAACACTGCGTCTTTGAGGACTACGCAGCAGATGTGGAGAGGGTATGCCACCTATTTCAGTACACATTTTAACTTCTTGTATTTTTGTTAAATCATGACTGACTTTTGGTAAATTCTTGTGAATTAAATATGTTGTTTATTTCGCATTTCGAGCTTGGATTATGTGGTATTTCCTCGGATGGCGGAGAGGTTGCCTCGGTCATATCCCGGTGCGGAGCCACTTGTGGCGCTACTGGAGGAAGAAGTCGACCACCAAGCTCACCCACTACAGGGAGGATGCTTGATGAGCCGAGGCGGAGGATGTCTGTTGGCGACCATTTGAGGAGAACAGTGGTAGACCGCTCTTTGAGCGATCTCCTCTACAGAGGCTTCATCACCGGTGACTTCGAGTTCCTTACATGCCCGATAGGTGCTCGCGACGGTTTGGGTACACGCAGATCATCCCGCGTGACCTCTCGATGGCCGTCCGAAGTCATCTTGATCGCGTGTTTGGATCGTCCACTTCACGGCATCTGTGGAGGAGGACATCATGCGCCTTTACTCGGGTTGCTCGGCCGCCCGATCGGTCATCTGGAACTACTTAGAGTGGTACGTCCGGGCTTATCCCCGGACTATTACCGCCACCATCACCTGAGCTCGACCACTGACACCTCCCCGAGATACGCTCACGGCGATCATCATGACCGGATTAGGGAACTTGTGAGGGCTTGTAGAGAGGATTCGTGGCGGCGACATCGCGCATGGCGGTCCCGCGTATCGGACACTCCATAGGTGGTGGGGATGGCGGCCACCGGATGACGTGGTGGGAGCTTAGGCAGACGACGGGGGCGAGGACGAGGGGGGACGCCAGTTAGGGATTTTTATTTGTTTTTGATGTATTTGATATTATATTGGCACTTTATTATTAACTTTTTCGGATGTTTTATTTATTTTACGAGTTTCCATGAATTTTTGATTTCATTGATTCGATAAAACAAAGTTACACAAGTCGATAAAACATAAACAACTTGAATAAAAATAGAGCGGATAAAATGAAAATACAATAGAAACTAATGAAATTTGGTGGAGTTAATCGGCGAAGGATCTCAATGACGGTCCTTCGGTTTCGGCGTCGGATGAATGTAACTCCTCTATTTAATTGTAATATGAATGGACATCATGTCTCGGACGTCATCCTCATTGTTGACATCCATGGTAGACCGATAAATACCTCCACTAGTCGTTTTGGGTTTCAGATAACGATACGAATTATCTCATGTTCGCTGCGTTCTCTGGTTGAACCATCAGCGAGTTTTTCGCTTAAGAAGCGAGAAAATGATATATCGTGTTTTAACCTACACGAAACAACATCTCTCCCATCGAAACTTATACCATCATCTTTCAAGATGATACACCACGATGATCAACAAACCCCATATTAGAATGAACAAGAGTGAGGAAGAAGACTCGTAGTATGACATTAGCGGCTTCTGCATCATCTTCACTTGTGATGTGTGAGAGAAGGAGGAGTGAGTATTTGAATTTTTGGTGTGAAAATAGTAATGGTGGGAGTGAGTATTTATAGATGAGGTAAAAGATTATCAACCGCTGATTTTGGCGTGCAATCTACACCGTTGATCAACTTTGAACGTTAAATCATGAGCGTGAAATTTTTTTACAAATTTAAAAAAACAAAATTTAAAGCGCATCGTATATATGTCGATTGGGACATATATACGATGTCTTGATTTTAACACATCGTATATATGCCCTTAAGAAGTATCGACCAAATCGTATATACTTCTTAAGGGCATATATATCTGATAATGTTAAATACTGCACATCGTATATATGTCCCAATCGACATATATGATGCGCTTTTTAAAAAAAAAGATGACAAAAAGGCGTTTTGGGGATTTCAATTTGAGTGGGGTTTAAGGGGACAGGGTGGGGGTCCAAAAAAAAAACCCAAAAGATAAACAGTTAGGTATGAATTCTCTAACTTGAGGACAAAAAAATGTAGCTACCTTTGTCTTTATCTCTCTCATATTTTTCCTCCATATTTTTTTACATTCTATTCCCTCTTTTATGTTTAAAATTTTCTAAAAGTAGCTATATTTTTTCGCCTTCAAAATAGATAATCCATTCCCATTCCCAACAGAGTCAGTGTCACATGCTTCTCCAAATCAGTTACAATGTTCCAGATCCTTCCACAACCTTCTTTCATTTTTCATATTTAGTCACTCCACACTCTTCATTTTCATTTTCATTTTCATTCCTTCTCAATTCTTCAACACCACCACTCTCTCTCTCTCTCTAAAAGAAAAACCATCTGTTTCTCTCTCTTCAGTTTCCGATGGCTTCTGAATCCGATATCTCCGAGCTTTCCTCTCACTTCAGAAGGCTAATTCACATCACTAACATGTCCCTTCGAATATTCAACGAAAACCTAAATCCCGATTCCGAAAATTCTCATCACGAAAGAATCCTCTTACTGAACCCACGCACACAGGGAATGATGGTAATCGACGGAGCTTCAAGTCTCGAATCAGTGTTTCGTGACCTAGCTGCTGGAATTACCAAAAGTGGTCAACCACCAGCTACAAAAGAGTCAATTGAGGGTTTACCTAGTGTTGAAATTGGGGAAAGTGAAGAAGGAGAAGGAGAATGTGTTGTTTGTTTAGAGGAATTTGAAATTGGTGGTGTAGTGAAAGAAATGCCTTGTAAACATAGGTTTCATTGTAATTGTATTGAGAAATGGTTAGGGATTCATGGCTCTTGCCCTGTTTGTAGGTTTGAAATGCCTATTGATGAAGGAAAGAAGAGTGATGAGAGTGATGATGAAGATGAGGGAGAGAGAAGGAGTGGTGGTGAAGTTTGGGTTGGTTTTTCTTTCACTGGTAGGACTAGGAATAGAAGAACTCGGGAGGATCAAAATTCTGCTGCTCATTCAGTTGATTCAAATTCAAGCCCTAGAAATGATGCTAATGTAGAGACTAGTTCATGATAGAAGAACTCAGGAGGATCAAAATTCTGCTGCTGATTCAATTGATTCAAATTCAAGCCCTAGAAGTGATACTGATGTAGAGAGAGAGTAGTTGATTAGAATGTTGTTTTTTTTTTATTTGGAGATGGATATGTGTACATGCACAATTGCACAAAGTTGCTTTTACTTGTTGAAATATATTAGGTGATCAATTTCTTTTGCACAAAGTTGTTTTTACATGTTGATAAATATTGGTTGATCAATTTCTATCCTTATCCCCTAATTCTTTTTGGTGTTGTATTATCAATTCGTTCATAGTTACAAATCAATATTGTATTAATCCAGTAATTAGGAATCGGTCATAGAAATTGATACTAACCTTGGAAGTGCTGCTATTAACTCTGGGGGTGCTAATATGAATTCTGGAGCAATTGGGCCTGAGAGTTCAGCCAGACCACAACGTACCAAGAAACTCCCATCCAAGCTTGCTGGTCATATTGTTTAGGTGTTTGCTTTTCCCACACCCCCTCCTACTCAAAACACACCCCATAAGGGTGTGAAAAGACCAAAAGGCCAGCCAAAACCTCTTTTTTTTTCACGAAATTTCACCTGTTCGAACACGGGCCTTCGAACAGGTTCGAATGACATCGTTCGTGTGTGTTAAATCTTGACTTCACACCCTCTTGTGCGTAATTTCACCTGTTCGAACAAGGTCATGCGAACAGGTTCGCATGAGGGTGTTCGAACACCTTTTTTATTACAAAAAATGGACTCTCACACCACATTCACCTTTTTTACCTGTTCGGTTGACTTCAACCGAATATATTCGGTTGCCCATCCTCGAATCGGTGAAAACACGCACTCTACTTAAGGGTATTTTTGGAATATTTGGAGTTAAGGGGTGTGAAAGAGTATGAGGGGGTGTGGGAAAAGCAAACGCCTATTGTTTACAAGTGATCCAATGAAGCTATACATGGTCTGCCTATGTAGGGCTCCAAATCACTGATTTTGGGAGAAACAAATTCATGTTTTCATTTGAGGAGGAAAAACATAGCAAGGAGGTGTTTAATGAGCTCCTTGGTACTTTTGAACCATTTGATGTGCTACTGATTACGGATACGAAATATCACCTCATGAGATCAACTTTGATCATAATCCTTTTTGGATTCAGGTACACAATCTTCCTATGGAGTTTTTAAATAGTAAGAATACGAGAACTATTTTGCAAAAAACAGAAAGAATAGTTGAAATAGAGGAGTCTATAGTAGATGGAAGAATTCTAAGAACATACATGAAGGCCAAGGTTGAGATAGATGTGACAGGTGTTGGGTGCTAAGGAAAGATCTCCCAAGAATATGGGTGATCTATAAATATGAAAGACTGCAAGAATTATGTTTTAATTGTGGTTTAATGGGTCATGAGCAAAGAACTTGTGGAGTTCCTAGAATGCAATCTTCTTATTGTGCTTCTATTCCTAAATATGATATCCACCTTAGGGCTCAGCCTTCAAAACCAATTGCTACTATTCTCAAGGAGCACAAGAAAAGATATGAGAATTCTACAAAAGACTCAGCTAAAAAGTATTTTAAGAGAAAAGATTCTTCTGTTGAAGCAGAGAAGAAGAAGGGCCCTGAAATGAAGGAGTCTCCTGGGGAAAGGCATACTAGAGAGAAAGCTAAAAAAGATTGGGAGGAAATGATAGCTAATTGTGGAGAAAGTTCAGTAGGAGGAAATTGGGGGAGAAATTTCAAACACTTGGAAATTAAGGAATCTAGTAGTGATGATTCTTGTAACTTGGAACCTCATGGTTCTATTTATTCTGATGAGGATAGTGAAATGCCTCCTGAAGCTTATATGAATGATGAGGAACTTGAAGCCTATAGAAAAAGAGATAGATATGAGATAGGTGAGGCTAGTCATCATGCACCTCAAGAAGTTCCAGAAAGTAGTGTTGATAAATTTCAGAACAATGAAGTGCTAAATTGGAGAGAGCCTCCAAAAACTCTGCCTAAAAATGATATTGCTATCTTGTTGAATTTCCAACAGAGGAAGGTTGTAATGAGGAAGTTGTTCTAAGTTTGAGAAAAGAAGAAGAGGAGGCCTTGGCTTTAACTTTGGTCACAAGAATGTTATTGATCAAGAAAAGAGAAATCATACAAGATACTGAAGAGGAAATAGCTAGCAAGAGAAAGAAAACTGATTCTCCTAAGGAATTTGAAGAAACCAAACCCTTCTCTGGGGAATTTGGCTCATTTGACTTAGGTTGTAGTTCCAAGAAAGAGGCGGCAGACAAGTCACTACCCCCTCCAAAGCAATGACTTGCATGGCTTGGAATTGTCGGGGTTTGGCGGCGGCCACGACAAATAGGGAACTTAATGGTATCTTTAGGGATCAAAAGCCTGCCATATTATTTCTATCAGAAACTAGAGCTCATAATGAGCGGGTTGAAAGAGTTAGAATGAAGTTTAGGCTTCAACGTGCTTTTTGTGTTGACGCTAAAGGCACTAGTGGTGGTTTGTGTATGTTCTGGAATGACTATTATGAGATTCAGATACTTGAATCTTGTAAGAATTATATTCATGTTGTGGCTAAGGAAAGAAGATCTAATTTCTTCTTTGAAATAACATTTGTTTATGGCAATCCCCTATTTGCTGAAAGGAGGATGTTGTGGAATAAAATTCTAAGGCTCAAACCAGCTAATGATGGGGCTTGGTGTTGTCTAGGGGATTTCAATGAAATGCTTTCCAATGATGAGAAGGAAGGGATGAATGATGTGGAGCCAATAAGAATGTCTCTGTTTAGAGAATTTATTAATGAGGCCGAGCTTATGGATTTTAGCTTACAAGGTTGTAGGTTCACTTGGATTAGCAACCCAAGAGATGGAATGATAACAAGGCAAAAGATTGATCGGGTTCTAGCTAATTGGAGGTGGAGGAATGCATTTCCTCATGCAACTGCTCCAACTATCATTAATTCAGACGACTCTCCTATAATTCTTAAACCTAGACCATCTACTAGAAGTGGAAGTTCCTTTAGATATGAATCTTTTTGGGAAGAAAATGGTGATTGTAGATAGATTGTTAAATCTGCCTGGAATAGTATTGTTGATGACCCTTGGCAAAAGTTGGATGCTAATGCTTCTAAGTGTAAACAGAATCTTAGTAAGTGGCACTCAAATACCTACAAAAATGCTGAGAAAGAGATTAAACACCTGAAGAGCCTTCTACAGAGTGAATTGAATTTGGATACTAATTTGGTTGATTGGGGAAAGTGAATAGGTTGAAAGCTGATATTGATGTTCTTTGGAAGCAAGAGGAGCATTATTGGGGGCAGAGATCTAGGGTGAAATGGCTCAACTTTGGAGATAAAAATACAAAGTTTTTTCACACATCTACAATCCAAAGAAGAGATATGAACAAATGTTGAGAATCAAAGATGGTGCAGAGAATTGGCTAGAAGGTCAGGCTGAAGTTTCTAATGGTATTTGTACATTTTATAACAATCTTTATTCGATCTGCTGAACCTATATCCAATATTGACCAGTGCTTAGAAGTGTTGCCTAAGTGTGTCAATGAATCTATGAACTCGACTCTTACCAATCCTGTCATAATGAAGGAGGTGGAGGAGGCTGTTTTTTCTCTAGGTTCTTATAAAGCTTCTGGTTCTGATGGACTAAATGGGTTATTCTATCAGAAAAATTGGGAAATAATTAAGTTTGATGTGTTTCAAGCAGTGAAACAGTTTTTTGATGAGGGAATTCTGGGAAAGATATTAATTTTACAAATGTGGCTTTGATTCCTAAGATTCTTAACCCTGATTCTATTTCTAATCTTAGACCTATTAGTTGCTGCTCCTTCATGTCAAAAACTATTGCTAAGATTTTTGTCAAAAGATTGAAACCTTTCTTATCTTCAATCATTACACCTCAACAAAGTGCCTTTGTGGGAGGTCGTATGATTCAAGATAATTTAATTGTTGCTCATGAAGCCTTTCATTATCTGAAAAAAGAATAAGGGGAAAGGAGGTAAAGGCTTAGGAATTAAATTAGAGATGAATAAAGCTTATGATAGAGTTAGTTGGGAATTTCTGCAAAGAGTATTAATTTCCTATGGGTTTGATTCAGTATGGGTATCTAGAGTGATGTATCTTGTCTCTTCAGTTTCCTATTCTTATCAAGTTAATGATTTTGCTTCTAATAGAGTTGTGCCACAAAGGGGTCTTAGACAAGGGGATCCCTTGTCTCCTATCTTTTCATTCTTGTGTTTGATGTCTTATCTAGGCTCATTATAGATGCGTGCTCTAAGAAATTAATGACGGGCATCCAACTAGCGGTCTCGCCCCTCTCTCACACTTATTTTTTTGCAGGATGATGCTATCCTATTTGCTAGAGATTCTCGGAGGAAATTTATCAACTCATAAAAGTTTTAAACATGTTTACTAAAGCCTCTGGCCGAGAAGTGAATTTGACTAAATGCTGTATAGTGTGTGGCAAGAATTTGAATCCTAGAACAAAAGCTATGCTTCATCGGATGACCGGTATTGCTATTTGCGAATCACAGGGAAATACTTAGGGATTCTGCTCAATGGGGAGGATCTAAGGTTCAAGGATTGAGGTGGATTAAGGATATGGTTCTTAACAAGATGGAAGGTTGGAAAGGTTCCTTACTAAATGCAAATTGGGAGGAAATAATGATCAAGTCGATCCAATCTATTCCTAGCTACACTATGGCTATTCTTCTTCCAAAGACCTTTTGTTCTTCTCTAACATCTGCAGTGGCTCGTTTTTGGTGGAAATCTTATGCGAAGAATAAGGGTATTCATTGGAGAAATTTCTCTGATCTTTGTTTACATAAGTTAGAAGGGGGTATGGGCTTCAAAGAGTTTGAAAAAATCAACAAGGCTTTCCTTACTAAGCAAGTGTGGAGATTAGAGAAGAATCCTAATGCATTCTGGGCTAAAATATTGAAGAGTATCTATTTTCCTAGAGGTGATATTTGGGGTGCTAGAGTTGGTAGAAATTCTTCTTGGGTGTGGAAGAGTATGATTCAAGGGCTGTCTTTGTTGAAAGAGGAGGGTAGATGGAAAATTGGCAATGGTCTTACAGTTCATGTGTCTAATGATAGTTAGGTGGCCTCTGGGTTCTAAAGTGATGTTGCTTAATGATTAGGCTTCCGTGTCTAAGGTTGGTGAGTTAATTGGTCCTAATTTAGATTGGGATCATAGTGTTTTGAGGAATAATCTCTTCTTCTTCCTCAAAGAATAGAAGTGATTAAAACCCCAATTTCTTGGTGTTCATCTCGGGATAAGTTCTTCCGGCCTCACACAAAAGATGGTATCTATCTTTGTTAAATCAAAGTTATAAATCTATTGCTAAATCTCGCTTAAGTCCCAATTTTAGAGCTTCTTCCTCTTCTAATGTTAAACCTAAAGAACTCTGGTCTACTATTTGGAATGCTAAAGTCCCTTCTAAAATAAAACACTTTCTATGGAGAGCAATGAATGATTTCTTACCTACTAAAGAAGCTTTATATAGGAAAAGAATTTCTCCTACCTCCTTGTGTCCTATTTGCCATCTAGATAAGGAAACTACTGAACATCTAATTTTGTTGTGCCCTTGGACAAGAACCTTTTGGTTTGGATTGCAAATTATTCCTATTGCTTCTTCTATAGGCATGTCTACTTTGAGTGTCTGGTTTTTAGATATTTGCGAGTCTCACCTTCTTAATGATGGTAAGAGGATCTCTAAGTTTATGTTTGCCATTTGGAATGTGTGGAAAATGAGAAATGAGGTCACTCATAATGGTAAGATTCCTAATCCGATGGGGGTAATTCAGAGAGTAAATACTCTGAGTATGGAATTTCTGGAAGGCACTCTTAAGGAGACTACAGCTAATCTTGATCCTTCTCCTATAGTTAACAGGGTGGATTCGTGTAATTGGAAACCACCAAAACCCCCTTTTGTTAAATTTAATTCCGATGCTTCGTTTAGCAAGGCATCAGGGGTGTGTTTTTTAGGGATCATATGCAGAGATGAAAAAGGGGATATTCTTACCTCTTTATCAAAAAGAATGTTTGCTGTTTCTCTGTTGATGGCTGAGGCTTTGGCGCTCCGTGAAGCTGCATCTATGGCGTCTTCTCTTCAGATCCAGTCTTCAATAATTGAATCGGACAACAAATTGCTAGTCGATGCATGCTTGAAAGGAAATCAGATAGGTGAGATTCAAATTGTGCTTGATGATATAAATTTTTTTGTGAACAATTTGGAATCGAATATTATTACCTGGACGAAAAGGGAGGGTAACTCTGTTGCTCATGAGTTAGCTTCTTTAGCTTCAAGAAATCAACTTCCTGGGAATTGGTTATCAAATCCTCCTTCTTCCTTGCGTAACGTAATTACTTTGGACAAGATGAATGTCTCTGCTTGAAGTTTCATGTTGATTGGGGTTGAATTCTGGAGTTTTTTGGTTGATCAATTATGGGAGGATTTGAGGAGGAGGTTGTTTCGTGGTTCAGATTGATTTCTTCGTTGATTTGGTGGAGGCTAGGGTTTTTTGCCCTTTCGAGTATCTGTTTTGCGTTCATAGCCTTGTCCTTTTTTAGTTTTTTTTTGGTATTTTGTAATTATTGGTTTGTACTTTAGTCAATCGGGTCGTGGACTGGATACCCGTTTTGATTTGTTTGGTCTTTGCTCTTCTTGGGCTGGATTGTGTGTGTCTCATCTTGAGCCCATTAGTTGTGTGGTGCCTTGTTTGTTCCTTTGTGTTGTGTTGGTTTGGGCCTTGCACTGTTCTATGAAAATCAAACAACTTTGACCAAAAAAATAAAAAATTTGTTGCCTTATTTAGTTTATTTCCCTTATTCTAGAAGCTGTGATTCAGCATTAGTTTGTTAGAATAAAATCTATTCTGGATTCGGTTCTGATGCTATATAGATTGTACCCATCTCATTCAATGAAATCATCCATGAATTACAAGTAAAATTCTCTTCTTCTCTTTTTACTTGCTCAGGAGGCTCTCAGCACCTCGAAGCTGAAAAATTGGTTCTTATCAGAAATATGAAGGCTTGGAGTGACAAGGTTGTTTGGATTCAATAGTATAATATATATTATACTAGTGGCTAACATTTTGTTAAGGAAAAACATGAAGAGGCCATGAAATTTGGTTCAATTTGTAAGGATTTCGTTCATAGTCTATAATGAGTTCTTTGATGGTGGTAGTATTATATGTGGGAATGGATCCTTTTTGGTGGAAAAAAAATTGAGGAAATAGAGCGATAGAAATCCCACTTTTAAAGCTCTTTTATTTTATTTATTGTATTGTAAATCCACTTTTTATTTCTCTTTAATAAATCGTTAGTACTTTTTTAAATCTTTGGGTCAGCTGTCTCACCCTTCGAAATTCCTTCAATCCAGCGAGAGAATTAGTCACTGCGTTCGGTGATGGATATTCTGGTCTCGACCAAAAAAATGGTTAGAATTTCACTGAACTTTCATGTCTTTTACTCTTTCCGTATCAAAATAATAGTCATTTAAGGTTTTGACACATAGATTAAGAAAAACAATAAATTGACAAAGTGACATGGTAGTTTTACTATATTATTCCCATCAATCAATAAATGCATGTTGGTGATGTCTTTGGTTAGTGAAAAGTTACAACAATTAATAAATGTAAAATTGAAAAGATTTAATAAATGATGCATTGGAATGTCAAAACGACAATTAATTTGAAAATTTTACTTTGCCTAAAAACACTATTATTTTGATACGGATAAGGTAAAATTTACTGATCATCAATGTTATTCTTCACTTTAGTGACCCTTTTAGGTAGAGATGTTAAATTGGGCCATCCGACATTTTCCAATGAGCGGAAGAGCAAAAGTGAGTTGGGCCAACTCAGCTATCTGTTGGGTGTGTTACGAGTCGGTTTAGTTAAATCTAACTTTTAACAAAGGAAAATATAAAGAATGTAAAAAAAAAAACCAGGTTTAGTCTAGCCCATAGGTCAACTGGTTGGTCAAATTATTCTGATTCTTTTTGGGCCTCTGTTTTTTTTTTTGCTCAACCTAGCCTAGAATACTGGCCATTCAACCTGTCGCAAAATTAAAATCTACTTGTTTAGGGTGACTCCATGGTAACTTTACTTTTACTGAAAAAGCAAAAAATAAACAAAAACTATACCAGGAATGGAGAGGTAATCATCTGACAAGTTTGGAAAGGGAATAAAAAAATTTACATTGTAAAAGAAGAGAATTTTGATTTTCAAAGCACACTGTGGTAGGCTTCTAAGTCCTGAGTGCAGCCTTATTTTTTCACACAAAGATTTTGCACACAGGTAACAAAGAAATTCACTATGTATTTTCTTTGACATTTAAACCAGAATCTGCTTCCCTTTCTCTAAGAATCTTAATACCTTGGTATCTTCCTAGCATCAAAAGGGTAGCCATAGGATTTGTACCAGGTGACTCCAAAAAAGTTGAACCATCCAATACTCTCAATCCCTTTACACCAAAAACCTTATAATTCTTATCAACAACTGATCCAACATTGCAACCTCCATGATAGTGATAAATAGTTCTCACATTTTTCTTGCAGAATTTCCTAGTATCAATAATCTCAGTAGATGCAATTTTCTCTTGCTGTGACTCACCAAGAAAAAATGCAATACACCTAGACTTTGCAATTTGGTCAAGTAGTTTGATCATCTTAACACATTCTTCCATATCATTTTCATTTTCTAGATAATTGAATTTCACAGAAGGGTTTAGCCTAGGATCTGTGTTGTTCAGTTCAAGTAATCCTCTTGCAAAAGGCATTGCTAACTTAGCAGCAATGTTAACCCTTGATGTGTTAACACTAAGTGGAAATATTGATGCTTCAACTATGATTTTTAAATCATCTGTTATGCCAGCAATTTGTGGTGGATCAGGAAGTCTATTTTGTGGTTTAGAATCTACCAAGATTGCTATGCAAGGATTGTCTTGCATTCCTTTACCAACCTCTTTCATGTCATGAACTAGTGGAATTTTGAACTTTTTCAATTGTTCTTTTGGTCCTATGCCACTTAGAAGTAGAAGTTGGGGACTACCTAATGCACCTGCTGATAGTATAACATCACCTCTTGAAGTTGAATTCTTGGGTTTCTTGATGTAGGCTTCATGAGTTTCTTCTAAGCTTCCATTACTCTTTATGAACTTTATACCTTTAGCCCTTGTTTCATTCTTGTTACCTACAATGTTCAAGAATCAATTTATATTCATAACTGAAAAAAGCTAATGTTAGCCACTTAGTAAACATAATTGCAGGTAGAGGTGTCAATTTTGCACCAGTCCAATGGGCTAGCTTGTTGGCCCAGTGTTCTGGGTTGGACTGCCTAAAAAGAGGACTAGAAAAGAACCACTTTTATGTTTTTCTAAGCACTTTCAGTGGCTTCCTTCGTTAAAATGTTGGGCTGGGTTGGCTCACTGGCTAAGTGTTTTAGATTGAGCTACAAAAAACACAATCCAATAAACAACTGGACTGACCAGCCCTAGCCCATAACGTTTCGGCCCAGTGGGCTAGGCCGGGTCACATTGAGCTGTCCAGTTTGACAGCTCTAGTTGTTGTAAAGATAAACTTGAGTACAATATATAAATATATAAGTTTCCTACTAAAAATACAGCATAACTAGTCTATTTAATAAATAAAAGGGTATTGGTGTGAGAGGAGCATTATGAATAGTGCATGTAGCATTGCACCTAAGTTTAGTCCTTAAAGAAAAAACCTTTGTTTTATTTTTTTTTCTTACCATTATGATGAAAGATGATACTCTTAACAGTGGCATTTACAAGAACAGTGAGGTTCTTTGGATTCCCTGCATCTAGAAGGTCAGCTGAGGTATGTCTCATCCCAAATTGATCAAAAACACTCCCAGACATCTTAGTTCCTTTAATATGTTCCAAACTATAACCATTGTATGGCAAAACTCCAGCTTCAAGAAGACTAAACACAGCAACAGATTGCCAAGGGCTAAGAAAAAAAGGTGGAAAAACAACCTTTGATTCCACCCATTCATAAGCTTCCTTGACTAATTTCTTGTCCCAACCAACTTTCTCAACAAACTCCTCACTTGCTCTACTATAAAATCCTCCATTTATAGCTGATGATCCTCCAAGAACTCTTCCTCTAACATTCTCAACACCTTCCTGTGAAGTGAAACTTTGTGCCACTGAATTATGATTATCTGTTTGAATTAATGGAAAACCATAGTATCTTCTATTTATCACCAATGGATTTTCAAATGGTGAATCACCTCTTTCTATTAGTAGCACTGAGAATTTCTCTGATAAGGTAGCAGCTAATGGACAACCACATGTGCCTCCACCAATTATAATGTAGTCATATGATTTACCTGCTACTTCCTTAACATTTGAAGTCATGTGCCATTGTCTCTTGTTGCCTACATAGTATATATAAGTGCTAGTTGAGAGACCAAATGAAAACCATGTTACAAAATGAATTTGGATTTAGTGCAGTCGGTCCGATTGTGTAGTCAGGCGGTCGGAAAATTTGAGCTGTCTGATCAAGATTGAACAGTCCAGATTTTAAGTGCAGTTTTTAATTTTTGCTTAATATAAAATTTGAGCTTGAAATATGTACTATCCGATCTTGATCGGACGACTCTGAACTGACCGAATGCATGACACACTCTTCGACTGCACACAAATCGGATCCGTTACAAAATGCTTAAAAAGAAGGCAACTATTGTGAGGTTTGTAACTTACCTTGTTCTTGAGGCTCTGAAGGGAAAGAGCAAGCTGAATTTGCAAGTAAGAATAACAAAAGTATTGTGAGAGGCTTGTGAACTTGTTTAATTTGTGGAAGTTCCATATCTAGTAATGCTATTAGTTAGTATGGATTGAATTTGTGAGTAGATTATATTTGCCAATGTGGGTTAGTATAATTATTGGTTTTCTCCTAGCTGGTGACATTCATGATTAAAGTTGTTTGTAAGCATCAAGTACTAAGTAGAAAATGCGCATGTTTTTACTAATGATTCATTCTTCCTTTTTAGGCGCGACAACCACTGTCAGTTAAGGATATGATGGTTTTCTCTAACTTTGAATTTGATAGGTGGTTGTTATAAAAATGATGTAGTGGTTTAGTTAAAATAATCCTTGGTGTTAATGAAGTCTATTCATCTTGCTTTTGAAGATCGAGTCTAATAATTCAACCAAATTAGTTTACTTAAGTTTTATTTTTAATCTTTATAATTTCACTTTCTTGGTAAGAATGGAGACCTTTATACGATAAAAAGCTGAAAATCATCACAATGTATATATATGCCATGCTGTACATAGCCTAATGGCATATAGGTGAGAATGGTTTACAATGGAATAATGAACTAAGTAGCCTCTTCAAAAAGATATTAACCTGGTCTAAAATATAAGAAATAAAATGGGTTTTTCTTGGTGTAAAACATGAGAAACAAACACTATTTTTAAGATCTATTAAATAACTAATTTCTAGGAAGGTAGTTCAGTTGGCGAGCTAAGGGACATGAAAGAGTTGCAATTTGCAAGAAAGAGGTCCAGGGTTCAAACCCCGGAAAGTAACATTCCCCCACCCCTACTAACATTTGCTTATAAAAAAAACTAATTTCAATTTTATCTCTATTTTGGGTGGTGTAATTAAATGTAATGTCATTTATTAGACTATAAACCTTCATTTAATAAAAAAATGTATTATCTGAAAGAAGTTAAACTTTTAACTTTTTTAATACTGAGAATAATTGATTTCAATCTTATTTCTTATATAGGGATTTATTTCTTATATTTTCGACCGGAAATAGTATTAAATTAGGAAAGATCTCACTAGGGTTCAAGATTTGACTGATGTATGAGTGGAGGGCAAAACTAATATTATGAGGGCTATTGAGGAGTTCTACAAGGATATCTATGCTCCTTCTCTACCTGAGTCCCACCCTGAATGTCTATATATAGGTGATCTCCAAAGCTGTAAATGAAGATATGAATGCTACACTTACAGCTCCTGTTATGGAGCCTGAGCAAGTAACAAATTTGTGAGTTTTTCTACAATATTACGCTTGCCAGCTTCAATCCATATAAGGATTTCTTGAGTTTACAAACCTTTAGGAATATATATATATATATATATATATATATATAGGTCCCCATGCAAGAAGGCATATTGTTCACATCTAGCTGATGTATGTTCCAGTTTTTCATTGAAGCTACTTCCAATTAATAGTAGTCTCACAGTTGTGAGTTTGGCCACTGGACTGAATGTGTTAAAGGTTTCAAACTGGAATTATGCACCCATTTGTTGCCAATAAGTTTCACATTAGTAGGCATATCAACAAGTTCCCATGTTCCATTCTTGCCAAGAGATTCCAATTCTTTGTACATAGAATCAACCCAACAAGTTTATTTGCAGGCAGCCTCATAAGATTGGGGTTCTATGACAACACTTCAGGCAACATAGAATTTTTGTTGTGTTGAAGACAAATTACAATAGGAATGTAACTGAGAAATAGGATAAGATGTACCTAAGGATGATGACTTGGGTGATGATGTTGATCAGTGACTACATATATATTTTTAGCTGCGGATCATTCACAGCATTTCAGCTGCAATGTCTTCACCAAATTCAAGTTCAATATTTGTGTTTTCAGTAACAGTAGGGTCAGAGGTAAAATCTGAACAATTGGGAGAAAAATAATTCCATTTTGAAATGGCCTGTGAGACTTTGTAAGGAAAAACATCTTCATGATAAATGACATTCCTAGAATGAAAAATTTGTCTATTGTTAAAATCTAATAGGATTGCTCCTTTCACACCATATTTGTATCCTAGGAACACACACTTCCTAACTCTTGAATCAAATTTGGTTCTGTGATTTTGAAGAGTGGATGCATAGGACAGGCATCTAAACACTTTTAAAGTGTTCTAAACACTTCATATCAGTGAGAGTCATTGAAGCAATACTAGCACATGCATCATCAACATCATCAGTGATGTAAATCTCAGAAAGAAAATCCTCAATTTTTTTTGATCCTGTGATGTTTTCACTAAAGAAGGATTCTTTGTAACACGTTCCACAAATATTCTTGATACCAGCAGCATCATAGGAGCCACATCCTTTGTTAGGACAATTTGGTCGATCCATGTTGTTTCACTTAGATGGCTTCTGTAGTAAAAGTGAGAAGAAAAAAAAGATGCCGGTATCAGTTCAAAATTTTGGAGAACCAGAAGGTTTATGAATATGAGAGAAATCATTGAAGGATTAATAGTGTGTGTTTAATTTAAAAGGAAAAAAGTAACAATCTTAATCATCTTATCATTAATCGAGTCAACAGAAAAATCTTGTCATTAATAATAGATTTTTTTTGACCAACAATAGATCATAAATATTGTAAAAAAGTTAATTGATCATAATTGATTCATTAATTTGGTCAAAAAAATTGTTTCATTAATGAATGTGATTAAACTTATCCAATGGGTTTATACCAAATTTTTTTTATCAAATAATTGTGTTTATTTATTTATTATAATAAATCATATGAAACTTGTATTTGGGCCCATTTGGATCGGGCGATATTTTCAATTCGATCCGTTGGGGGAGGCGGACGAGAAGCCATAGCTGCGAGAGGGAGAAATCACAATGAAAGCACCTATGTTACTTCTCACTTTCGAGGACTGAGTTCGTCCTATTGAAAGTGTGAAGAAAGTAATTGAATTTGAGAATATTTCATTGATGATTCAATTGAATGACAACTACAGAATATAAAGCCAAGCAAGGCTAGCAAGTAATAACTGAATTCATGCACTAGATTCTACAGCTCAACAAATCAACAATCAAAGAGTGAGTCATGCTTTCTAGAATATAAAAGATCCTATTTGTAAATGATATAATCAACAAACTTGGCTGGTAACTTTCTCGATGCGAGTTGGTCTTGGATCAATGACAAAGTTGAACTCAGAGGCCCGCCAAAGAACAAATGGGCTATTAACATTGATTGGGTCCGCATCATCAACATCAACATCATCATCATCATCATCAACATCAACATCATCATCATCATCATGATCATCATCAGTGAAGTAGCTCTCTGGAAAAAGATCCTCAGTTTCTGATTCAGTGGTGTTTCCTTTGAACAAATATTCCTCGTAACACTTTGGACAAATATTTTTGACACCAGCAGCGTCATAGGTGCCACAACCATTATTAGAACACTGTCGATCCATGTTGTTTCACTTCAGCAAGAAGAGTGAGAAAAAAAAGATGTTGATATCAATTCAGAATTTTGGAGTTATGAATATGAGAGAAATCTTTGAGTGATTAAAGGGGTGTGTGTTTAATTTATAAGGAAAAAAAGTAACAACATTAAATATTATACCATTAATTCGGCCAAAAGAAAAATCTTTTCATTAATAATAGATCATAAATATCGCAGAAAAAACAACGATCATAACTGTTTCATTAATGAATGGATCAAAGCTTATTAAATAATGTAAGTTATTTTATTTGATTTTATTTAATGCAATTAATTGTATTTTTTTTGGTATAAACCGGATATCCTCTTCACAAGAATCACAGAGACTAATCCCTCTACCACAATGGACACTAAATCTCTACTTCAAGAGATTTAACACTACTGCATTCAGATTCTCTAGTAGGAGTGGAGCATTTCCGGGCTCATGGATTGTAATTGGCTTCGAAAAAGGCGTGCAGATTGAAATATTTGATATGGATGACTGTCACTTGGTGCATATGGTTACACCGAAATAATATTCTTTTCAGAGGTCAAGTTTTTAGTGTGCAGGTGGTTGTTACCATGTTAAGTCTATAACTTGGCTTGGTTCATAAGCTTAAGGTCGAAAGAAAAATCTTTTCATTAATAATAGATCATAAATATCGCAGAAAAAACAACAATCATAACAGTTTCATTAATGAATGGATCAAAGCTTATTAAATAATGTAAGTTAATTTATTTGATTTTATTTAATGCAATTAATTGTTTTTTTTATAAATCGGGTATTCATTGCGCGCAACTGCAGAGACTAATCCCTTATTACCTCAGGACTATAGTTAAGCTGGATTTTACCTCAGGACTATAGTTAAGCTGGAAGAGACCCTTACCATCTCATCCAACTGCTGCATGCAATTAATTGTATTTATTATGTTATACAGTAAAGGGTTTTTTTTGTAGCCCCACCCTTTACCGCCCTACCCCCACATACATATGAATACCCCAAAATACCCCTGTTAAAACCCTTTTTTTTTTAAAAAAACAATCGTATATATGTCTTGAACATATATACGATGGTAGGAATTTTAGGCATCGTATATACCCTTTAAAAACGTATATATGATTGGCTTCAAATTTGCAATCGTATATACATTTTTAGGGCGTATATACCGGTGTATTTTAAGGCGTCGTATATATCTAGGGTTTAGGATATTTACGATGCCAGCAATATATATTTTTTTAATTTCGTTTTTTAAATTTTATCGGTTAGGATTTCACTTTCAATGTTGATCAACGATGTAGATTGCACCGACAAAATCAACGGTTGATAATCTTTGACGACATCTATAAATACCCACTCCCACCCTCACTATTTTCACACCAAAAGTTCAACTTGCTTCTCTCACACAACACAACTCAAGATGATGTAGGCTTCCCTAATGGCATACTACGAGCCTTTTTCCCTCACTATCGTTCATTCTAATCTGGGGCTCGCTGATCATCAGGGCATCATCTTACAAGATGATGGTGTAGGTTTCGATGGGAGAGATGTTATGCAGTGTAGGTTAAAACACTGCATATCATTTGCTGCTCTTAAGTAGAAACTACTGCAGATGGTTCAACCTGAGAATGACGAGCATGAGATAATTCGTATCGTTTATCGGAAATCGGAATGGACTGATGGAGGTCTTTACTGGTCTACAATGGATGTCAACAACGAGGATGACCTCCGAGCCATGATGTCCATTCATATTACGTTTAAATGGAAGGGTTATATTCATCTGTACGTCGAAACCAGAATGACCGTTGCTGAGATCATTCGTCAATTAACTCCACCAGCTCAATAGTTTCTATTGTATTTTTCTGTTTATCTGTCTATTTTTATTCTAGTTGTTTATGTTTTATCGCTTGTGTAAGTTTGTTTTATCGAATCAATGAAATCGAAAATTTATGGAAACACGTAAAATATAACAACCGATAAAAAGTAATAATAAAGTGCAATAACTAATAATAATAAAGTAACATGAGTTCAAACATCAAAGTACAAATACAAAATTCCTAACGTCCTTGCCTACGTGGTAACAAAAATTCTGGTGGTTCCATCCCCACCAGAGCATAGAGTCTCTCAAACGTCTCAGTGCCCATCTGGATCTCGCCTCTACGAAGCCCGCGTTGACAAATGCCCACCAGCTCCTGTAAGAGGGCCTCATCATGTTGTTGTGGTGGTGCTGGCTCATCTGGCTGTACTGGTGGTGGTGCTGGAGCCGATAACAATCTCGGGATAGATACACGGACGTACCACTCTAAGTACGCTGGTCCAACCTCATCTGCCCGCTGAGCAGCCCGAGTAGTGCACAGAACGTCTCTCACACTAACCATGAAGTGGGTGATATGAAAGATGCAGTCGGCATGGCTCGGACGACCTGCAAAAGGGTCACATGGGATGAACTGAGCGTACCCAAACTGTCGCAGGCACTTATCAGACATGTAGCGAACTGTGAAGTTGCCCCAGCTGATGAAGCCCTTGTATAGTGAGATCTGCTCAAAGGGTCTAGCACCCCGGTGCTCCTCAAATGGTCGCCAGCAGACATCCTCCGGTATCAGCTCATCAATCATCCTCCTATAATGGCTCAACTTCAGGTCATCTGTCTTCTTCTTCCTAAAGCACCTAGCCAGTGGCTCCACAATCGCTATATGACCAGGCCTTCTCTCCGCCATTTGAAGGAAATACCACATAATCTAAGCCAGAAATGCATAAATAAACGACATGGTTAATTAAAAACTATTTACCCAAAGTCTGAATTAAGAAAAAAATTAAGTTAAAATTTGTACCTAAAATAGGCTGGCATACCCTCCTAACTGTGCCATGTTCCTCAAAGAGGCACCGTTCAAGGACTCATACATGGCTGCTAGTGCACCTGCACCCCATGCAATTGTCCAAGAACATCTGCAGTGAGATCATCAAGGCAAAGCAGCCACTTAGCCTCAGCCCTGTCTCCAGTCTTCGTAGTGAAGATGTTGTAGGTCAGAAGTAGAAGGAGAAAAGCCCTCACATGAAAAGTCATGTCACCCCCCTCCGCCATATTACGTGTAAAAATATCTTGCAGCCAACTGAAACTGTAATACGGACCCCCACGAGTGTTGTTACTAGCCTCAATCTGTGAAACACCCAGATACGTCTGTGCAAGCTGTTTGGCATGCTCCGAAGTGACCGGAAAGGCAGCAACTCTGGAATAATTCCCCTGGATGGGAAGATGCAGTAAACAAAAGACATCATTTAGAGTGATCGTCATTTCACCAAATGGTAAGTGAAATGACGAAGTATCTGAGTGCCATCTCTCAATAAAAGTGATAAAGAACTCATGATCTCATCGTGTAAGCAATAAATTCAACTTACCGGGTCAGCGAGTATAGAAGTGCAGACATGATCTGCCAGACCAGTGAAGAGAGACTGAGGCTCAGGCTCCTCATGATGCCCCTGATCCTCCTGAGGCTGATGCTCAGACATAGACGCATCTGACGACATATCCGTATGAGACTCATCTTGCTGCTGATAGTCATGCTGCTGATAGCGCCTCCACCGATAGTGATCCTCAAACTGAGCCTGCTGCAGAAAATCCCCATGATAATAGTCTCCAACACCTTGATACTGAGGAGGATGTTGCTGATACTGGGGTGGCTGCGGCTGATAGTGAGCTGGCTGCAGCTGATACTGTGGCAGTTGCTGCTGATACTCAGGCGCCTGCTCAGCCTATCTCCTAGCCAAGTCCCTGGCAGCCGGCGCCGAAGCATGAGAGTCCGCGAGTCTGCGTACTGCGAGCAGTCACTGAAGACGATGCCTCCCCTCTCCCTCTGCTAGGAGATGCCTCCCCTGTGCTACTCTGACGACGGTCCCTCTGGCCACGGTACCTACCAGACACTACAAAAAAAAAAAATATGACAATTAGTAAAAATAAAATAAAATGGCAATCGTATATACATGATAGTGACGTATATACGATCTTTACTTTTAGGGCGTCGTATATACGTTGCTGGGAGGTAAATACGATTGGCTGCTAGGTTGCCATGTCGTGTATACGTGTGCTGTGAGGTAAATACGATGGTGACACAATTGAAGGTCGTATATATGTTGCTTCAAATTTATATACGATTGGAGAATTCTAGGTTCAATCGTATATACGTCAATGGGGGTATATATGATTGGTTCTATGCAATCGTAAATATGTGCCAAATGATAAATGTTTGGGGATTTTGTAATGTCTTAGGGGTATTTTTGTCTTTTCATTGGGTCTGTGGGGGTAGGGGTAAAGGGTGGTGGTACAAAAAAAAAGCCATACGATAAATCAATCTACCAACAAGGATTTGTCCGAGCGGTAGTAATTGGGCTCGGATCTCACCCCAGGGTCTCGAGTTCTAAAATTTGGGTGTAACAAAAACTCCATTAGGAGGGGAAAACCACACTGACCGGCAAAATCATGTATACACATGGCTAGCCAGATTCCTTGACATAGATTAGTCATCGACAAAATCAGTGGATACTGCGCACCAATAACATAATAACAAAAAGTATAATAAGGCATCTTAAACTTATACTATTTATCTTACACGTCTGCTTAAAAAAAATCTCCCACATTCTTAAACCTGATTGGAAATCATATGTCATCAATATATATATAGATACAGTAGTTTACAAAAAAGTTGGATAGTTAAAAGGGTAAACGGTCATTTTAGTCTCTGAATGTGTGAAGCGCCGTCGTCATAGTCAATGAATGTATCAAAATTGCAAATACATCCTCAAGTGTCTCTTTAATGAGTCATTTTGGTTCTCATATGTGTTTATTATTAGTCCTTTTGGTTTTCAAATGTGTTTTTAGTCAATTTTGTCCTTAAAATTACTAAAAGAGGACTTATTTGCAATACATTCAGAGAGTATAATGACAGCGCCCCAACATTATCCGAACAAAATGACTATTTACCCTAGTTAAAATGACTAACTTTAATTGATTTTAAATTGAAAACAATAAGTAAATCTATAAAAACATAAATTTCAACAACTGAATCTATCTAAATATAAATTCAAAATTTAGATTATGCTCTGGACTGGGCCACAAGGACCACTAAGCGAATTGTACTCTGGTCGGCCCAGTTACCAAGGACCCATGTCCACGACCCATCACTCCACATTGGACCATGAGGTCCATGTGCAAATAGGGCCTAGATCAGCCCATTTCCTTGGATCCACATCCAAGGCACAATCCATTAAGCCTTGATGGCTCAAATTCACCCGAACGATCCAACGACTCAAAGCTAGCAGGGATCTCTATAAATACTGGCTCGCATAGTCATATAAGGTACACATTCCTTCAACCTGCATACTCCACGATTCTCTACTGACTTGAGCGTCGAAGTGTTTTTGTAGGTACCCCCTCTCATTTAAACACACAGAGATCCGACCCGGCCAGAAGCACTACCAACTACAGTCTCGGAGTGACCCGGAAAAGACAACAAGGTACAAAATTTATTACAATAGCTGAACTTAGGATGTTACCGTTAGTTGAATTGTATTAGTTTTAGGCCTTAAACATGTATTGTTGGCTTAGTGAGTCACTAGCCCAATGGTTTACCTAGTCTTGAGTTTGACAGTTTAGTTAGTTACTGAATTGATTGTGTTGTAAGCTGCTGTATAAAGTCGTCAATTGACTAAGAAATGTAATTATAGGTTAGACAATTCACATTTCATCCTAACAATTGGCATCAGAGCTCCAGCGGGGCTTGTGTAAGAACAAAAACAAACAACAATTTTGTGCACAAAAATGAGAAAGAACAAACAACAACTTCAAAGTACATCAATGGCGGAGAAGGAGAATAGAAGTTTCATTGAACCTGTAATTCCTAAGTTCGATGGTAATCATGACCATTGAGTTATGCTTGTGGAGAACTTCCTTAGATCCAAGGAGTATTGGCAGGAGAATGGCATAGCACATGTACTGTTTGGGTAGTTTTGTTGAGAAGTCTCAACACAACTAGTTTGGTGGACAACGCCTTTCAAGGCATATAGAAATATGGTATTAAAAACTCAAGCCCATTGTCACTTCTAATAATAGTAGCTTTGGTATTATGATGTGTTTCTATCATATTGACAAAAGTTTTAACATGGTTACTGACTTCAACCTTTGTTTTCAAGAAAATCACCCATGTATATCTTCTATAGTCATCTAGAGTAGTTTAGAAATATTTGTGACCACAAATTGAAGGAGTGGAAATAGGTCCCCATATGTCTAAATGTATAATTTCATAGCATTTTGAAGCTTTACTAGGACTTAAACTATAAGGAAGTTTCTTGTGTCTACCATAATTGTATATATCACATATGGAACCATCATCAAGTTTCACAAAAGTAAAATCAACATTCATTAATTTCATTCTACTAGTAGACAAATGTCTTAATCTAAAATGCCAAAGGGCTGACTTTGGAAGTCTCTCAGCACTTCCTTCTTCATTCACTGTTGCATTCACCTTCTTGGTCTCTATTTCCAAATACATGAGTCTCTCAAACATCATACCCAAACCAATCATCCTTTGGGTTTTCAAATCTTGTATTTCACATTTAGGGCCGCAAAATCAACTTTATTGTTAGCAACCAACAACTTAGGGATAGATAAGAGGTTAAGTGAGAAACCACATACACTTAACACATCTAAGATGGCAAAATAAGGTGAACATCCAATAGTACAACTGAATTTTACAACTGCACAATTTCCATTAGGTAATCTAAGGAACAAATGTGATCAATAACTCTAAAATCTATGATCCAAGAGCCAATATGTTTAGAATTCAAGGTACAAGAAAGAGGAAATATACCTGATCGAGACTTATCAATGGACACCATATTCACAGAATTGTTGGAACTTGATGCCTGCTGTGTAACAGAGTTCTTCTGTGACAAACACAGTAGTTTCTCATATTGTTCTTAAGTTATGCCAACCTTGGCCTCTTCATTCTGCTCTCCACTTTTACTGCCAAAGTTTACATCATTGTAAGCACTTCTTTGCCAACTTGGGGTAAAACCATCCTTCTTGTAACATGTATCAATTGTGTGACCGTTCCTTCCACAATGTGTGCACACCTTGCCATTGTTCCTGTTTCCATAAGTGGAACTGTATCCCCCTCTACCTCGTCATTGTCCTCTTTTTGGCAGCCAATATTTTACTATCTTCACTACTAGAAAATATTCTATCATGTTGACCATGGAGAAAATTCTATTAATGCTAGGAAAAGGATTCATTAACAGAATTTCTGATTTAATCATTGAAAAATTCTCATTCAACCCTGTTAAGAGTCCCACATCGGATGTGATATGGCCTGAAAAAGAGTTTTATAAGTGGGGGCAATCCTCACCTTACAAGCCGGTTTTGTGGGGTTGAGTTAGGCCCAAACCACATTCTAAGATGGTATCAAAGCCTATCAACGATCCGTTGGGCCACCTGTTGTCGGATCATTTTCCAGATGTCTATTCTTGGGATCCGTTGGGCCACCCGTTGTTGGGTCATTCTCCAGATATCTATTTCTTGGGCCACTCGTCACGCTCCAGATGTCTGTTCCTGGGCGTGAGGGGGGTGTTAAGAGTCCCACATCGGATGTGATATGACCTGAAAAAGAGTTTATAAGTTGGGGCACTCCTCACCTTACAAGCCGGTTTTGTGGGGTTGAGTTAGACCCAAACCACATTCTAAGAAACCCAGTTAAGTATCTGATAGTCTTACTCATTTCATGGTGTTTTCGGGTTAATTCAATTCCAATAGTACAAACATATTTTCTAGGCCATCCACAAGTGGGTTCAGGCATGCATGCCTCTAATTCTTCCCACATAATCTTTAGTTCAGAGAAAAATTTAGTCACAATTAGTGATCCTTGTTTTAGAGCATATATTTCACATTGCAACTCATAAATTCTAAGTAGATCACCTTGTGAAAAACGTTCATTGAGTTTTTTTTTTCCAAACATCAATTGCATTTTCATGAAAAACAATATTTTGCCTAATTATTCAGCTACATAGTTCATTATCCAAGAATGAACTAACATATTACATCTACTCCATGCTTTAAAACTAGGATGAAAAGAATCATCAGGTACCTCTATGGTTCCATCAACAATATCAAGCTCGTTCTTACCACCAAGGGCTCTTCTCGTGGATCGAACCCAACTATGACATAGTTGTTGCCTGTAGCACTCAATGCAAGAGTCATAGTTACTAAACCTGGACCATCACTGGGGTATACAAAGTAAGGGCTTGTCTGATCGATGCTAGGATCTTTGAGAGGTTACTGCTGTGGTCCACCTCCACACCCTCCACCAGATCCACCGACATTGTTTCGGGCCATTTCTGAGTTTTGAGAGCAAAGGTAAAAGAGGGAAAATAAATGAAGAAATCAAGGTATGCAAAGCTAGATGAGCTCTAATACCATCATAAGTTTTAAGAATTCATGGAAGGAAGAAACTTAGCTCACAAGAGCAGAAAATAAGCTCAATAAGAGCATGGAAGAGTAAATTTGATCAATGGAATGAAATGTACTTCATTGATGATTACTCAGTACAAAGGGAAGATTATATAAACGAAAATAGGAGTGGCACATAGACTAGAGTATAACTCATTACACCAAATAAAAGCTGAGCAAAATTTGCTAGTTGCGAGATCTATTCCTAATCGAAAATCTTCAGTAAAATCCAAGGACAAGTGAAGGAACAAAATGTTTTAGGAGCTGACAACTAATCATTGAAATCCAAGGGAATATGCTTGTTTCCAATTTGTGCAACACTGCATAAGGTGTCCTTGGCATAGGCGCCAAGTACATTGTTTCCTGCAGCAATGCACAAGGCGCCCTTGGCATAGGCGCCAAGTGCATCAACACTAGCCATAGTTCTGTTTCTCCTATCTGTGGCATCAATACATTTTTTGCTTTCATATTTCAACAACTATTATCTATGATAATTTATTTTTCCACCAAGGGTATTGTCTACTTTCCCCTTGTACTTTTTTATGTATTCATTTTTTTTCTTTTAATGAAAATACGGGGAGTGCTCTTTTTCTTTTTAGATGATTTTTTCTCAAAAAAAATAGCATCAGAAGGTTTTAACGAGACTGCCTTCATTCTCTTTGCCAAAAATAAATAAATAAAAAGTGTATAAATTGTCATGTAAATTTGAATTTATTTAAAATGTTTGCGCATGGCAAACATTAGTTTAAACAAAGTCCAAGTAACAAGTCGCATAAAGAAGTTTTAAAAAGAAAATCATAAGAGTAACCCAATATCCCAAGTTTAATGATTCAACTCCATGCAGACTACTCCTCGATGGCAACATCTTCTCCGCCGTCATCACCTTCATGTGTTTCTGAAGTGCTTGAGTAGTTTTGAAGTTTTTTTTTTTGGCATATTTCCCATGTATCCATGGACAATAAATATCAGAATCTCAGCAGCTTCAGCAATAGAAAGAACATATGTTGAACTTTTTTGTTTGTTTTCTACCTTTGCCCCAGCTGCAATTTTTTTAACAAACAGATAGCTTGTCCGAATTTATTAAATAAAAGAGAAATAGGACATAGAAGAGCATAAGGGGGACTTGACCAAAACTCTTGGTAAATTGAAGCTAAAATCAAAATAGTAATAGGAAGCCCCCAACAGATCCCCTAAAACAAACAAGAAACTAAAATAGAAAAGCAAACTAACAAAGGTTAGATAAACAGATAGCTGATCTACTGAGAATCCTAGGATCCGCTAATAAGATCAGATCAAAAAGCAACAGAAGCAAAATTCGTCTTAGATCAAGTGTTATATTCTACTATTTTCTGGACCAACTTCTTTTTGTTTTTCCTTTTTCAGGCTGTGGACACCACAGGTTAAGACTTATCAGAACAGTTCCCGAGGTCATAGGATCATCAGCATTGTCCGACACATCACCCCAAAGTTTCCCTGAAATTCCCGTGTTAGATACAACCATGTCAGATTCTGAGGCATACAAAGAATTTAGCCTGGTGGTGGAAGGTTGAGTTGAATCACTGCGAGCCCGACTAGCATCAGAGGTGCTAGGGGTATAAGCAATAGGCAACTTCGGAAGCAAAGCAATCTCTTACGGTTGCAAAACCACAGGCGAAAAATGCTTACCATTATCTGAAGCAACCGAGTCATGGTCATCATTGGATTGCTTTTCGCTAATCTGATTCAGAGAAGCTTCCCCATTTTCTTATATCTCAATAGGTTTAGTAGCTTGAGGCTTAGAGACATACACTTGATTTGCCTGATGCTTCCTTTGCAAAAATAAATAAATAAATAAGAGTTTTGTTCTTTACGTAAAAGGTTAGGATAATTTCTATGCGTTACCGATCCTTATTCATGATCATTCTTTCATCGAGATCAAAAGATCTGGTGCCAAGTTCACATTTATTATCTAAGTTCAGAAGAGATTCTCATGGCGTTTGATATCTTGGTGCCAAGTTGCAAAGCCAAAATACAAGTATAATTTATTGAGAGTGATGTATTCAATAAAATTGACTCTGAGCTTATTATTCAACGATTTCAGAATATGAAATCACGTAGAGGAGAATTATGAAATATATAATTTATTTATTTAAATATATTACAGTCTTTTTTAATTATATTTTTAGTAAATTGTGTATTTAAAAAATTTGACACCCCTGACCCCGGGGTCCTGGATCCGCCACTGGTTGTATGATACCAAATGCAAAGTAGAATTTGCTGAGTCCAAAGAATTGTAAAAAAAACCTAGAGTTTATAATAAAGGAGTTTTAATGGAATAATTCAATTTGATTGGAAAGCAGATTTCATCGGTATATATATAGATATATAGATACAGTTGTTGGGAGAAAATAGGATAGTTAAAACAACTAACTTCAATTGAATTTATATTCATATCAACAACTAAATCTTTTTTTTTGGTAAATAATCAACAACTAAATCTATCTAAATATAAATTTCAATAACTAAATCTTAGATATAAATTCAAAATTTAGATTACAATCGAATCTAAATTCAAATTAAACAACAACTAAATCTATCTAAATTCAAACTCAAAATTTAATTTTACAATAGCTGAGTCCAACAGAGTTGAAAATAGCAAGACTTACATACAATATCATATTCACAGGTATTGTGCGTACTGGTTCAAAAACAAACACTCTTTTTTTTAAATAAAAATGACAAAACTGCATTAATAAAAATACATCTGTCCAATGGTTAATATCAGTTTTCTTACTTTTTATTTGAAAAACAGCACACCAATATCTAGAGTACTATTGTATTTAAGTTTTTTCCAGTTTAAAAACCCTTTTTATCTTGATTGAATCACCACAATATCGATATTGCGCTGGAAATTTTTGTTTTGACACACGTGCTAAAAAATTTATCTTCACCCACATTTATCATAAGTTAAAACTAGAATTGATTTATATGATAATTAAAGGTGAAAAACAATCCAATAATGTACATCATATCAACATAGTATTTACTTATCAAAAAAAAAATCAATATAGTATTTGGTAGAATATTAAAAATCTATCACGAATGGGTAACCCATCAAGGAAAATACCGAAAATAGCGCTATAAGTATTAAGAAGATATTCACATCACATACTCATAATAATAGAAAAACAGTGTGTAATGACTGTGACTAAAAATACAGGAATGTTATTAAGACAAAAAAAAGTGTATCAAAGTAGTGTACAAAAATACAAATATGAACACATATATATGAGATATAGAGAGAATACGCGTATAATACATTTATACGCGTATATTTTTGGACCATGGTTTTATATGCGGTTACGCTGCAATCATTGGTACTATGGTATGTTTACATGCGATCATTGCGGCTGCAATTGTCGTTACGGTGCTGTTGCAATGACCTCAAAAACCATTATGTTGCGAATGCAATTGCGGTTGCGGACCACACTTAGAACCATGATTTGGACCTAATTAAGCGATTACCTGTGTGAATATGGGCAGAGCTAGCATAAATTTTATAGGGTGACCAAATATAAAGAAAAATAATATGTTAAACTTAATCAACATGTAAAAAAGTTCACTATAACTTTTATGTGTGTTAAATACAAATTAAACCAATGACAAAGAAAATAAAAAACTGACAATATATTCCGTCAATAAAAAGTGACAATATATCGCTATTTAGGAAGTTGAGCTCGACGACGCTTCGGGGAGTCAAATTCATTCATAATTGAAATTTTAGGGGTGCTTTGGTTTTAACTTGTTGTGTGCGGGAGTGTGTCCAATATAAAATAAGGTAATAATAGTGTATGAGTCATATTTGTTTGGACTAATAATAGACTAATGAGCTTCTTATTGCTTATCTAAAAAAATGAGCTTTTTTTTTATCTCTTTGGACTAATAAACTTTTTTTTGACAACTTTAAATTAACAAACTTGGTTGAGGTAGCTAATTATAATATTATTGAGATAGCAAAATATAAAATATACCCACCTAATTACTCAAATAGTTGTTTTTATAGCCAAAGCTACCCATCATGCGAGTTTCAAAAGGGTGGTGGAACATTTAATTTGGGTAGCTACTGTATGGGTTTTATGGATTAATATTAGAAACAAGATAGTATTCGGAGGGGGGAGTGTTAATGTATCTAATATGGTGGATCAAGTTATTTAGTTGATTGGGGTTGGTTTGCTAATAGTTGGAGAATGCACGCTCCACTGCAAGCCATGTACGCATCGCAAGAAGTAACTACAATGTGCTTCAACATCACAAGAAGTAAAGAAGTAAGGAATTCTGAATTGAGGAGTGACTATCTGTAATGATAGATGACATATAGGAAGAATATATAGAAGAATGATACCTTATAGAGAAGTTTGAATGGAATAATTAATTCAATTCATTGATTTGAAAGCGGATACTAAATCAGTATATATAGATGCAGTAGTTAAGAGAGAATAGGATAATTACAACAACTAACTTCAATTGAATCTAAATTCAAAAGAATCAAAACAACTAAATCTATCTAAATTTCTTGTCAAAAAAAAAAAACTATCTAATTTTAAGTTCAAATATTAATTTACAATAACTGAATCCAACTAGAGTTGAAAAACCCTTTTTATCTCGATTGAATCACCACAATCTATCAAAATTGAGCTGGAAATTTCATTATCACCCACATGTATCATTAAAAAAAAAAATAGATTTGATATTGTACATCATATCAACATACCAGATCCATCAAGAAAAATAAACAAAAATAGCACTATATGCATCAAGAAAGTCCTCAAGTTCTTCTGATCCTGTGATGTTTTCGTTAAAGAAGGATTTTTCGTAACACGTTCCACAAACATTCTTGATACCAGCAGCATCATAGGAGCCACATCCTTTGTTAGGACAATTTGGTCGATCCATGAAATTTCACTTAGATGGCTCCTGTAGGAAGAGTGAGAAGAAAAAAAAGATGCTGGTATCAGAGAAATCGTTGAGGTATTAAAGGGGGTGTGTGTTTAATTTATAAGGAAAAAAAGTAACAACCTTAATATCTTACCATTAACTCGGCCAAAAGAAAAATCTTTTCATCAATAATAGATCATAAATATTGCAGAAAAAACAATGCTCATAACTGTTTCATTTATGAATAAAAAAAATAACTGTTTCATTTATGAATGGATCAAAGCTTATTTAATAATGTAAGTTAATTTATTTGATTTTATTTAATACAATTAATTGTATTTTTTTGGTATAAATCAGATATTCTCTGTGAAAGAATCTGCAGAGACTAATCTCTCGACCACAATGGACGCTAAAGGTCTCCTTCAAGAGATTTAACACTAATGTATTCAGATTCTCTAGTAGGAGTGGAGCTTTTCCGAGCTCATGGATTGCAATTGGAATCAAGAAAGGCGTGCAGATTGAAGTGTTTGATATGGATGATCATCACTTGATGCATCCGTTTACACCAAATCATATTCTGTTCATTAATATCTTACCATTAATTCCACCAAAAGAAAAATATTTTCATTAATAATAGATCATAAATATCGCAGAAAAAACAACGATCATAACGGTTTCATCTATGAATGGATCAAAGCTTATTAATAATGTAAGTTAATTTATTTGATTTTATTTAATGCAATTAATTGTATTTTTTTGGTATAAATTCGATATTCTCTGCGCGCTGCAGAGACTAATCCCTCGACCACAATGGACGCTAAAGCTCTCCTTCAAGAGATTTAACACTAATGCATTCAGATTCTCTAGTAGGAGTGGAGCATTTCCGGGCTCATGGATTGCAATTGGAATCGAGAAAGGTGTGCAGATTGAAGTGTTTGATATGGATGACTGTCACTTGGTGCATATGGTTACACCGAAATCATATTCTGTTCATTAATATCTTACCATTAATTCCACCAAAAGAAAAATCTTTTCATTGTTTCATTTATGAATGGATCAAAGCTTATTAAATAATGTAAGTTAATTTATTTGATTTTATTTAATGCAATTAATTGTATTTTTTTTGGTATAAATTCGATATTATCTGTGCGCAACTGCAGAGACTAATCCATCGACCACAATGGACGCTAAAGCTCTCCTTCAAGAGATTTAATACTACTGCATTCAGATTCTCTAGTAGGAGTGGAGCATTTCCGGGCTCATGGATTGCAATTGGAATCGAGAAAGGTGTGCAGATTGAAGTGTTTGATATGGATGACTGTCACTTGGTGCATATGGTTACACCGAAATCATATTCTGTTCATTAATATCTTACCATTAATTCCACCAAAAGAAAAATCTTTTCATTAATAATAGATCATAAATATTAACTGTTTCATTTATGAATGGATCAAAGCTTATTAAATAATGTAAGTTAATTTATTTGATTTTATTTAATGCAATTAATTGTATTTTTTTGGGTATAAATTCGATATTTTCTGTGCGCAACTGCAGAGACTAATCTCTCGACCACAATGGACGCTAAAGCTCTCCTTCAAGAGATTTAACACTAATGCATTCAGATTCTCTAGTAGGAGTGGAGCTTTTCCGGGATCATGGATTGCAATTGGAATCGAGAAAGGCGTGCAGATTGAAGTGTTTGATATGGATCACTGTCACTTGGTGCATATAGTTACACCGAAATCATATTCTGTTCATTAATATCTTACCATTAATTCCACCAAAAGAAAAATCTTTTCATTAATAATAGATCATAAATATCGCAGAAAAAACAACGATCATAACTGTTTCATTTATGAATGGATCAAAGCTTATTAAATAATGTAAGTTAATTTATTTGATTTTATTTAAATCAATTAATTGTATTTTTTTGGGTACAAATTCGATATTCTCTGCGCGCAACTGCAGAGACTAATCCCTCGACCACAATGGACGCTAAAGCTCTCCTTCAAGAGATTTAACACTAATGCATTCAGATTCTCTAGTAGGAGTGGAGCTTTTCCGGGATCATGGATTGCAATTGGAATCGAGAAAGGCGTGGAGAGAGAAGTGTTTGATATGGATGATTGTCACTTGGTGCATATGGTTACACCGAAATCATATCCTGTTCATTAATATCTTACCATTAATTCCACCAAAAGAAAAATCTTTTCATTAATAATAGATCATAAATATCGCAGAAAAAACAACGATCATAACTGTTTCATTTATGAATGGATCAAAGTTTATTAAATAATGTAAGTTAATTTATTTGATTTTATTTAAATCAATTAATTGTATTTTTTTTGGTACAAATTCGATATTCTCTGCGCGCAACTGCAGAGACTAATCCCTCGACCACAATGGACGTTAAAGCTCTCCTTCAAGAGATTTAACACTAATGCATTCAGATTCTCTAGTAGGAGTGGAGCTTTTCCGGACTCATGGATTGCAATTGGAATCGAGAAAGGCGTGCAGATTGAAGTGTTTGATATGGATGACTGTCACTTGGTGCATATGGTTACACCGAAATCATATTCTGTTCATTAATATCTTACCATTAATTCCACCAAAAGAAAAATCTTTTCATTAATAATAGATCATAAATATCGTACAAAAAACAACGATCATAATTGGATCAAAGCTTATTAAATAATGTAAGTTAATTTATTTGATTTTATTTAATGCAATTAATTGTTTTTTTTTGGTATAAATTCGATATTCTCTGCGCGCAACTGCAGAGACTAATCCCTCGACCACAATGGACGCTAAAGCTCTCCTTCAAGAGATTTAATACTACTGCATTCAGATTCTCTAGTAGGAGTGGAGCATTTCGGGCTCATGGATTGCAATTGGAATCGAGAAAGGCGTGCAGATTGAAGTGTTAGATATGGATGACTGTCACTTGGTGCATATGGTTACACCAAAATAATATTCTTTTCATTAATATCTCACCATTAATTCAGCCAAAAGAAAAATCTTTTCATTAATAATAGATCATAAATATCGCAGAAAAAACAACGATCATAACTGTTTCATTTATGAATGGATCAAAGCTTATTAAATAATGTAAGTTAATTTATTTAATTTTATTTAATGCAATTAATTGTATTTTTTTGTTGGTATAAATCCGATATTCTCTACGCGCAATTGCAGAGACTAATCCCTCAACCACAATGGATGCTAAAGCTCTCCTTCAAGAGATTTAACACTACTTCATTCAGATTCTTTAGTAGGAGTGGAGTCAGCGCCAAGTGACAGTCATCCATATCAAACACTTCAATTTGCACGCTAAGTTCATAGTTTGAACGAAAAAGAAGACATGCTTGAAGTTCCTGTTGGAATCGTTCGACGGGTGAAAGTACGAGCGCTCGACCCTGTTCTTAAAGCTGATGTGGCCGTATCGATATCTTGCGAGTCACATTAAACATTGTAAAAAAACCCGAGCGGTTAGCTTTCTCTTGAGGTACTCCATGGCAAGTTCGAAGCCTCTCAGGAATCCCCAGCAATTCGGCAACAACTGCGACGACACTGCTCTCAGAAATCTTAAGACTTGTCGATGAAAAGAGTTCAGGGGTAGGCGGACATTCATCGCCTCAAGCGCCGCCCCATAGAAGAAGTACCCGAAGTAGTTATGAGCACTGCACACAGGGACTCGAGGCAACAGAGTCAGCTTCCATCTCTCCCCCTCGGCCGGATTCAGGTAATACTTCTCATAAAATTTGACAGGTTTGTCCGATCTCAACTTGGCGTGAGTGATGCAGAACTCAGACGAAACCCATTTGTACACCTCCTCCGCCGGCTCCGTGTGATCCATGATGACAGCGATAGAGACTGCAGGTCTGGAGTTCACTTCGACATCTTCCCCCGCACTTGCAGAAGACTGCCCTTCGGGACTGGCCGACTCCACGACATTCAGGTACGTGGTGTTGTATAAAGATAGAGATCCTTTGCGGGCTAGGACGGGCTTCCCATCAGCCGACCTCTTTAGGACCGGTTTTTCGGGGGGAACGAAGCTTCGTCTCTCTTCACTCTTTGTCCGAGCCATCTGCAACAGAGGGCGTCGCTACATAACTCTTCTAGCTACCTAGCTATATTACTATTGATTGCATCCTGACCACAAATAAACAAGGGCGACTGTCCACGCGATAAGTCGACCCCGACTAAACTAACAGCTATAAAGGTAAAAACTTAAACGCTTTAAGAATAAAGTGCCTCGGACGACAGATTCAACGAACTCGCGCGGTGCTTCTGATCTTGAATGGTTGACGAATTTTCCTTGCTCACAAACTCTCTGTGCAAAATCTCTCTCAAAAACAAGAATGTGGCAAATGACAACGCTACTTAACCTTATGTACTCACCCACAGGCCTGAGCATGAAGCGTCATCAGCCTTCAATGCTCCTCTCAGGATTCCCCAGCAGTTCGGCAGCAATTGTGATGGGGTCGCCCTCAGATACCTCAAGACTTGTTGCTGAAAGGAGTTCGGGTAATATTACTCAAAGTATGAAACACGTTTATCCGGCTTCAACCCAACGTGGGTTCCGCAAACCTCGGTGGAGATCCACTTGTACATCTCCTCTACTGGCTCGGCATGATCCTCAACAATGACAACCGAAGCAGCAGGGCGAGAATTCACCTCGGTATCTTCCCTCGTGCTCATGGAAGAATGCCTCCCGGGGTAGGTTTGCTGTCAGCCGACTTCTTCAGAATCGGTTTGCTAGGCTGAATAAAGCTTCGTCTCTCTTCACTCTTTGTTCGGGCCATCTGCAACAGAAGGTGTTGCTATCACTTGTCTGACTACTCCCTACTTTATTGTATGCCTACCTTGAATAGCCCAAGGCTAGACCGCGTCCTCTACAAGGAACTTAAGGCGAATCTCCAAGGGTGAAGTCAGCCCCGACTAACAAACTAGTTCTAAAGGTAAAAACTTGCTTTAAAGAAATAAAGTGTCTCGGAACTAACCTTTTGCAGGAAAAATCTGGAAACTGTTATGAAGATTGATCTCAGAACGGCGGAGCAATGAACTCGCGCGACGGTGTTAATCTCGGACGGTGGCCGGAGTTCCTTTCTCTCAAAAGCTCTGCGCAGAAGATCTCTTTCAAATACAAGCAAAGTGGCAAATGAATGCGCCACTTCGCCTTATATACCTCCTTGCAGGTACGAAGACGAAGCGACACCCATGTTCAATGCACCTGCCCAACATCATTAATACAGGTCTGCAAAGCGTCGCCTCGAGACGCCCAAACGTCACGTCAATGTCGCTCCACACACCAGTCAACACATGGCATCGTCATCAAGACACTCCTACCAACAACAGGCAACTCAAACCGAGGCCGACCTCAACGCTCGTCCCCGACTTGGGGGGCCTCTTTTCCGATCAGGGCTCAAGGTCCCTATTGATATGGATCGGTCTGGCCCAATTCGCACGCAAAGCTCGGCTCAAAAGGGTAATGCGCAATGTGTCCCGTCCTCCAATGGCCAGGATTCTTCCCCGGGATCCGACGCTAACTGTACACCCATTTCCTTTATAAATAGAGGTGCAACCCTTCTACCACGGTATTTTCTCCACACATTTTAGGAATCTTTCATAAGTGCTCTGACACTTCCTATTATACCCCAATTTTTTCCGACTAACTCAAAATTTATAAAAAATAGGCTTAAATATCGTTTACCCCCTTGCAAATATCACCATAATCCATTTATCCCCCTGTAAAATAAAAAGTTTTAAAATGCCCCTTGCAAATATAAATTGTTTACTGCTACCCCCTACGTGGGTAACCGTAAATGATTATATTTTGCATGAGGAAGATAACCATAAACGATTTATACCCATTATACGCTTAACACTGTCAATATAATCTAACAGGAGGGGGTAACCGTAAACAGTTTATATTTGCAAGGGACATTTTAAAACTTTTTATTTTACAGGGGGGTAAATGGATTATGGTGATATTTGTAGGGGGTAGATGATATTTAAGCCTGAAAAATAATAATAAAAGAGCCAAAATATTACTTCTTTGGATTAGTGTTTTATGTTGTTTTTACGTTATTAAAAGTACAAAAATATTTGATACTTAACATTATTTGCACTAAAATTATAAAGTCTGATTGGTAGTGTATTTTTGGGTCTAATCACTTTTGTTAATGTATTTATTTATTTAAACATTACAATAATCATTGTCGTTTTTAAACATGTCTCCAATGTTTAAATTTGTGAAGTCTGAGCTTTAAGCTTGAAGGAACATCTTTTTACGTTGGACTATGGAACCAAAGCATTCAAGAAACAACTATTCTTTTTTAATCAATTCTCCTTTTGGGGAGATATCCTGATTGATTAGTAGTCTAGTGATTGATTAGTAGTCTAGCAATAGGACCTTCCTCATGTGGTTGATAAGTAGTACTATTCAACGACAAAGTCAAAATAAAATTAAAAAAGGGGACACTAGCCGTTGAGGCTTTACGCAGGCAGCATAGCTAAACAGAGAAAGCAAAAACAGCAGTCAACATGACAAATAAAAGAAGCCAAATTGTGGCAGCTCCAAAGCTTCAAATGGGAGACTCTTCTTCCTTTGCAATTTGTTTCTCTTAGCAATCCACACAAAGAGGAAAATTAGACAATTGGCTAATAGTCAAACAAGGCCAAATTTGTGAATGCCCTAGAGACTTTGAATAAGGTTTTTCTGAAGCAAAAGTTTAGAGCACCAAAACGTGAAACTTTTTGAACAAATACAAGTCAGAGAAAATAGACATTACAGTGCATTCATCTATGCATACAGGACTATAAATACAACTTCAGAATAATTTGAGAAGGGAGATCAGGAGCAAGAGAGGGTAGGGGGGAGGATAAATGAAAAACTCAAAAAAAAAGAGGTTGGAAGGGCCATAAACTTCATCTTCTTCAATAACCTCACCACTACAACAATCTCTCAACTCTACCCTCCTTCATTTTCGCAACCCACAACTACCATCCCTTTCCTTCCTCCGCAACCACCCACAACCACCACAAACACAACGCAACAACAACTACGACCGACGCACCAACTCCGGCGAAAGCTCCGCTGTAACCGCCACCATCTCCAGCCGAAACAACCACCTTCACTCTACTCTCCTCCATTTCAGAAACAACAACAATCACCTCCACCCTACTCCTCTTCATTTCAGCAACACAACAATCACCATTTCCATTCCCACTATAACACAACAACCATCACCTCTACAACAACAACAACCAACACTACAACAACAACCATACAACGAATACCACCACCACAACAACCACAAAAGCACCCTCCGGCGAAGCTCCGGCGTGACTGATAACTCATATTTATATGAGTTATTTATGCTCACTCAAAGATAAATCATGCAAGTTCTCTAGCAATATAAGATTAGTTTAATTAGTTTTCTGTTAGTTTCTTATTTGTTTGTCAGTAAGGGGCTGAATTAGGAGTTCTGTGCATTTTGGTACCAATCGGTGCCTTTGAGAGCGTTTTGATGCTTTTTGTGTTTGTGCAGTAAAGAGTTAAACGTGACCACGTCCCTCACCGCGTCTGAAGAAAAGCAGCAGAGCAAGAGGGAAAGATCTCAGTTTTGGCGCGCTAGCAATGATGGTCAAAGATTTAAAAAGTCAGAAGATCTTCTCTTCACTGTATGCTGACAAGGATGACGCACTGTAGCACTGTACAGTGTCAGTCAGAAGTGTAAACATGCTTGGTAGATTGGCAAATGACATCAGCAACACGTGACCCAGCTCATTATATATGGAAGACTCATCTCTCTCAAAGGACACACGCTCACACTTCAAAAATCACTCCAATCCTTCCCTTCATCATCTATCTTCCTCCATTTCAGAGAAAGTATCTTAAAGAAGTTCTGGACACAGACTTCTTCATTTTACTTGTCTCAAACTCCATTTTTATTTTCTTCGCAAAACCACTATCAGAAGGCCCAGACGTTGTAACGTCTATACAGCGTGCATGCTGGAAGATTACATAGGTGTATCTTTTGCACTTAGTGTCTTTCCATCTATGTATGGTATTTGGATTTTAACTCCTTATCATTCTGTAAAGATGCTCAACATGAGCTAAACATTTTGTAGTTGGGTTGTTGTTTTGCATGTAATGAATTTCTAGTTAAATGTTATGAAGTATTGACGCTTATATGTTTTAAATCTTTGCATGATAATATTTCCAAACTTGTTTTGAGACTGACCACTTAAAATAGGTAGATTCATAGGTACAGACATGGTCTATGAAAAGAACTCAAAGATTTATATGAACGAAAAGATGTACTAAAGACATTTAGGCATTTTTATCTAAGTCTAGACATAGAATGGATAATAGTTCATAGGACAGTGTTGTGGGTACTTAAAATACAGGAGTGGGCCTACTTAGAACCTAGACATAGGACCTCTAGTACTTGAAGCTCTGACGTTATGTGACTGAAAATCACAACTCTTTTGCAACAGCGTCCAAACGTTATAACGTCTATACAGAATAGCATTTGTACGTAATAACGTGTAAAAGTTATAACGTCTAACTAGAGAAGATTTACTTGCATGCAACAATCCAACTCACTCTCATCCATATTCACAAACAACTTCTTATTTACTTGCTTTATTTATGTTCTTAGTATTAACACCAACTTTTAGTGCCGATTTGTTACTTGTTAACTTGTGTTTTGAGACTTGAACTTTGAGAGTAAACCAATCCTCGTGGGAACGATCTCTTACTTTTTATCCACTTTATTACTTGTACGATGTGTATACTTGCACTGATATTGCGACCACAACACGAACGCAACAAGTTTTTGGCGCCGTTGCCGGGGATTGAAGTTAACTTTTATTGTTCGAAAGTATTAAAACACTAGTTGAAAGAATTTTACTGTGTTGTTTTTTTGTTTCTGTGTATGAACAGGTAGACGTTACAGCGTATGCTTAGTTCCAACTCAAGCGCTAGTTCAACAGAACCAGGGAGTAAATCTATGCCTGAATTCGATCCAGAAACTGAAAGAACCTTCAGGCAACTAAGGAGACAACAAAGGTTAAGAAGGAGACAACAACAACAACAACAACAGCCGCCAATCATGTCTGAACATACACATGGTACCGGTGGTAGAAGCTCTAGAGGTGGACCTAACCCAAGAGGAGGTAGAGGACATGGTCGTGGACCACGCACTCCCATCTGAGAGACACTTGTAGATGATGAACACCGGCAGAGCGGCAAAGAACTCATCAATGCAGGGGCCACAAGACATGGTCAATGACAGGGACAGGCCTATGCGTGACTATGCTGTGCTCAACCCCTCTCATTTACAAACAGGCATTGCAAGACCAACCCTCCATACAGGTCACTTTGAATTCAAGCCAATGATGTTCCAAATGCTGCAAACTGCAGGGCAATTTGGGGGTTTCCCTCAAGAAGATCCATATGCACACCTAAGGCAATTCTTGGATGTGTGTAGCAATTTTATCATCCCTGGAGTCTCAGAAGATGCTTTCCGACTGAAGCTATTCCCATATTCTCTCAAGGATAAAGCCAAAAATTGGTTGAACTCCTTGGAACCAAATTCAATTCACACTTGGGATGAGCTAGCTGAGAAGTTTCTTGGAAAATACTTCCCTCCCAACAAAAATGCTAAGTTGAGAAATGATATCACTTCCTTCAAACAAAGGGAAGGGGAATCATTATTTGAGGCTTGGGAAAGATGGAAGGAGTTACTGAGAATGTGGCCACACCATGGCATTCCTGTGGTTATTCAAATGGAGACTTTCTATAATGGTCTAGATCAGCCTACTAGATTGATACTTGATGCTTCATCAGGTGGTGTCATTCTAAACATGTCCTTCTCTGAGGCATGCAAGCTCATTGATGACATAGCCACCCATAACTCCCATTGGCCATCTGATAGATTTACTCCTGGAAAAAGGCTGGTGTCCATGAGATAAGTGAAGTAACTGCTCTTTCTGCTCAAGTTGCTACCCTGACCAACATGATCAAAACCATGAGTACTCCAAACGTGGCCACGTCTGAGAAGCAGATTGTGGCAGCTGTTGAACCAACACCATCTGGGGGAGTAGTGTGTGTCTATTGTGACGAAGGGCATGTCTACAAAGAGTGTCCCTATAACCCTCAGTCTGTAAACTTGGTATCTCAGAACAAAGGTAACAGTCCCTACTCCAACTCTTACAACTCAAATTGGAGAAATCACCCAAACTTTGGGTGGAGAAACAACAATGCTTTGAATGCCAAAGAATATCGCTTGCTCCTGCAATACCTCCAGGATTTCCCCCTCAACAACAACAACAGAGGCAGTATGTGCAGAATAACAACAATAGCAACTTGGAGGCCATGATGAAAAGCTTCATAAGTGATTGTAAGACAACTCTGCAAACTCATGAGTCCTCAATCAAAACTCTGGAAAACCAAATTGGGCGAGATAGCCTCGGCTCTTTTCTCAAAGCGAATGGAACTCTCCCATCTACAACTGAAACACCTTCATCATCTAATCCAAATGGTAACAATGGGGGAGGTGCACAGGTAAATGCTATCTCATTGAGAAGTGGTACTGAATATCCTGAACCAACCATGCCTGTGGAGAAAGAGATGCCAGAGAAGGATAAAGAGAAAGGGAAGGAGGCAAGCACAAGTGGAGAAAGGGATACCCCAGATATTGTGATGTCTAAACCAGATGTTACAACGTCTAATTTTGAACCAGGAATCAAGACTGTGCCTAAGCTTGTACCTGAATATCCTCCTCCACCCTACCCTCAAAGATTAAAGAAAGCTCATGAAGACAAGCAATTCAGCAAATTCATGGAGATGTTAAAGCAGCTACACATCAACCTTCCTTTGGTTGAAGCCTTACAACAGATGCCAAATTATGCTAAGTTCCTGAAAGACATCATCACCAAAAGAAGAAGGCTAGGGGAGTTCGAAACTGTTGCTTTAACTGAGGAATGTAGTTTAATTATGCAGAATAAACTCCCTAGAAAACTCAAGGATCCTAGCAGCTTTACTATACCATGCTCCATTGGAGATTTTTACATTGGCAAAGCTTTATGTGACTTGGGAGCAAGCATCAACTTGATGCCCAAGTCCATTTATGATAAACTTGGTATAGGAACTGCCAGACCTACTTCTTTAAGTCTCACTTTAGCTGATAAAAGTAGAGTTTATCCTAAGGGAATATTAGAAGATGTTTTGATTAAAGTTGACAAGTTTGTTTTCCCAGTGGATTTTGTTATTTTAGATTTTGATGCAGATAAGGAAGTTCCTATCATTTTGGGGCGACCATTCCTAGCTACAGGAAGGACAATCATTGATGTGCAAAAAGGAGAATTGATCATGAGAGTCAATGACCAAGAAGTCAAGTTCAACGTACTCAATGCACTCAAATATCCAGATCCTAACACAGAAGAATGTTCTTATGTGGTTGCCCTTGATCATGTGGTTCAAAAGCAATTCAATAAAGACAATGATCATTTGGAAAAGATTCTGGGCAATACTGAGATACAAGAGTTGTTAGCAGAAGAAGCTGTTCCTCTAGACGTTGTAACGTCCACTGCAGACGTTGTCACGTCTGATGCCCCTGTATCCAAGGCGTGGACAAAGAGGTATGAATCTTTGGGTCAAGAGGAATCAAATCTCAAGAAGAATGTTCCTTCCATTAAAGAACCTCCTACATTGGAGCTGAAGGTGTTACCTGATCATCTAAAGTATGTCTTTTTAGGGGAAAATGATTCCCTATCTATGATCATCTCTTCTAAACTCTCAAAAGAGCAGGAGAATGATCTCATTATTACCCTAAAGAGACATAAGAAAGCAATTGGTTGGAAAATGGCTGATATCAAGGGTATCAGTCCCACCATATGCATGCACATAATTGTCTTGGAAGAAAATGCCAAGAATAGCATTGAAGGACAGAGGCGATTGAACCCGATAATGAAGGAGGTGGTAAAGAAAGAAATCATCAAATGGTTGGACGCAGGAATCATCTACCCAATCAGTGACAGCTCATGGGTGAGCCCAGTGCAGTGTGTACCAAAGAAGGGTGGAGTTACTGTGGCGACAAATGATAAGAATGAATTAATTCCAACAAGAACAGTAACAGGTTGGAGGATATGCATGGATTATAGGATCCTAAACAAAGCAACTAAGAAGGATCATTTCCCTCTTCCATTCATTGATCAGATGCTAGACAGACTCGCAGGCAAGGATTTTTATTGTTTCCTTGATGGTTATTCAGGCTATAACCAGATAGACATTGCTCCTGAAGATCAAGAGAAGACAACATTCACATGTCCCTATGGCACCTTTGCTTTCAGAAGGATGCCATTTGGGCTGTGCAATGCTCCTGCAACATTTCAAAGGTGCATGATGGCCTTATTTTCTGATTGAAAGCTCCATGGAAGTTTTTATGGACGACTTCTCAGTCTATGGAGATTCATATAAGGCGTGCCTGGATAACTTGGAAGGAGTTCTGGTAAGATGTGAAGAAACCAACCTAGTTCTCAACTGGGAGAAGTGTCACTTTATGGTACAAAAAGGAATTGTGTTGAGACATAGGATCTCAAAGAAAGGACTAGATGTGGCAGAGCAAAAATTGATGTTATTGACAAGCTACCTCCACCAACAACTGTAAAAGGAGTTAGAAGTTTTTTGGGACATGCTGGGTTTTACAGAAGATTTATTAAAGACTTCTCAAAAATTTCCAAACCCCTTGTGTCTGCTATTGCAACGTGACAACGTCTTCAACTTGATGAACAATGTCATGAAGCTTTCAAGAAATTGAAGACTGCGTTAGTAACTGCTCCAGTGATAGTCACTCCAGATTGGTCCAAACCATTCGAGTTGATGTGTGATGCAAGCGACTATGCAGTAGGAGCTGTATTGGGGCAAAGGTATGGCAAAATTTTTCACTCTATTTATTATGCCAGTAAAACCTTAGATGATGCCCAATTGAATTATACTGTAACTGAAAAGGAGTTATTGGCTGTTGCATTTGCATTTGATAAGTTTAGATCGTACTTGGTGGGTGCAAAAGTTGTTGTTTTTACTGATCACTCAGACATCAAGTACTTAATTGCTAAAAAAGATGCAAAGCCAAGGCTTATTAGATGAGTTCTCCTCCTCCAAGAATTTGACTTGGAAATCCGTGACAAAAAGGGGGTGGAGAACCAGGTTGCTGATCACCTTTCTAGGCTTGAGAATGTTGATGCAGGTGCAGGTGAAGAGGAGATAAGAGAAAAATTCCCTGATGAGAGACTGTTATCAGTAGCCAGAATAGCTGAAGACGTTACCACGTCTATGGCAATTTCGCCAAACGTTATAACGTCTGATGCTACTGCACCCTGGTATGCTGACATAGTTAACTTACTTGTTAGCAAGATTGTTAGAAAGAGGTTTTTCCATACTGTGAAGCAATATTTCTGGGATGAGCCCTATTTATATAAAATGTGCCAAGATCAAATGCTGAGAAGGTGTCTTGCTGAGGAAGAGCAACTCCATGTGTTGCAACAATGTCATTCAGCACCTTATGGTGGACATTTTGGAGGTACTAGAACTACTGCTAAAGTATTACAATTAGGATGCTATTGGCCAACAATTTTCAAGGATGCTCATGAGTTTGTGAAGAGCTGTGACAAATGCCAAAGAACCGGAAACATATCAAGCAAGCAAGAAATGCCACTAACAAATATTCTTGAAGTTGAATTGTTTGATGTGTGGGGAATGGATTTCATGGGACCATTTCCTATGTCTCATGGAAATCTATACATTCTGGTAGCTGTGGACTACGTGTCAAAGAGGGTTGAAGTTGTGGCATTGCCCAACAATGAAGCCAAATCAGTCAGCAAGTTTCTTAAACAGAATATTTTCACAAGGTTTGGCACTCCAAGAGCTATAATAAGTGATGAAGGTTCTCATTTCTGCAACAAGCTAATTGAGAACCTATTAGCTAAGTATGGAGTGAAACACAAAGTTGCTACAGCTTATCACCCCCAAACCAGTGGTCAAGCAGAAATCTCCAACAGGGAAATCAAAAGAATACTCGAGAAGATGGTCGGTCCCAATAGGAAGGAATGGTCCCTACATTTAGATGATGCACTGTGGGCATATAGGACAGCATACAAGACACCATTGGGCATGTCCCCATACAAGCTAGTCTATGGTAAAGTGTGTCATCTACCAATTGAACTTCAGCATAAAGCCCATTGGGCATTGAAGCAATTAAACTTGGATCATACAAAGGCTGGTGAAGCAAGGCTACTGCAGTTAAATGAACTGGAAGAATTCAGGCACCATGCCTATGAAAATTCAGCAATCTATAAAGAGAAGACCAAGAAATGGCACGACCAAAGAATTCAAAGGAGAGAGCTGGTAGAAGGACAACCAGTGTTGTTGTTCAATTCAAGGCTAAAATTGTTTCCTGGTAAATTAAAATCTAGATGGTCAGGACCTTTCAAGCTAGTGAAAATCTATCCTTATGTTGCTGTGGACTTGTTTGATGAAAAGATAAATACCATTTTCAAAGTCAATGGCCAAAGGGTGAAACAATATCATGAAGAGCATGTGGAAAGGGACAAGACCCAATTGTCTTTCAACAACATTTGAAGATTAAAAGGGAAAAGTCTGGCTGAAGACTCTTAAAGCAAGCGCTCTTGGGAGGCAACCCAATGATTTTTGACTAACCAACAATTTCTGTGTCTGTTAATTTTTGTTTTGTAGGATTGAAAGCTGAAGAAAGGAGAAAGAAAAGTGTGGTAGACGTTATAACGTCCAGGTATGGCTGGGACGTTACCACGTTTGCTGTTTGGGCAGGTTTTAAATGAAAAAGAAGAGAAAAGAGGTCAAACCAGATTCAAACGCAGTCAAAGGCGTAAGTGGTGACGTGGCCGAAATCATTTCACTCTGCAGCCTTGCATGGTAACTGACCACGACGTCACCTCCTCCCTAACCTGTCTAATCAACGGTTACTTTTTTCCATTACTCCACTCCACCACTTCTCAACTCCCCATAACCATTTCCCAATAAATATCAGCCAGTTACCATTATCTCAACCCACCTGCAACTACTCTCTAACTTCTCTCTATCTGAAACCGAAACCTCACTCTCTCTTCTCCAAAACCTCAAAATTCAAAAATCCCCATTTCTCTTTCAAGAAACCTTTCACAACCACCATGACCAAAATCAACCAAGCTGCTACCAAATCTTCTGGAAAGGGCAAGACTGTTGACCTAAGCTCCTCCTCAGCCCCAATTCCAGAAATACCAAATCCATCAAAGAAGAAAGCCCTACTGCCAGAAAGGGGATTTAGCCTAGACAGCCCAAATTCAGATTTCCTTGCAACCGTCGCAGCGTTAGGATGGCAGAAATTCATTGTACACCGAAAGGAGTACATTGCTACACTAGTGCATGACTTCTACAAGGGAATAGTTGAAAGAACTGATGGAGAGCCCTCAATCGTCTCAAAAGTGCGTGGTGAAGAAGTCAAGTTCAGTGTGAGGGTAATCAATGATTATTTTGGTCTAGGGTATTATGGCAAGGCTGTGGAGACTAAGCAGAAGACTTATGGGATGGCAGAAATGGAAGCAATCAAGGAAAGAATATGTGTTGAAGGAGCTGTGTGGGAAAGGAATGGTGACCATGGAAGTGAGTTCAAAATCCTGAAAAGGTATCTGTGTGATGAAGCCAACACCTGGTTTCATTTCATTAGGCATTGCCTGATACCTACTTCTCACACCTCCTGGGTAGACAAGGAGAGATTGATTGCTATCGATGCAATTATGTCAAAGGATAAGATTGAGGTAGGCAAGTTGATCAACCGGGAAATGAACAAGTGGAAGAATAGGAAGGATGGGTATTTGTACTTCCCTTGCTTGATTACTGATCTGTGTATGGAGGCCGGAGTAGAAATTGAAGCCACTGAACTGAGGGAGCAACCCCAAGGACCCTTCTCAACAAAGTTCAAAGCTAGGGTAAGAGCTGCAGGAGCTACCACTTCTGTTGATGCGCCGACGTTGCAACGTCTGTTGGAGCAGCAGAATAGTTTGGCTAAATTTGTCAAAGAACAGTTCGAGTGGCAGAAGAAGGTATTTGCGCAGGTGTCAAAAGGCAAGATGGTGGTTGAAGAGCCTGTGAATGGATGCAAGAGGAGGATGAAGACGATGTGCCCCTATCAACAATCCAACTTAGGGCAGTGAAGAAGGAAAGGGCCAAGAGATCAAGAAGTCCAGCAAAAAGAAAAAGCCTAGCAAAGAAGAAACAGAAAAAGGTAAGTAGTGAGGAAGAATTTAATTCAACTGATTTAGATGATATTAGTGAAAATGATGCAGATGAATCAAGAAAGGCAAGCATGGAGATCATAAGTGAGGAAGAGGAGGAAGAGGAGGAAGAGCATTCTGAGGAAAAAGGTAGTTCCAGTGAGAAGACAACCAGTGAAACTGAGTCCCCATCAGCCCAAATAGTCAAAGAGCCAACAAAGAAACAGCCCAAAACAACTAACCCTAAACCATCATCACCAAAAGCCACACAACAACCACCTTCACCTCAAGAACCCTCCACCCATGACCAGAACACTCCCAAAACCCCACAATCCAAACCTCAAGACCAACCTATTCCACAACCACCCCCACCCCAACCTGAACCTGAAAAACAATCATCAGCTCAAGAAGTGCAGGGAGGAGACGTGGCAACGTTTGAGGCAACAAATGTAGGAAGTAATCCAGACCCACAGCTAATGTCCCCACCCAAAAGAACAAGAGTCAAAAGTGTGCCCACCCAAAACCCATTTGGAAGGAAGAAGAGGCAAGAATTAGCAGTTGCATCTAAGGAAACCCAAGCTAGTGGAGAGCAAGAGCAAGTTGAGACAGCCACAGCCAAGAGACAAAAACTTCCGGTTTGGAGGAAGGGTGAAAGTGCCAAAGGAAAGCCAGCCACTGCTACTAGTGCAGCATTTGTTGCTGCTAGTGGTTCTGAGGAGGCCCTTGCTGCCATTGCTGAAGAAGGAGCAGCAGACGTTATAACGTCTGTTGAAAAAGAAGCTGCAGCTAAACTTGCAGAATTGCAAGTGTTGAAAGAGCATGAAGCTGCCATTGAAAAAGCAAAGGAGCGGGCAATGGAAGAGGCTACTCAGAAGTTGGCGGAGCATCTCTTGAAGCAAGCCCAAGACAAAGTTGCTGTTATTGATGGTTCATCCAAAGACGTTGTAACGTCTCAAGTGCCAGAGGTTGAAAAAGCCCAAATGGACCCCAATGCAGCACATCAAAGTAACCCTGCAGAACTAGCAATGAAGCCATGGGAAGAAGCAAAGAAGAGGATTGTTGAGAGCAGCGCAAAAATGACCAAGGAAGCTGAAGCTTCAGTTGCTGCTGGTACGAGCTCAGGTGTGGTAGGATCTGATGAAACAACAACCACCACAACCACAGAAGCAGGAGGAGAGAAAAAGAAGAAGGAAAAGAAGAAGGTGACAGGACAAGCAGGCATTCCAACCAGGCAGAGCGGAAGGCTCAGGTCTGGTTCTTTAAACAAGTAATTCAGCCCTTTAATTTCTGCAGTAGATTAATTTTAGTTTTTTTTTAATTTTAGTTGTTTCTTTATTTGTGTTCTGTTTGTTTGTTCCTCCCCTACGAAAAAAAAAGGATTTTCATCATTGAGCATTGGGGACACTGCTCAATCTTAAGTGTGGGGGGAAGAATCCTGATGTTCTTAGTCTTTGTTTCTGTTTTGGTGCAAGCATGAAATTAAATGCAAAATCAGTTTACATTCTTACTCTGACAAGCATTAAAAATATTTCTCTTTGGGCTCAATCTAGTGATGAATTTGTATGTGTGAGTAGCTGATGCATGTTTAGATGAATAGAATTGATTGCTGCTCCCACACAAACTCTGTTTTGAGAAAAGATCTAGTTAGCTAGGGAATATTTTATGCTGAGGCTGGTTTTGGTGAACTTTGGTGATTGTAAAACTTGATTAAAAACTTAGAGTAGCAGTAGAAGCTAAGTTTGGGGGTATATAAGGTCGTACTAAGGCTGGGTGCAAAGACTGTAGGATGGTTAGTAAAGGTGTGGTGTGAGTGCAGCGTTGTAACGTCTGCCCGTAACGTTATAACGTATGCCGTGTGTGTTGTGTATTGTGTTCTGTGTTTCAAACGTTGTAACGTCTCATCTATAAACGTTATAACGTCTACTCCAAAAAGACCAAAAAAGTGTGTTGTGGCAAATAAGTGGAAAATCCACATGTGCTGTGTGTTTACTGCAATACCCAGAAACAAATACTGGGCAAACCAAAAAAAAAAAACAGAGAACTCCAAGTGGAGTGAATCAAAAAGAAAGGTGCTCAGTAATGAGGGGGTTGCAGTCATTTGTGTGTGTGAGTCAGAAAAATAGCTGCACTAATCTAGTCCTAGCATCCAATTAAGACCCTTTGTAATGCTTTAAATTAACCCTCATGTCTTATGTGAAAATGTTAGTCTACTCTTTGTTTTGAAAGATGTTTTGCTCTCACCAAATGGAAACCACTCTTTCATAGGCTAGATAGCTTCTGAACCTAGCTAGAAATGGAATTAATGAAGAGATCGCACACTCACTTTGGGCAGTAATGAATCTAGAATGTAATTGTGCATTGGTGTGTGAGTGTGTAGAGAATTAGCCCCTTGAGAATGATTTTGATCAAATGATTGAGGAGAATGTAACCTGCTGGTGAAGTTGATTTCATGCATTTCTGTTTATTTTTGTTTTTCCTTGATTGCTTGAGGACAAGCAGTGATTTAAGTTTGGGGGTGTGATAACTCATATTTATATGAGTTATTTATGCTCACTCAAAGATAAATCATGCAAGTTCTCTAGCAATATAAGATTAGTTTAATTAGTTTTCTGTTAGTTTCTTATTTGTTTGTCAGTAAGGGGCTGAATTAGGAGTTCTGTGCATTTTGGCACCAATCGGTGCCTTTGAGAGCGTTTTGATGCTTTTTGTGTTTGTGCAGTAAAGAGTTAAACGTGACCACGTCCCTCACCACGTCTGAAGAAAAGCAGCAGAGCAAGAGGGAAAGATCTCAGTTTTGGCGCGCTAGCAATGATGGTCAAAGATTTAAAAAGTCAGAAGATCTTCTCTTCACTCTATGCTGACAAGGATGACGATCGTTGCAATCGCATGCGGTGTCGATCGGAAGTGTAAACAGGCTTGGTAGGTGGGCAAATGACATCAGAAACACGTGACCCAGCTCATTATATATGGAAGACTCATCTCTCTCAAAGGACACACGCTCACACTTCAGAAATCACTCCAATCCATCCCTTCATCATCTATCTTCCTCCATTTCAGAGAAAGTATCTTAAAGAAGTTCTGGACACAGACTTCTTCATTTTACTTGTCTCAAACTCCATTTTTATTTTCTTCGCAAACCACTACTGTAAGGCCCAGACGTTGTAACGTCTATACAGCGTGCATGCTGGAAGATTACATAGGTGTATCTTTTGCACTTAGTGTCTTTCCATCTATGTATGGTATTTGGATTTTAACTCCTTATCATTCTGTAAAGATGCTCAACATGAGCTAAACATTTTGTAGTTGGTTTGTTGTTTTGCATGTAATGAATTTCTAGTTAAATGTTATGAAGTATTGACGCTTATATGTTTTAAATCTTTGCATGATAATATTTCCAAACTTGTTTTGAGACTGACCACTTAAAATAGGTAGATTCATAGGTACAGACATGGTCTATGAAAAGAACTCAAAGATTTATATGAACGAAAAGATGTACTAAAGACATTTAGGCATTTTTATCTAAGTCTAGACATAGAATGGATAATAGTTCATAGGACAGTGCTGTGGGTACTTAAAATACAGGAGTGGGCCTACTTAGAACCTAGACATAGGACCTCTAGTACTTGAAGCTCTGACGTTATGTGACTGGAAAGCACAGCTCTTTTGCAACAGCGTCCAAACGTTATAACGTCTATACAGAATAGCATTTGTACGTAATAACGTGTAAACGTTATAACGTCTAACTAGAGAAGATTTACTTGCATGCAACAATCCAACTCACTCTCATCCATATTCACAAACAACTTCTTATTTACTTGCTTTATTTATGTTCTTAGTATTAACACCAACTTTTAGTGCCGATTTGTTACTTGTTCACTTGTGTTTTGAGACTTGAACTTTGAGAGTAAACCAATCCTCGTAGGAACGATCTCTTACTTTTTATCCACTTTATTACTTGTACGACGTGTATACTTGCACTGATATTGCGACCACAACACGAACGCAACAGTGACCACCACACCCTCCGGGGAGCACCTCCACCACACCTCCATGAAACAACGACCGTTGAGGTTAAGGTTCTATTTTCTTTTCTAAACAATAGGTTTTTTTATAAGCAATTTCATTGAAATGGAGCACAATGGGTGCCCGACCATTACAATGGGAAGGGGGAGGGCCTCCTCAAAACTTCCCTGGGCCAAAACCCATTGGGAAAAAGACCCAGAGAGGAAAAAGAGTACCTCGCACAACAACCTGCACAACAGTGGAAAAAATGCCAACCTAGCCCACTGCTTCTCCCCCGACTAGAGAATTACAATATTTGTTTCCACAATTACAATGAATCAAAGCAAGCCAAAGGACATTGGTACCAATCCGACCAACCTAAATCACACAATCTCCCTCTCCTAGCTTTGAACCAGCACCAAGCCATATCCATAATCCCCGCAATCAATGAATTTACCGAGGCCACCTCGCCTTTGAAGAGAATTTTGTTACGCATTAACCATATATTCCAAATAACTGCCAACCATATAAGTTGTCTTACCCCTTTTTTCCTCTTACCCCTTGCAAATTTACCAAATTTTAAAAAGTGAGTCACCACGTCGTCGGAATCCTTTATTTGCTCCCCAATCCACAAAGAGATTTGTTGCCATACCCGATTGATTATTCTACATTTTAGAAATAAGTGCACAGTAGACTTGTCCTCTTCGAAACAAAAAACACAACATTTGTCCAAGTTGGATTGAAGAATACCTCTATAATGCAAAGCCTCCCTTGTAGCAATTCTATTCAACAAGACTCTCCATCCAAATATCAACACTTTTGACGGAACGTCATTTTTCCACAGTTGAATCCATTGCTTCCCGCCAACTCCCGAACCCGCTATACAAGAGACCCTCTCCGCCGCGGACGGACCAGAAATGATGTCCATCCTGCTGCGCGGCTCGATATAGCTTGCAGCGAAATAATCTTGCCGCCGAATCGCTATATCAAGCCAGAGGCGAAGGCGAATCTGAATTGACAGCAAGAGCTCGTCTGGCCCGAACTCGCAAAAAAAATCCAGCAATTCACATAGTTTTGTATAACATTTTTTCACCAAAAACCCATGGACCGTATCCAAAAATCAAATCCATTTATCGGATGCCAAATCATTAATTTGTACCGACCGCAACAGCTGCATAAAATACTCTGCATTTTGTTCCTCTTCCGCTGGAAGTGTCTCCAACCATTGATAATTCCATCTCCAAGCGCCTTCAAACCAACACCCCATATCCTCCACCACCACATTTTTATTATCAAAGTTGTTGTATAATGTAGGAAATAGCTCTTCAAAACTGTCCCTTCCTAGCCATTTATCATTCCAAAACTTCATCAAATTTCCTCTTCCCAATTTAAGTCTTACTATTTCGTCAAACCAACCTTCATGTAAATTTGTACCTATTCCCAATTGGCATAAATCTCGCCACCAAATTGAGTTTTTTACCCATCCTCTTCTATACTCCGGCATGCTTGGCCATCTTCCATTCAAACCATACCTTGTTACCAACACTGCTTTCCAAAGAGTATTGCCCTCCTCCGTAAGAATCCTCCATCTCCACTTCGACAATAGAGCAATATTAAATACTTCCAGATTTTTTACACCAAGTCCACCCTTATCCTTTGATTTACATACATTTTCCCAACTCACCCATGCCATTTTATTAGACTCACCATCACCCCCCCATAGAAATCTTCTTTGAATCTTTACTATTTCATCAATCACTTTTTTCGGTGCTTTGTAAAATGAGAAGAGATAAAGAGGTAAGGAAGCAAGTACCGAGTTAATAAGAGTGACACGCCCTCCAATGGATAGTTGTTTGCTCCTCCAACTGTTTAACCTTGCCTTAATGGATTCTATTATCAGTTGCCACGTGCTTGCCAACCTCGGATTAGAGCCTACAGGAACCCCAAGAAATTTGAAAGAGTTTGAGCCCCTTCCGCAACTGAGAAAGGACGAAATCCCCTCCATTATCCTTTCCTCCATATTTATACCGATTACATTACTCTTCGAGAAGTTTAATTTCAGCCTCGAAATCATTTCAAAAGTCCTTAGGATTGTCTTCAAGCACCAAACACTTTTGTCGCTTCCATCACAGAAAAATATTGTGTCATCCGCAAATTGCAAGTTTTCCACAACTAAAGATTCACTTACTTGAAACCCCTTCAAATTTTTTGACTCTACCCCCTTTCTTACCAAACCTGCTAACCCCTCTGCAGCTACAAGGAACAAAAACGAAGCCAGAGGATCTCCCTGCTTTAACCCTTTCTGCGCCACAAACTCTTCTGTTGGACTTCCATTAACTAAGACAGAGATAGAATTAGAAGAGACACATGTGCGTATCCAGCACCTCCATTTTGCACCAAATCCCAGCCTGCCCAGCATGTAATCCAAGTAGGACCAGCTAACAGAGTCATATGCTTTTTCAAAGTCGGCCTTCAACACCACACACTTCTGTTTTTTTCTTTTTGCCATATCCATAACTTCAATTACTACCAACACACCATCCAATATATTTCTTCCCGCGAGAAAGGCACTTTGGCATACTGAGATTACCCCCTTTAGAACTTTCTTGATTCTACCCGCAAGCACCCTTGCTAACATTTTATACAAACACCCAATAAGAGATATCGGTCTGTACTCTCCCAAACCTTGAGGATTACTAGACTTAGGGATTAGTGCCAAGAATGATGCACTAATAGCCTTAGGTAGTCTTGCATGCCTGTGGAATTCCTCAAAGAACTTCATAACTTCCGGAGAGATTAGATCCCAGCAATTCTTGATAAATGTGAAATTAAAACTGTCGGGCCCCGGACTCTTGTTGCCGTCGCATTCCCATACCACTTCCCTAACCTCCTCCAGTGTAAATGGCGCCACAAGCAGCTCATTATCATCAAAAGATATTTGATTTAAGTTAACCCCGTCTATTGTCGGCCTAAGAAATTCTTCCTTCTTTGAACTTTGCCTCAAAATGCTCCTTGACTGCCCTCTTCACCCCACCCACATCCTCTACCCAAGCATCGTTCTCCATAACTTTCAACAACTGAGTCTTTCTCCTATTGTTTCTCATACAAGCATGGAAGAACCTGCTATTGGAATCTCCATGGGCCACTCACCTCACTCGTGACTTTTGAGTAAGAAGACTTTCTTTGGCGTGTAACTCACTCCAAAACTCATTGTTTAGTCGGCTTCTTTGGGCGTCGTCCACACCACCACCCTCCACTGCTATTTTCTCTATGTCATTCAAATCACTTACAATATTTTCAATTTTCAAATCCTATACACCAAAAACCTCACGGCTCCACACTCTAAGTTTTTCCTTCAGCAAACGTAATTTCTCCTTTATCACAAAAGATCCCCTCCCTTCAACTTTGAACGAATTCCAACAATCGGATACAAATTGTTTGAATTCTTTATGCTCCACCCAGCAATTGTTGAATCTAAACGGCTTTGGTCCCCAATTTACTTCTGACGCGATTAACCACACGGGACAGTGATCCGAGATATCTCTATTACCAACCCATTGAGCACTGACGTTCCATCTTGAAATTAGCCCATCAGTCAACAGTATTCTATCCAGCCTACTGGCTCGTCCATCCGATCCATACCAAGTGAATTTCTTACCTAATATCGGAACATCGATTAATTCCATATCCTCCATAAAAGTGACAAAATTGCTTGCCTCTGAGTGATTGAATGTAGTTGAACACCCACTTCTTTCATGCCTAGAGGAAATTGCGTTAAAGTCTCATGTGATACACCATTCTCCAACCTCAAATTGCTCCTTAAGACAACATAAGTTTGACCATAGTCTTCTTTTACCCGCCAAATTGCACGCAGAGTACACATTAACAAAATAACAGATACGCCCATCAACCTTTGCACATATCCCAATAAAGTTATCTCTCGAAAATGAGAACATTACCTCCAAAATATCCGCTTTCCATACACTTTGTAACCCTCCTGATTGACCCACTGCATTCTTACCCAGTCAAAATTATCATCTCTCCATATGCTTCCAACTGCCCTCTTAGATAGACCACTGCTCTTAGTTTCTTGAATCATACACAAATCAATTTTTTCCTCCATTATAAACTTCTTAAGGCGCCTTCTTTTCGCAGGCCCCCCCACCCTCTCATATTAAAGGTTGCAATCTTCATTGAGATTTGTTTTTCTTCTCCTTCTTGCCTTTAGCAATCTTATCTCTTATTTCCAGAGACTTTAGCCTACCCGAGTATACCTCATCCTTGCTTTTACCAATTACACCTAGATTCTCCTTCGCAAAGCTCCACATTTTATTTGCCAGGGACATCTCATGTTCAGCAAGAAACCTTTCATTACAGAATCGAATGCCAGAGTCACCCACGGACACATCCCCAAGAATTGCTGGGCTACCATCCCAGCTGGTGGATATAGACAAACCTGGGTTGGGAGGATTACGTTTAACAAAAAGGTTTGAGATTCAAAAGAGTTACCTTTCGAGCTTCCCGCAGAATAAATTAAATTATCCGCCTCCTTATTCACTATTCCAATTATAATATTGCTATTGAGATCTCCACCTTCCTTCGAAGTGTTCTTACCCCTTACAGCCTTGTTAGAAGAAAAATTAACCCCACTCTCTGCACTACCAGCAGGTGCCACAACCGGAATTAAAGAAGTGGACTCACCAAGAATATCAGCCTCATTCTGGACCACATGATGCATGATAGGACCATTTGAGGAAGAAAGAATTGTATCACCACCACCCCCGACAAAATTGGAGCCATTCCCATCTAAAATTAATTCAACATTATTCTCCTCTATCTTCCACCCTGCAAGTGCAGCAGGGGGATCAGGAACTTCCACCAAATTCTCCTTAGCCACATTCATCTCCCCATTTAAAATATTATTTGCCTCAATGATCTCCTCTTCAGCCCCTCCATCTTTCGGAATGCCATCTCTCACATCCGGCACCACAAAACTGTCCTCCTTCGACCCCTCATCTTCTTCCCACTTGACATCTTCATCAGAAGGTTCATTACCCTCTTCTCTAATATCAAACAAAGGAGGATCATCATTGTCTTCACTCTCCTCATCGCTAGCCATCATACCTACAACCTCTTCCTCCTCCTTTGGTTGAGAAAGACCATCCCAATGCATCAGACCACACCATTCCTCCAAGACTTTTATATTAAACATCTCATCATTAATATTTGCATTTATCACCATATTAAACACATCCAAGCTTCTTGTTCTTATTAGGATTCTTGCCACGTCCAAAGATTTCATTTTCCTCGTGTTTTCATCCACCCCCAAGAAAGTTCCACATTTCCTTGCTATTGCTGAGAAGAACTCGTTGTTCCAAGCATGGAGGGGAACACCATGACATCTAACCCAAACCACCCTTTCGCTATCCACTTCTGATTGGCTCCATCTCCTTATAACACTGAAGTGTTCAAACAACCAATCCTTGGCATCCTTAACAAGATCATCAATCAAACCATCCTCCATTTCCTCCAAAAGCTCTAAGTTTGCACCCATTGGAGTCGCCTTTATTGAGAAAATACCTTGCATGTTAAACCATTCTTGCACCATATGAGTAGAGCCAGCATTCCACACTTTTGCAACGTACCTCTTCTTGAAATTATTCAACTCCTCCTCCGACGCGTTGTACCACACTTCACAAAAATTCCTTTGCCTATAATAGACAATCCTTTGCTCCGGATGATGTTGTCTAGGTATCCAATTATTTTTAACATTCCAGTTTGTACCGAGGCCACCCCTTCCACCTCCAAAACCATCTACTCTACCGCCACCACCGCCAGCGTTTCCTCCCCCCACCTACCGACCCACCTTCATCATTCTTTCCCTTCACAACCTCCTTCCATACCCTTTTAACATTTCCTTCATTCTCTTTTGCTGCCATGACGTTTCTTGCAGAAACAGACCCCTTCCCTTCAGGAGCCTTATTTGATTGGCCCGGATATGTTTCTCTCCCAAATCGTGGGATGTTGACGTGTATCTTGTCAGACCCAAAAATAATATTATCCAGCTTCACTGCAAAGACTCTTGGGTCCTGGACATTAGCAAACCGCACGAAACCGAACCTCTTACCCCATTTGTTCTTCTTAGGAGGAATTACAACTTCTACCACTTTGCCATACAAAGCAAAGGCTTTAAGCATCTCCTTGGCACCATGAGAAGATGGAAAGTCTGAGAAGTAAAAGGAAACAGTGTCTCCAACATTCTTCACCCCACTTCCAGCAATATCTATTCTTCCATTTGAGCCACCAGAGGTGTTTCGCCTCCTTCTCTAGACCAGCTTCCATTCACCAACGGCCCTGTTTTCATCATTTACCTTTGACCCTTCGATTCCCATCCCTTCCTTAGTCCCTTCGGTTTCCTTCCCTGTCTCTCTCGCCTTCGCAGAACCACCAGCTTTCACCTGCTCAGAATCCACCTTCAACCCTTCGTTTCCCAATCCTTCCTTAGCCCCTTCGGTTGCCTTCTCTTTCTCACTCACCTTCGCAGGAACACCATCGTTCACCTGCTCAGTTTTCACCTTCGACTCTTCGTTTCCCATTCCTTCCTTAAAACCTTCGGTCGCCTTCTCTTTCACACTTGCATTCGTTTCATCTCCACCGTCGTTCACCTTCACCACGGCCAACTTCGGCTCTTCGTTTCCCGTCCCTTGCCCGCATACTCTCTCCTTTTCGACTTCTCTCTCTCTCGCCTATTCAACTTCTCTCTCTCTCTCTCTCTCGCCTTTTCTCTCTCTCTCTCACCTTTTCTCTCATGTTTCTAAACAATAGGTATATATTCCATTAGTACTATTTATTCATTCATCAACACAACACCCTTTCTTCCTTTTAGACACATCAGCCCAACTCAAAAACCAGAGTCCAAAAATAAAAAATACAGACCGGGCTTTGATGGACGCACCCTCCTTTTACTATGCAACCCCCTGTTCATAAGCCTTTTCACTGGCCAGGTCCAGCAACATGAGTTGGGCTACTTGCTATTTCACACCCCCTGTTTTCTTATACAATCACCTAGCAGCTAAATAGCACCCCATTTTTACTAGTATCCCCCTTCAAACATTTCCTTTTTGAATAACCAAACTCTCCACAAAAAAATAATTTCTTGCTAATGGTCACTCTGGGTTTTACTTGTTTGATCGTTAGTAACAACTTTAGTTTTCAAATGGGTCATTAGTGGTGACCACTCTTTGTTAGCTCTCGATGAAAATTCAATTGCGAAAACTCTTCAAAATCAAACTTTGTTAGTAGTCTTGTGAAGCCTTTGCTTGCATGATTATTAACAATGAGGAACTTATGATGATCACTTGGAGCCTTTGCTCAATTGATCATCATGAATGCCTAATTTTCCTAAGGATTTTCATTAAATCAAAACTTTGTTAGTCGTCTTGCGAAGCCTTTGCTTGCATGATTATTAATAATGGAGTGCTAATGGTGGTCACTTGGAGCCATTGCTCAATTGATCATCATGAAAGCTCAATTTTCACAATTAAACAAGATAAAAAATAAAAACTTTTTCTAGACAACCAGAACTACGTAGCTTTGAATTCTCCATCACACCGGGAGATACGTAGGAGCGGATCCCCTCCGTCAAGCGCGAAAACTAAAGAATTTTCATAATTCGTTCATAGACAAAAGAGGTAAAACAAAGCATTTTTCCAAATCAACTTTGCAAATCACACATTTAATTAAGGTAACCCTTCTTTGAAGGGACGTTATGGGGTGCTAATACCTTCCCCGTACGTAATTAGACCCCCGAACCCAAATCTAATGGTTCCAAAGACCATTGCTTTCCGAAAAAAGGTTTTTTCAATGTTTTACCTTAAAAAATATTGGTGGCGACTCTAAAATCCCGTTGTACGAAGAAAAGTCCATCTGAGGATTTTTCGGGGTGCGACACTTCCCCCTAACGCTCTCATTCCCTTTCTCTTTCCTTTTAACTCGGTCACATACTGACTTGAGCATCAGAGTGTTTTGCTGGTACCCCCCACTCGAGCATAATCTTCAACCTCTGAGCTCTCCCTTCTCCGTGAAGACATCTACTTCTCTTTCCTGGAACTTCTAAAGCAAGTACCCCGGACCTCAGACAGAGTCTGAAGTCCAGGTACCGAACAAGTGACTTAAAGCTGCCTAAGGAATTTTGTCCTGAAGTTGTGAGGTGGAGTTTCTATGTCTGATAAACTCTAATTTAGTACATTTTTAGAGATATTTTTATTCCATTTTTAAAGCAATTATTACTAAGTATATAAATTATTGACTCAATTTGCTCTTTATTTTGCAGAAAGAAGAATCTGACTAAAAAGTATAAAAGCAAAAAACCAATTTTCAATTAGAGCATGGTGCAGCCCAATTTGTCTTCAGCCAAGGAAGGAAATTCAAGACCAGCCCATTAACTCAATTTGTCCTTAATTGATCGTCCCATTGATCATCTCGACCTCGTTATTCGTATACAAGGGCGGATATGCTTGTCTGTTGATTGAGTAGCTTTCGCTATCGATTTTTTTTGGAGCAATTAGATATATTTAATATTTAGCAACCTCAATAATATTATAATTATCTACCACAACCAAGTTTATTAATCTAAGTGTCAAACAAAAAAAAAGGTTTATTAATCTAGGCCTTTACTTTTCCCACACCCCCTCCTACTCAAACACACCCCTTCAATCTTTAAATCCCCAAATTACCCCTAATTTAAAAAATTAAAAATCCCCCTTTTCCCCCACACACCCTCTCAGTCTCTCACTTCCCTATCTCTCACTCTCCCTCCTTCGAACCCTATTTTTCACTCTCCCTCTCACTCAACTTCTCCCAACTCACTCAATCTCCCCAAATCTTTCACTCAATCTTCTCCACAAACACCCTCAAGAGCACAGGTTTTTTCGCGTCCTCTCACACTCTCTATTTGTTCCATTTTCGTTAAGGTATGCCTCCCCCACCTGCTTTGGGTTTTTTTTTTTCTGTAACATCGCATTGTTCGAACGACATCCTTCGAACAAATGAAAACGAAGGTGTTCGAATGAGGTCGTGCGAACACCGTACGAACGACCTCATTCGAATCGCTGTGAGTTGGAATCTGAAACTGACTTGTTCGAACGGGGTTGTGCGAACATGTTCGCATGTGGCCGTTCGAGCGATCGTTTGTGATCTGATTCTGTTAATTTGTGATTGGTTCTCTTAATTTGGTTTAATTGGTTCTCTTGATTGTTGTTTCAGATATGGTGAGGAGCAGAGGTGGTAATTCAACACAACCATCCGAGCGAGCCAGTCGGCCACCTCCTACGGTTTCAAACCGCAAAAGGAGGGAAGAAGCCGGTGAACCTTCCCGAGGTAGGGGTCGGGCTAGGGGTAGGGGCAGGGTTGACGTCCCTCCTCCCCCGCTTCCCGAGGATATTGGCGGTGATATCGGCGCATGATGCTCAATTTCCGGCATATGATTTGGCTGGCCCTTCTACTGATGTTGCTTCATCATTTAGACATCAGGAGGAGCAGGCTGCTGAGCCTCATGAGGAGGAGGTTGCTGAGCCTCAAGAGGCTGCTGCTCCTAGGGCGACATTCCCATTTCCTGGTGGACCAGAAGATGGTTCTGTCTTGCCCACATACGGGGCACATATTCTTACTGATTTCTATTCTGGTCGGGTAAGTTATTATTTTATAGTTGACTGTTGTAAATTTGTTTCTTATCTTTGTTGAATGTTTTGGCTTATTGTGTCATTTCTGAATGCAGGTTCGGCCGGATTTACAAACAATTCCACATGGACCTGTGACGACAGTGTTTCATGCTAGGATTAGGGACACTCTGACAGCTTCAGGGTTGGTTCCTCTGGTTGGGCTTGGTTTCCCCATTCTCCACAAGGGGCTGCTGAACGCATTCATAGAGCGTTGGCAGCCGGATACATCATCATTCCACCTTCCTGTGGGTGAGATGAGCATCACCCTTGATGATGTATCCCAGCTGCTACACATCCCCATCACTGGCTGGTTCTATGACATGCCAGACTGGACTTCGTGGCAGGGAGAGCACCACGATTGATTTATTGGGGCCACCCCAAGATGCAAACGCCGCCAGGACTTGGGCCGGGGTTGTCAGTTGGGCTCGTATGGTTGAGGGATAGGGTCTACCACCCACCCACGGTGAGGCGATGGGCTCATCTTTGCGCTGTGGCCTACATTCTCTATCTTTTGGCTTGCACCTTGTTCGCTGACAAGTCAGGCAACAAGGTTAAGCTTGGCTACCTTGGTATGCTGACTGATTTGGAGGTTGTTGGAGACTTTTGCTGGGGGCGATGGCCCTTGCACATCTATACGATCAGCTGAAGGATGCTACAAGAAAGAAGACCAAGAAGATTGCTGGTCATCTTCCTTTACTTCAGGTATAAAACATATTCTTTACTTTTAAGTTTGCTTTAGGGTTACTTTCAGATTATTAATCAACCAATGATATGTTCATTATAGGCTTGGATCTTTGAGCACTTCCAGACTGCGAACTTTTCCTCTTGCGTGGTGCACCCAGAGTATGATGAGAGTATGCCACGGGCGAAGAAATGGTTGTGCAATGATGGCCCTGGGGCCATGAGATTATCACTTGACCGGTTAAACCGTGAGGAGGTCACCTGGGACCCCTACACAGCCCATAGGGAGGAAAGACCCTTTGAGGAGTTGGCCAGGTTTAGAGGGTTCATTCGGAGTGGTGGCTGCATGATGCGCCATTTGCCAGATCGAGTGCTCAGACAGTTTGGGCAGGTCCAGCACATTCCGGAGGATCCCAGACCTGCTACTAGGGCCGTGTGTACCCTAACCGAGTGTGATGAGAGGTGGACACAGTTCGAGGACCCCTTGGTAGCGCGAGGGCCTCCCTGTGTGCCGTACTCCTCAATCACGGTGTCGGGCTACTTTTCATGGTACTCCAGGGTCTCACATCCATTTCTCTTCCCTCAGAATTATGTACATCTTGCGGATGAGCCTGATGTCGGTGTGGTACGTGTCTTTTATATTAATTACAGTGATAAGTTTCTTAATCTTATACTTATTTAAATAATAATGTTATGTTATTTGGTTGACAGATGCTACCAGAGCTGCTGGATTTGGTTGATGAGATGGATGGGACCATCAATGATAATGTCCCAGAGCCAACCAGGAGCATCTTTCAGCGCATCAAGAGGCTGCTCAACCCCTTCCGTAGGTTTAGGAGGAGGTTCAGCAATGTGTATAATAGGAGGGGGAGCAACACCTAGTAGGATCATGTCATAGGGGCCGGGGGATATATGTTTGGAATTTTTGTATAATTTAAGTACTTTGTTTCATTCGGTTTTTTAAATTGAAATTCCCTTTACGTTGGCGCAAATTTATTGTCAATACAAAATACGAAAGACATGAAATACGAAAGACATCAAATACGAAATACATCAAATATGAAAGACATAACACCAACATAAGCAAACAAGTAACTAATAAACTAGTGTTTCGGTAGTCCCTGTTGCAGAAGATAAATGACCTCTTCTGGAGTTCGTATTGTGTCCACGTACATCTCTAAGATTTGTCGCCCCATCGGAACATTAGCTAGATGTTCCATCATTGCGCGGACGTCGTCGTCGCTTTGGATCTCCATGACTGAATACTGGAAAGTCCCATCATCTCTACAATTGTACTTTTTGAAACTATACGCTCCACGTCTTTACGCCACGCTCCCTCTGGACGAATCTTCCTCTCAGCCTTTTCCTTCAGTTGGGCGAAGGTGATGTCCTTACTCATCCTGCAGAAGACATGGTTAGGACAACGAAACACAACACCATGTTCTTCGGTGGTGACAGTCCCATGGTGATGAAGGGCCGTTAAGAATTTGTCGTTTGAGTACTGGGTTGAGCACAATTGCCATTCCATTTCAGGAGATCTGAGGATTTTCGTGAAGAAGCAGATTAGGGTTTGGTGAAGAAGATCTGAGGATGTGAACCCCCTTTTATAATAGGCATGGTGAAATGTCAGCCGTTGATTTAATTTTTAGATCACAAATCTGAGCCGTTTAAATTCTATCCGTTCAGGCACATTTTCCAAAGGGGATGACATCCACTCCTTTATCTGACACATTTGACTGATTGTAAACCGTTGATTAAAACTGTCAGTGGAATCTGAGACGTCCAATATCTGTCATTCTGCAGCAATGGTTCGCACACCCTCATTCGAACATGTTCGCATGACCTCATGCGAACGTGTTCGCATGACCCTATTCGAACAAGTGAAAAACGCCCAAGAGGGTGTCTGTCCATATTTAACACACTCGAACGGCCTCGTTCGAACCTGTTCGAAGACCCGTGTTCGAACAGGTTAAAATTTGTGAAAAAATAGGTTTTGTCTGGTCTTTTAGTCTTTTCACACCCTTATGGGGTGTATTTCGAGTAGGAGGGGGTGTGGGAAAAGCAAGCGCCTTCAAAGTAAGGCTTGGAGAGGAGTTTGAATTAGTAGTACACGTGATGATTAAAATAAGGGGATCCAGCGCACAATTGGTGGGAGTGAGTTGGAAAACTTGGCAAGCACATAACCTATAAACTAACTACAAAAGGAGGGAAGCCGCACTGCACATTCTGCAAAGAAATATACGTTGACGGCAACGCACAGAAGATGAGGAAAGGAGATTTTAGGTATTGTTCTTGACACCGTGAGAGAGTTCTGGAGCAGAAAAAGGAGATTGAAGTTTCAGAATAAGGATTTCTCTATTTTTCGGGTTATTCTTATCTTTGTAATTTCATGAACCTTATTTCTATTTTGTTGTTCTTAATTACTATGGATACCTAAATCCTCTTCTAGGGTCTTAGGTGAATCTTGCTTGCTTAGAGACCTTTTTATGTTCTAATTTCTGTTTTGAATTCCTATTTTTATTTTAATTAATATTGTCTTATTGTTTTTATCACACGATTATGATTAGCTACCCTTTGCATGTTCATAGCCAATTAGTTGATCAGCGACCGTACTGCAATTAGTTGGTGGATCTATAGGATAATTGAGGCTATAATTAGGGCATGACCAAACCATAATTTAGTCTTCTAATCATTCAACCTTTTTGCTCTTTATGCTTTTCCTGAAATTAAATTCTTGCATGACCAAACGAGGGTTAATTTAGGAAAAAAAATATTAATCGCGAATGGCCAAACGGATTAATAGTTTTAGTAAAGGGATTGGTAATTAAGTAAAATAAGAGAATTCAGGTAGGATTAGACATAGGGGAATCAAAGCTTGCAAGTGAAACCGTGATCCTAGGTCTCTCACCATTTAGTAAATATTGCATTTTTATTATTGCTATTTATTTCTTTTATTTTGTTATTATAATCATCAAACTATTTGTTCATCTAAACAATATATAATCTCGATTAGTTTGGTACTTGCTAATTAATACCTGTGAAAACGATAATCTTTTATACTACTTCTGCGAAAGAGTACACTTGCTCTAAGTGTGTTTTTAACGCAACAATGTCCTAAATAGAAGGGTAGTAAAACTGGGTTTTAATGATGTATAGTTGTTCACCCACAACCCGGGACTACATCCACTCCTCACACCTAGTGAGTATTTTCACTATTTCCCAAATAGTTACAACTTTACAACCAACCTAGGCTGAAAGTTCTTGTTGTTGTTTTCTTCACATAGCTCTACCCAATGTTCTGACACCTAATACAATCCTTCTGGTCTATTAGGTGGATTCTAACTCACTTCTCAAGTCCTAAAGCAACACATGCTACTTGAGAATATTTCTAATAGGTTATACATGTCAGTATGAGAGTTTAGTGGGACTACAAGAGCTTGATTGCTAAAAATGTTGTTTCAACAGAAACCTAAACACAAGCTAATATACATACTCAGAAATAAGATAAATCCCTAAGGCTATTATGAGGCTGACTATTGTTGAGAGAATATTGGAAGATTTATGCACGATGCACTCTCACAATGTTTCAGTTATGATCCAACATGTTATTTATATCCAAATATATGAGTATGAACTATTGGTCTGTGATTTAGAGTCGTTGTTAAAAGTTTATAGTCGTTGGAGTACTTTTTGAGAAAAGACAGCTGCTTTTTTGCAGAAGACAACAGTTTTAGAGCTGTCAAGACCCTTCTCTGTTTTTGCTTTTATTTTATCTAAGTCTTCTATGCTTCTCAAGATGATGATTCTCATTTGAAACTTCTTAACATGCCTCTTTTCAACTTGACTCTTCTCATCATGACTCTTCTGATCTTGACCTTTCTTATCATGATGCTTCTCATGACCCTTCTCATGATGATCCATCTCAAGTTAAACCTTCTCGTTTTGACTCTTCTCATCATACCAAGGGATGTTTTTCTTTGTTGTTTTAGTCAATATTGTTTTTTTTTGTCATTGCTTCAAGTCTTCTTCGAATTAAATGCTTCTCAAAAGCAGACTATCTTCTTGAGGTAGGTTAATCGATCATGTTCTTAAATGTCACTCAAGAAGAAACATTAGTAACGTATGAAATCAGAGAATTTAAGCTTCTCAGCACAATTTTTTAATCATCAAAACTTAGAATAAGATTTTGCCTAAACAAGAAGGCACCAAAGTGTGAAATTGATGAAGAAACAAGTAAAGAGGCTACTGAGCAATTAGAGCAAACTTATGGAAGAGATAATGTTCTAGCTTCAATTGAAGTAGATTCATCTCATGATAATTTTGTTTCTGCTCCAAACTTGGTTCAAGGGAGGAGAGAAAAAACTGGTTGATGATTCAAGTTTGAGAGCACATACTGGCAACAGCAAAAGAAATCCAGCATGGATGGATGACTTTGTTATCACTGGACACTTAGATAGTGATGAAGACTTAGATTATGAAAATAAGATACATAGTCTTGTTGTGTTTGACAATTTGCAGATCCTATTTCCTTTGAAGAGGCGGTCAAATATGATAAATGGAGGAAGGCGATGGGCACTGAGATACAGTCTATTGTTAAAAATGAGATATGGGAGCCTGAAGGTTTACCACATGCTAAGAATATTGGTGCGAAGTGGGTCTACAAGACCAAGCACAATTAAGAAGGAAGGATAGAGATGCTCCCAACAACAAGGAATTGATTTCTCATAAGTCTTTGCTCCAGTGGCTAGATGGGATAGAATCAGATTTATAATTGGTGTTGCAGCAGGTGAAGGATGGGAGGTGTACGAGTTACAGGTCTGTTGCACCCGAAAAATCCGGTTTGGGTTTCTCAGTGTACAACGTGGAAAAATTATGAAGCCGCCACCAATATTTTAATTTTAAGACCAAAACATTGAAAAAATGTCTTTTGAAATAAGGCGGATGGTCTTTCGAAAACTAGAGATATGGGTTCGGGGGTCGATTACGTGCGAGGAAGGTGTTAGCACCCCACGCGTCCTCCCTACTGAGAGGGAACCTTTAATTAAGTATGTGGTTTTGAGTGTAGATTTGGAAAATACTTAAATTTGCCTCTTTATTGAAAAAGGGATGAAAAGACTTAATGAAAATTTTTATTTTTGGCGCTTGACGAGAGTTAGCCTCTCGCTCCTACGTATCTCCCAGTGCGATGGAGAATTCAAAGCTACGTAGTTCTTGTTTGTCCTGAAAAAGGTTTTTGTTTTTTAATCTTTTAGAGTTTTTCGAAAAGGGGTTGAGCGTTCGCGATGACCAAACAACAACGGTTTAGAGTGGCCACGCTACTAACTCTTTTGAAAATGAGATCGTCACTAACAATCAAACGGCAACGGCGCGAGTGACTATTGATGACAACCGGTTTTTATTTCGGTTATTGAAAAGGTTTTCGCAATTGAAGGGGAGCGTTTGTGAAGACCAAACAACAACGGTTTAGAGTGACCACACTACTAGCTCCCACGGGAATGAAATTACTACCCACAATCAAACGGCAACGGCGCGAGTGATCATCAGTGATAATTAGTTTTGATTTTGATGTTTGAAAATATTTGTTTTTGAAAAGTGTTTTCGTTGGTTTGAATCGGAGAGAACGTCGTGATAAAAGAAATTCGCAATTGGGTCGAGCGTTCGCGATGACCAAACAACAGCGGTTTAGAGTGGTCATACTACTAACTCTTTTGAAAATGAAATTATCATTAACGATCAAACGGCAACGGCGCGAGTGATCATTAATGATAATCGGTTTTGCTTTTGATTCGAGTGTTCGCGACGACCAAACAACAACGGTTTAGAGTGGTCGCACTACTAACTCATTTGAAAACCAAAGTCGTTACTAACGATGTGACCATTAGCAATAAATTATTTTTGTAGAGAGTTTGGTTATTCGAAAAGGAATTGTTTGAAGGGGTAGATTAGTAAAAAATGGGGTGTTATTTAGCTGTTGGGGTGTTATATTAATAAACAGAGGTGCAGTTAGTTGCAGGAGGTTGCGTTATTAAACAAGGGGATGCAAATAACGAGCCCAGTATTTGTTTTGGAGCCCAGTCTGAGAAAATGGGCTCACAATGGGGTGTGTGCGAATCAAAACGTGGGTATACTTAGTAGTCTGAGTAAAAAAAAACGAATTAAAAAAACATAAATAAATAAATTTTGAACAGCACAAATGATATAAGTCCCAAATGAGGAAAAAAACCTAGATCCCTTTTCCATTCACCTTCAAGCGTCGTTCCATACCCAGCAAAGAGAGAGAGAGAGAGAGAAAGAAAGAGAGAGAGAGAGAGAGAGAGAGAGAGAGAGAGAGAGCGAGAGAAAGAGATACCGTGAGGGAGAGGGGGATCGACGGCGAGGCAGAGAGAGCGACGGGGAAACGGAGAGAGAAACGAACCGGGAGAGAAAAGGATCTTTGGCGGTGACGGTGGTGGTGGCGCTACGGAGAGAGAAATGAACGGTGGGTCGTCTGAGGAAGGAAGATCGCGAATGGTGGTTCGCCGACGGCGCGCGACGGAAGGAGAGAAGCGACGGTGGTTTTCGGTTCTGTGTTGGTGGTGGTTCACGGTGACAGGTGCGGTGGTTTCCAGGCTATTCAGGTTTTGTGTTTTGTTCTCAGTGTTTGGTTCTCTGTGTTGTGTTTTTGGGTTGCTGCTCTTCTCCTTCTTCACATTCTAAAAAATCATTTTGTCTCTGGTTTTTGTTTCTGTTTTGTGTGTTGGATTTGTATCTGTTTCTTGGTTTTTCTGGTGTTTTTGTTGAGTATGCTGCGTGAGTTTTTTTGGCTTGCTTGTGGTCTGTGTGTTTTTTGCTTCCGTATCTCCCTTTTTTTTCTCCTTCTATTCTGAGTTTTCAGCTCTGTTTATAGATGAACTTGCATATGTTATTGTGTTGTAATGTCAATTTTCTCTGATTTGTATTTGTTCAACAGTTTCATGTTTTGATGTATAAGTCATTCTGAGCAATTTTTCCTTCCTCCAAGCTTCTGCCTCATTCACGATTTTGTGGTGCTTTGACTTGTTTTGCTCCTTACTTTTCTATTTGTGTATGACTATTCGAGCGAGTTGTATCAACAGAGGTTTACCTCCCCATTTGAAGCTTTGTAGCTTAGGCCTTGCTGCAACAAAATTGGCTTCTTCCCTTTGTCATGCTCACTGCTAACTGTTGCGCACCACCAGCTACTAGCTAGCCCCAAATATTTTTTTATTTTATTTCATTTGCAATTAGAGAAAAAAAGGATGTATATTTGTATATTATTATTATAAAAAAAGCGGGATGATTTAGATAGAACAAGTAATTGGATTTATTTTTGTTGTGTCCCTTTTTGATAATGCTAATAATAAATAAAAGTTCAACCAATAATGATAAAAAAAACGCTATGATACGCATAATCGATAAACACGTGTATCCAATTAAGAATAACACGCGCAACCACAAGAAACAGACACTGCAAGATCGTTAAAACTATCGCACATAAGCGATTAGAAATAACATATGAGCACGACGAAACATATTTTTGAGTTTTTTTTGAAAACGAGAAAAATACCCATTAAAATTGGGTGTTTACACAAAATATATTTTTTGTTCTCTTTTTTTTTATAAACTAGTCGGACAAAATTGGGGTATGACAGCTGCCCCTCTTTATTTGGATTTTATCAAGAAATATGAATTGGCCGAGACATATTTCGAAGATAAAATAGAAATAAAGAATTCGAAATTATACCGATTTTGTCCATTGGGAAATCCAAATTTTTGAATGGGTGTCACCTTCTACCAACAACAAATGGAAAATAAGCTTGGTACCACCCCTCGATGGTCAAGCGAAACGATAAAGAAAGTAGTGAAGAAAGTACTAGGCCCTCGGTAAGCCGGAGACAAAAGCGGAGATAAATTGGTGCCAACCTCGAGAAGCCAAAGAAAGCAGAAAATGAATTGGTGCTAGCCTCATGCAAAGAAAAAGCAGAAATAAAGCGAAGAAAAAGCGATAAAGAAAGCAAGAAAGAAGGTACCGCCTCGCAGTTCGATCATCGAGGCTGCCTAAAGCCTTTTAACGAATCTGCGAACGATCCGAGTTTGCACTTGGGCATGGTGGTCTTCAAGAGCGACCGGGGGGGGACAATATCAAGTCTAGATCTCGATACTTCCTTAGGACTGCGCCATGTCTTAGGCCAACACAGCTATCCTTTTCGTCTGGACCCAATGGGGTCGAAGGACTTACCCGCACTTCGAATACGAGGTGAAGTGCGCTTTTGAAGGGGCGCTGGGTCCCGGCGGATTCACGAATCCTGTTGATTGATTGATCGAAATAGCCAATGCTGCCGCATTGGATTGAGGTACATGCATACGTCAGCTGATGCAAGGAATGATGCATGGAGCATGGGTGCATGTTATGCAACGACATGTTATGCGAGTGCATGCAATGCTATGATTTTGGTGTGATGATGCATGTGGTGAAACACTCTTGAGGTTTTCCTTTTGATTTGGTTTTTCCTTGATCAGTTTTTTTTTTTTTTTGATCATCTGCTTTTTTCATTTGCTTTTTTTGCTCTTTTGACTTTTTCTTTTGCTGGTTCGACCAACCCGTGACGCAACTGTGGAACTGATTAAGATTGTGGCGGCGTATGAGCCAAATGCAGATTTGCTTTGTAATTTTGCCATTTGAGGATGATTACGAGCATAATTGTTTTCCTGCGAACTTAATTTACATTGAAAAGTTGTTTCCTTTCCATGACTTTTAGAAATTCCGCAATGATTGTGATGCTTTATGATTTATGCACATGTTTTACAGCTCAATGTCACCTTCATCATAAAACGCTTTATTTGAGCAAGAAAAGCGGGAAATAGAAAAACAAACAGAGCATGAGAAAGAGTGAACTTTATTGATGTGAAAACCTGGTCGTCATGTAGTTACGCCGATCGTTCAATACATTTGAAAGTTTAAACTACAAAAAGACACGAAAAAGAGAGGAGCTAATTTACGATCGTCCATCTCGTGGGGCAAGTGCCAACCATTTATGTCCTTAACCTTGATCACCCCTTCATCCAAACCTTCGGGGAAGTTGTATGCCTTTTCTTACTTCTCATGCCCAAGTTTCTGACCCTAATTTTTGCCTGGATCGCCCTTTGCGGGTTTTCAATCCACCGGGCCGCTCTGATTTTGCCTAGGTCGCCCTTTCGGGTTTTCAACCTAGCGAGCTATTTTTACTTGGCTTATCTTTCTCTTTTTTTTGTCTATTTCTTTCAGGCATAATACTTCTTCACCTGATCAGAATTAACTGGGTTCCTTAAATCTTCTCCATCCATGTTTGTGAGTATCAACGCTCCTCCAGAAAAGGCTTTCTTGACTACATATGGGCCATCATAGGTGGGAGTCCATTTTCCACGGGGATCACTTTGAATAGGCAGGATCTTCTTGAGCACTAGGTCTCCCTCGTTGAATTCTCGGGGGACGAACCTTTTTGTCAAAGGGCTTTTCATCCTCTGGCGATACAGGTTGCCCATGACACAAGGCTGCAATTCTTTTCTCCTCAATGAGATTTAGTTGATCCGACGAGCCTGTACCACTCTGCTTCTTCCAACTTGGTTTCCATTAGTACCCGCAGGAGGGTATTTCAACCTCAATGGGAAGCACCGCTCGACCCATATACCGAGAGAAAGGGTTGCCCAATCGATGTATGTGACGAGGTACGATAGCCATGCAAGGCGAAAAGGAAGCATTTCATGCCAATCCTTGTAGGTTACCACCATTTTCTCGCACTATTTTCTTGATATTCTTGTTGGCGCTTCAACGCCCCATTCATCTTGGGACCAGCGGGGATGAATTGTGATGTCAATCTTGAACTCGGCGCATGTGTCCTTCATCATTCTCATTGCTCAGCTGTCGCCATTATCGGTGATGATCTTGTTGGGAAAACCATAGCGGCAAATCGATCTTTCTTGACAAACTTAGCAACCATCGAATCGGTTATACTTGAATATGAGGCGCTTTCAACCCATTTTGTGAAATAGTCAATGGCGACTGGGATGAAACGATGCCCATTTGATGCTTTGGGTTCAATTGGTCCTATGACGTCCATGCCCCACATTGAGAACGGCCAAGACGCGGTCAAGACATTCAATTTAGCAGGTGGTACATGAATGTGATCAGCATAGATTTGGCACTTGTGGCACTTTCTCACAAAACTGTAGCAATCAGACTCCATTTGCAACCAGTAATAGCCGGCTCTCAAAATCTTTCTAGCCATGGTGTGTCCACTTGAGTGGGTACCAAACGAACCTTCGTGCACATCTCTCATGATTCTTTCAGCTTCTTCTTTGGCAACACACCTTAGGAGAACCATATCATAGTTTCTTTTGTAGAGAACTTCACCACTCAAGAAGAAATTCCTTGACAATCTTCTGAGAGTTCTCTTGTCATTCTCTGATGCCCCAGGTGGGTATTCCTGATTAGTGATGTACTGTTTGATATCATGATACCATGGCTTGTCATCAGACTCTTCATCTATTGCTGTGCAGTAATGATGCGCGGGTAGGCTCCGGTGCTGAATTCTGATATTGGTCAAGCTTTTGTCGCAGCTAACATTGAACATGGAAGACAAGATGTTGCCAATGCATCGCCAACCGGTTTTCATCTCGAGGATATGCTTGAAGGTGATCTCGCCGAAAGACTCCATCGCCTCTTGTACATAATCGCAATAAGGAATCGGGTTTGGGATCTCTCTCTCCCAATCGCCTCTTACTTGATGAATAATCAAGGCTGAATCGCCATACACATCTAGCCTTTTAACTTTCCATTCTAGGGCTGCTTGAATACCCAAAATGCACGCTTCATACTCTGCTATGTTGTTTGTGACATAGAAGCTTAGTCTTGCAAAGGATGTGAATGAAGCGGTTGTCGAGAGATATCAACACAAATACCGCCCCATGCCCCCATACATTTGACGCACCGTCGAATATCATTCTCCACCTTTCATTTTCTTGGGACTTCCTCGTCAAACAAAGCCATGATATCTTCATCGTGGAAAATCATGCCGCATTGGTTGGTAGTCTGGGATCGGCTGGCGTGCTAAGTACTCGGCAAGTGCACTGCCCTTGACTGCTTTCTGCGTGACATACAGGATATCATACTCTGATAATAACATCTGCCAACGAGCGATCCGTCCTGTGAGTGCTGGCTTTTCAAAAATGTACTTGATTGGATCCATTTTAGATACCAACCAGGTTGTATGACTCAGCATGTACTGCCTTAAACGATGAGCGGCCCATGCTAAAGCACAACAAGTCTTTTCTAGCATTGAATATCTCGTCTCACAATCAGTGAACTTTTTACTCAAGTAGTATATGGCATGCTCTTTCTTTCCCGATTCATCATGCTGCCCCAGCACACATCCCATCGAATTGTCCAACACGGTTAGGTACAGGATAAGTGGTCTTCCGGACACCGGCGGCATCAGAATTGGTGGATTCTGCAGATAATCTTTAATCTTCTCAAAGGCTCTTTGGCAATCATCGCTCCACTCTAGTTTTTGGTTCTTGCACAACAACTTAAAGAGAGGCTCACAAGTGTCGGGCCAATTGGGATATGAACCTTGAGATGTAGTTCGGCCTCCCAAGGAAACCACGGACCTCTTTTTCGCCTTTGGTCTTTGGCATTTCAAGGATGGCCTTGACTTTATCCGGATCGACCTCTATCCTTTTCTCGATCGACGATAAAAACCAAAGAACTTTCCGATCTCACACCAAGGTGCATTTCACTGGTTTAACTCGAGCTTGAACTTCCGTAGACGTTCAAGAGTTTTTGCAGATTAACAATGTGCCCTCATCGCCTTGGATTTTGCAATCATATCATCTACATATACCTCAATTTCCTTGTGCATCATGTCGTGGAATAATGTCACCATTGCCCTCCGATAAGTCGCACCAAAGATTCTTGAGTCCAAAAGGCATCACTTTGTAGCGAACGCCTCCAGAGAGTTATGAAGGTGGTTTTCCATATCTTCCGGAGCCATTTTTATCTGATTGTACCACGAATATCCATCCATGAAGGAGAATAAAGAATGTTGGGCGCATCGTCTACCGAATATCAATATGGGGCGGAGGAAGTCATCTTTGGGGCTAGCTCTGTTCGAGATCCCCATGTCGACACACATCCCGACCTTGCCATCTTTTTTTCTAACAGGGGCGATATTTGCTACCCATTGTGGATACTTGGCCACTGCTAGAAACCCCGCATCAAACTGCTTTTTTACCTCGTCCCTGATTTTCAATGACATCTCAGGTTTCATTCTTCTCAATTTCTGTTTGACCGGTGGACACCACGCTTCACCGGGCAACTCAGTGTTCAACAATGTCGGATCTAGCCCCGGCATATCTTTGTATGACCACGCAAAGACATCAGCGTAATCATGCAAGAGTTGGATTAGCCTTTTGCGTTCACTATCTTCCATGGCAGTACCGACCTTAACCTCTCTTTTATCCTCTTCTGTACCCAAGTTGATTATCTCAATCGACTCTCCATGAGGCTGAATGATCTTTTCTTCCTGCTCTATTAGTCTCATCAATTCTGGAGGAGTTTCCCAGCTTTCCTCAACACCCCCTTCAGTTTGGTTAATTGGGTGATCAAAGTCATAATAGGATTAATTGGCACTTTATTATTTTCGAGAGATAATTACTTTTGATCCGCATTCGTGGAAGCGAAAAGTAGAATGAAAAGCTAAAGCAGACAAAATAAAGCGAAAAAGAAAGACAAGATAAATGAAGAAAAGAGATTTTATTGATGGAATTCAAAACAAACGCTTTTATTGATGATGGTGTCATTGAAAATAAAAACATGCATGCCCTAACAAACTATCCAGAGGCCTTGGCAGAGCCAAAGGATTGCATTACAAACATTACTTTGAACTAAAAGTGATGGGCAAGTCGACAGCTTCCCAATTTTTGAGCTCTTCTTTAGCAAGGCAACGACGGACTAAGCTGGTACCGCCCTCTTCATCCTCTAAACCATCCTCAACAACGCAGTAATTTGATCTGGGTCTAGTAACCCTGCACTTTTGAAGCTCTGACGGATGTCACAGATGGGGATCCTCTTTGACCGTGGGTCCTGGCCTCTCAGCTTGGCCAACCACTCACCTCTTCTCTCTTCAGCCAACTTCTTCCTTTCAGCCTCACTTGGGTGGTATCCCAACCCATAACGACCCTTGTTTTCTTTCAGCTGGACAGGAGCCAGAATTCCTTGTCCTACTTTTCCCAAACCACGTCCCGGCTGGTATCCCTGACCCATCATGATCCTTGCAACCATCTCTTCATCTTTCGACAACTTTATCACAGGCGACGGCAACTCACTCCCTCCAAACACACAGATTGGCAATCTCGAGAGATTGAAAAGAAGTTTCCAGGGACTCTTCGGCTGCTTCCACATAGCGGAAAGGAGAAGGTTTGTTAACTAACATCTCTTCCTCTCCGAACACTACCACAATTTTATCATCGACCACAAACTTGACTCTCTGATGCAAAGAGGAAGGAACGGCTCCCGCCATATGAATCCATGGCCTTCCGAGCAGACAGCTGTACGACGAGGAGATGTCCATGATTTGAAAGTTAACACAGAATGTCTCAGGACCTATCTGAATGGAGAACTCCATCTCCCCTATTACCTCTTTCTTTGATCCATCAAACGCCCTCACCAATGTCGAGCTAGGCTTCATGAAAGAGCAATCCACATCCAACTTGCTCACAGTGGACCTTGGCATCACGTTTAGAGAAGAACCATTATCAATCAGAACACGAGCTAGCACGAAATCCCCACATTTAACAGAGATGTGTAGGCTTGGTTGTGTTTCCTTCCTTCTCGGGGAAGCTCACATCGAAGAAAAGTCACATGGTTCGCACCCACGATATTCCCGACTATTTCATCAAATTGGCCCACGGAAATATTCTCGAAAACATGAGCCCCATTCGAGATTTCATCGTGGCGATTCGATGCGCTTTCAACTTAGCAATAATGACAACATTGAAATCTTTGTTGGGGTTTGATTCATCCGTCAACCACCTTATAGTCACTTTGCCTTACGATCTTTAGGAACTCGCCAACTTCCTGCTTCGCCACTTTCTTTTCCGAGAGCACTCTCTTCTTTTATCCTTCCCCACGAGCCCTCTTCTTCACTTTCTTTGGATGATTCACCCTAACGAGCTCTGGGGCATATATACTGCCACTCCTTGTAATTCCACTTGCCCCAGCTTATATTGGTAACAACAGAGGTGTTTGGAGAACTCTCTACCGGAGGCGAGTATTGTATTTCCATGGCACCGCACCGTCCTTCTCATATGGGAATGGAGCAGAATCTCAATAACCACAGTGAGGCTTGACTTGGGCGGTTTTGGATTGTACAATATCTCAATTGGCTTTCTAGCCTCTTTACCATCATTAAGTCGCAACATCAACACGCTTTCTTCTTTTTCAACCACTCCCACTCGAACCACATAACGATCCATCAAGTCTTGCAAACCGACTTGAAAACTTCACAGCGCTACACATGAAGGATCCGCACATACACACCTTTCTTTCTTGATAACACCACAACGGCATAGCTCAAAGATGTATATTTCAAGAGGAGTCCGGATACACTCAACATCTTTTATCATTGTTTGTCCCACGTAACTCTTCTACATCGCATTAGCGGATGGTATCCCATGTCCCGGCAGGGGTTTGTAGTTGTGCTTGGACCATTCTCGCTTGAAAGAGAGCCGGTTAGCGTCAATCAAATCTGGACTACATGTTTGAAAGCCTTGCAATCTTCCACCGTGTGACCAGAATTCTCCATTATGAAAGCTACAGTAGCATCAGCATTGTATCCCCTAGGAAAGGGAGGTTGCATAGGCTTCATGGGGCGAGTATTGATCAAATTCTTTGAGACGAGGTGATTGAACAACTCAAGATAGGTTATCGGAATCGGATCAAAATCGCACGCCTCTTCTCTTGATAGTTACGGGCTCTGTGACTGAATTAGTTTGTTGTGGTGAGGTGGAACAGTAAAATGGCATCGCTTGTTGTGGAGAGTGAAAGATGGGCCTCCCCTGCAGATAATAACATTGGTTTCCCCTTCTTTCTTCTTGGGGAAGTTGGAAAAGGGTTTCTTTTGTCCAAAGAGAATTGCTAAAACCTCCAAAGAATCTTTCCATTGCGCAATCTGGTGCTCTAACCGCTTCTCCAATGACAACCATATCGAGAAAGCGGATGAAACACTTCCCACCAACCTATCATAGTATAGCACCGGAAGAGTCTCCATAAACATGTACACCATCTCCTTTTTTTCACCAATGGCGGCTTCACTTGAGCAAAATGCTGCCTCCACTTTTGAGCATATTCTTTGAATGATTCTCTATCTCCTTTACTCATGTGTCGCGCAATTGAGACCGGTCGGGAGCAAGGTCCATGTTATAATTGGTATTGCTTCGTAAAATGCTTGAGAGATCCTTCCAACCGTGAATGTCGGATGATTGTAGTTGCATATACCAATCTAACGATGCCCCACAGATCGGATTGTTTCGAAATAGTGAATGAGCACCTTGTCATCATGAGCATAAGCGGCCATTTTTCCGACATACATCGTCAAATGGCTAGATGGACACCCAAAGTCTTGCGATATTTGTCAAAGTCGTGCTTTGAATTTAGGAGGATGACAACATCCGGGACAAGGCACAAATCTCGGGCCTCCTTGGCTCTAGTACCCGACCCTTCCATAGCTCTTAAACGCTCTTCAAGCAAGTGGTACCGATCCCTATCTTTGAGTGTTCTCAAACAAATGACCTTGTGGATAATTTCCTGATCAGTAATGATAACCCCATATCGAAAGCGGGGGTTCCCATATGATGGATAGCATTCTGAGGGTTTATGGCAGCTCCCAGAGTAGGACTAGGTGAACTTCTTGGCAGCACAATACCAAGACCAGGAGTATGAATTTGTGGTCCAATAGCAGCTCCACTAGGTATAACCGTGGCAGTTGGATCGACCCCACAGGAATAGCTTCAGCGACGGGCGGCACATAACCTGTTGGCGCTTGACGAGAGTTAGCCTCTCGCTCCTACGTATCTCCCAGTGCGATGGGGAATTCAAAGCTACGTAGTTCTTGTTTGTCCTGAAAAGGTTTTTGTTTTTTAATCTTTTAGAGTTTTTCGGTGCGGGGGTTGAGCGTTCGCGATGACCAAACAACAACGGTTTAGAGTGGCCACGCTACTAACTCTTTTGAAAATGAGATCGTCCACTAACAATCAAACGGCAAGCAACGGCGCGCGAGTGACTATTGATGACAACCGGTTTTTATTTCGGTTATTGAAAAGGTTTTCGCAATTGAAGGGGGAGCGTTTGTGAAGACCAAACAACAACGGTTTAGAGTGGCCACACTACTAGCTCCCACGGGAATGAAATTACTACCCACAATCAAACGGCAACGGCGCGAGTGATCATCGCGATAATTAGTTTTGATTTTGATGTTTGAAAATATCCGCTTTTGAAAAGTGTTTTCGTTGGTTTGAATCGGAGAGAACGCGTCGTGATAAAAGAAATTCGCAATTGGGTCGAATGTCGCGATGACCAAACAACAATGGTTTAGAGTGGTCATACTACTAACTCTTTTGAAAATGAAATTATCATTAACGATCAAACGGCAACGGCAGCGGTGATCATTAATGATAATCGGTTTTGCTTTTGATTCGAGTGTTCGCGACGACCAAACAACAACGGTTTAGAGTGGTCGCACTACTAACTCATTTGAAAACCAAAGTCGCACTAACGATGTGACCATTAGCAATAAATTATTTTTGTAGAGAGTTTGGTTATTCGAAAGGAATTGTTTGAAGGGTAGATTAGTAAAAAATGGGGTGTTATTTAGCTGTTGGGGTGTTATATTAATAAACAGAGGTGCAGTTAGTTGCAGGAGGTTGCGTTATTAAACAAGGGGATGCAAATAACGAGCCCAGTATTTGTTTTGGAGCCCAGTCTGAGAAAATGGGCTCACAATGGGGTGTGTGCGAATCAAAACGTGGGTATACTTAGTAGTCTGAGTAAAAAAAAACGAATTAAAAAAACATAAATAAATAAATTTTGAACAGCACAAATGATATAAGTCCCAAATGAGGAAAAAAACCTAGATCCCTTTTCCATTCACCTTCAAGCGCCGTTCCATACCCAGCAAAGAGAGAGAGAGAGAGAAAGAGAGAGAGAGAGAGAGAGAGAGAGAGAGAGAGAGAGAGAGAGAAAGAGATACCGTGAGGGAGAGGGGGATCGACGACGAGGCAGAGAGAGCGACGGGGAAACGGAGAGAGAACGAACCAGGGAGAGAAAAGGATGCTGGCGGTGACGGTGGTGGTGGCGCGCTACGGAGAGAGAGAGAAATGAACGGTGGGTCGTATGAGGAAGGAAGATCGCGAATGGTGGTTCGCCGACGGCGCGCGACGGAAGGAGAGAAGCGACGGTGGTTTTCGGTTCTGTGTTGGTGGTGGTTCACGGTGACAGGTGCGGTGGTTTCCAGGCTATTCAGGTTTTGTGTTTTGTTCTCAGTGTTTGGTTCTCTGTGTTGTGTTTTTGGGTTGCTGCTCTTCTCCTTCTTCACATTCTAAAAATCATTTTGTCTCTGGTTTTTGTTTCTGTTTTGTGTGTTGGATTTGTATCTGTTTCTTGGTTTTTCTGGTGTTTTTGTTGAGTATGCTGCGTGAGTTTTTTTGGCTTGCTTGTGGTCTGTGTGTTTTTTGCTTCCGTATCTCCCTTTTTTTTCTCCTTCTATTCTGAGTTTTCAGCTCTGTTTATAGATGAACTTGCATATGTTATTGTGTTGTAATGTCAATTTTCTCTGATTTGTATTTGTTCAACAGTTTCATGTTTTGATGTATAAGTCATTCTGAGCAATTTTTCCTTCCTCCAAGCTTCTGCCTCATTCACGATTTTGTGGTGCTTTGACTTGTTTTGCTCCTTACTTTTCTATTTGTGTATGACTATTCAGAGCAGGTTGTATCAACAGAGGTTTACCTCCCCATTTGAAGCTTTGTAGCTTAGGCCTTGCTGCAACAAAATTGGCTTCTTCCCTTTGTCATGCTCACTGCTAACTGTTGCGCACCACCAGCTACTAGCTAGCCCCAAATATTTTTTTATTTTATTTCATTTGCAATTAGAGAAAAAAAAGGATGTATATTTGTATATTATTATTATAAAAAAAACTGGACAGATTTAGATAGAACAAGTAATTGGATTTATTTTTGTTGTGTCCCTTTTTGATAATGCTAATAATAAATAAAAGTTCAACCAATAATGATAAAAAAAAAACGCTATGATACGCATAATCGATAAACACGTGTATCCAATTAAGAATAACACGCGCAACCACAAGAAACAGACACTGCAAGATCGTTAAAACTATCGCACATAAGCGATTAGAAATAACATATGAGCACGACGAAACATATTTTTGAGTTTTTTTTGAAAACGAGAAAAATACCCATTAAAATTGGGTGTTTACACAAAATATATTTTTTGTTCTCTTTTTTTTTTATAAACTAGTCGGACAAAATTGGGGTATGACAAGGTCAAGATTGTTTTCCTTCACGGGGAGCTAGATGAAGTTGTGTATGTAGAACAAACTCAAGGTTATGGAGTGAAGGGAATGGAGGACAAGGTGTATAGATTGAGAAAAGCTTTTATCGCCTTGGACAGGCGCCTAGAGCATGGTGTAGCATGATTGATTACTATTTCAGCAAGGAAGGATTTAAGAAGTGTCCTCATGAACATACAATTTTCACCAAGACATAAAATTAGAAAACTTGTATCACTGTCATCTTGTATGTAGATGATTTGATCTACACAGGAAATAATACCTCTTTAATTGATAGTTTTAAGAAATCAATGAAGAGGGAGTTTGATATGTTTGATCTTAAAAGAATGATAAATTTCATTGGTTTTGAGGTGATACAAAACAACACATGCATCTTTATTACTCAACAGAAGTATGCAAGTGAAGTAGTGGATATATTTGACGTGGCTGAAAGCAATGTAGTTTGCATTCTTTTTGTTACAGGAAGAAAACTCTAAAGGAACGTATTAGAAAGTTAGTTAAATTAGTTTTCAATTGTAACTAATTTTCTTAGTTAGTTAGTTAGTTGGATTTTTGTATTTTCTTTCACTAGAAGGTGCACTTTATATAGTGATCACCTCTTCATATTGTACTAAGTTTTTACTTCACCATTCATTTGAATGAAATTTATATTCAATTCATAGATAGAGTTTAAGGGTCCGTTTGATTTGCAAACAGACAAGATCGACTCGGAGTAGACAGACAGATCGACAAAAAGTTGTACTTGTGGTTTTGTGAGGTACAGAATTTGGGTCTTTGTCCACCCCTTACCTCTCATTTCTCGCCCAAAGATCAGTGAACAGTTTTCAAATCAAACAGGGTACAACTGAAGTTGTCCAGTCCAGTCCCTTACTGCTTAGCAAATCAAACGCATCCTAACTCTTAATATGGTATCAGAAGCGATTATGTAGCTTCCGCGTTCATCTCTCATCGGTGATTCCTCCATTGTCTTCTCGCAAATTTCTTCTTTTTCTTTGCGATTCATGAACAATAGTGTTCATCATGGTATCAAAAGAAATTTATTGATTTTTTCTTCCATATGTTCTTTGAGATTCTCTGCATTCATCATTCTTCCTTTGTTCTTTGACGTGCTTGGTTGTTGTTCAACTCATCTCTGCCATGGCAAATCCTCCATAGAACCGTGATGACACATTATACCTCCATCCTTCGGATAATTCCGCTCTTGTGTTGGTATCTCAACATCTCCCTAAGGACAAATTCAGTACTCTTGCGTGTATTCAAGAAGTTCTTTGAAGCCTCTTCCTTGATCATCCCTCGAGCTAGCTTCATCATCATTGTTGCGTTTTTGTCTCTTGTTTCTTCCTAGTCGAGTTGTGTAGCTATAGAAGAGCGAATGGACCAACAAATGAAATCTTTTTCAACTCATATATTTAACAATCCAATTTTTTTGCCAGAACTATTGTTCATTTTTGCAAATTAAAAATCCGTTCAACATTTGGTTGTGTTTTATTCCATCATCGGCACCACCATGGGAATGGTTTTTCGGATATGTTTGGTACATTTTAGGATTTGCTCCTACTATTCTTAGCCTTTCTCCTTTCCATAGAATTCAAGGTTTGCTATGTTTGATAAGAAATTCACCGTTTGGTTGTATTTCATCTTGTTTCTTGTTGGATTCTTGGATTGATTTCTTGGATCCACATTTTTGTCTGGGGTTTTTTGAAGATTGCTCAATATTCTTTTGTCGACATGTGGTTCTTGCAAGTTTTCAATTGCCATCAACATAGTAGCAAATGATGTTTGGCATTGTAGAATGAGATTTCAATTTCCTAAGTTTCGTAAAGTGTCTACAATGGTTGCTGAATGGACTTCATATTCATGTGGCTTGTGTATTTGAATTTTTGGTTGACCGATAGTGCAAGATGCATGAAAGCTTTATTTTAGCATCTCATCTCCAAGTTGGAAGATCTTGACATCTCTCTTCCAACTTGGAGGGGAGTATTAGAAAGTTAGTTTACAAGTTAGTTAAATTAGTTTTCAATTGTAACTACTTTTCTTAGTTAGTTAGTTAGTTGGATTTTTGTATTTTCTTAGAAGGTGCACTATATATAGTGATCACCTCTTCATATTGTACTAAGTTTTTACTTCACCATTCATTTGAATGAAATTTATATTCAATTCATAGATAGAGTTTAACTCTTAATAGAACTATTAGATATGTGGCATATTGGAATTGTCGAAATCAAATCGGTTTGTCGAAGCTTATCGGTTTGTCGAAGCTTATCACCTTGTCGAAGTTTATCGGCTTGTCGAAGTTTATCGGTTTGTCAAAGATTATTGATTGTTGAAGTTGTGCGCGAGAAGCTCGGTTTGAAATACCGTTAGAATCGTTTTGGCCGTTAGAAGCGTGATTGAATCTCTCTCTCATATCAGCTCGGTTCTAGCAGTATATATAGGTGTTTTCGAGTCTGTAATTAGAGTTAGAGTTTTAGAACGGTTGCAATCATGAATTGAGAATCAATTAGAGGAATCAAGAACTAGGGTCATCTAGGTCTAAGTGGAGCTCAGTTGGGGCTTCTTGGTTTTGTAAACGATTGCGGCTGTAACAACTCGGTAATCTTCACTATACTCAATAAAATTGGATCTTGCTTTGCAAGTCCCCCAGATGTAAGCCAAATTGGCTGAACTGGGTAATCAATCGTGGTGTGTTGTTATTTTCCTTCATTCTTTATTTCTTCGATTCAGTGGATCTTGGGGCATTAAAACTCAACAATTGGTATCTAGAGCTATTCTGGAGAGGAAGAAATGGCAATCCCAAAGTTTGATATCGAGAAGTTCGATGGGAAAAATGACTTTGGGTTATGGAGGATGAAGATACGTGCGCTGCTTGCTCAACAAGGGGTAGAAGAAGCTCTTGATGGAGAGAGCAAATTACCAAACACACTAACAGAAAAAGAAAAGAAAGATATCTTGAGGAAAGCTCATAGCACCATTATTCTCTCTCGTTGACAAGGTGTTTGCTAAGTGACAAAGGAAAAGATCAGCTGCAAAGATTGTGGTTGAGGTTAGAGAGCCTGTGTACATGACCAAGACTCTAGCAAATTGTCTCTACCTCAAACAAAGACTCTACACATTCAAAATGGGTTCAGGTACGTCTATTCAAGACCACTTGGATGAATTCAATAGGATAATTCTAGACTTAGAAAACATAGAGATTAAGGTGGAGGATGAAGACCAAGCATTGCTATTGATTAAGTCATTAAACAATAGCTATGACAGTCTTGCTGACACCTTGCTCTATGGAAGGGAATCTTTATCCCTTGAAGATGTGCAAAATGCATTAATGTCTAAGGAATTGTCCAAGAAAGGTGAAATCAAAGAAAGTGATTCTGGAGAAACATTGTATGTGAGAGGAAGAAGTGAGAAAAGGGATCAAAGGGGCAAGAACAATGGAAGATCAAAGTCTAAAGGAAAGTTTAAATGCTATCACTGTCATAAGGAAGGACATTACAAAAAGAATTGTCCTGTTAGAAAGAAAGGTAAAAACCAGAATGGTGAAGGTCATGGTGATGCATCCATTGCTTCAGATGGATATGAGAGTGCCGATGTGCTTATGGCTACGCATGAAGATAATACATTGGAGTGGATAATTGGTTCTAATCACTCGGTTCACATATGGTATGAAGATGAGGAGGTTTTGATGGTCACAGAAGGGCCTGATGATTCAGATTGGATAATGGATTCTGGATGCTCATACCACATGTGTCCAAATGGAGAATGGTTCTTTGATTACAAACCCTTCAATGGAGGCAAAGTCAGAATGGGAAATAATGCACCTTGCAAAGTTGTGGGAATCGGTTCAATAAGATTAAAACTCATGGATGGAACTACAAGAGTTCTAACAAATGTTAGACATGTTCCAGACTTGAAAAGGTGTCTCATTTCTCTAGGAGCTTTGGAATCTCAAGGTTATAGTTTCAAAGGTGAAGATGGTATCTTGAAGGTCTCAAAGGGATCAAGAGTTGTGTTGAGAGGAGAAAGGATCAACAACAACTTGTATCTTCTCAAGGGAGAAGCAATCACTCAAGAAAGTTGTGTTGCAGGAGCGATAACAAAGAAAGATCAATCAGGGCATCATAGCTTGCTCACATGAGTGACAAGCGCTTGAAAGAACTTCGAGAAGCGATGTATCCGCTATGTGGTGATAAGTCGAAAGGTATGGAATTCTGTGAGCATTGTATCTTTGGAAAGCAAACAAAGGTGAAATTCTCGGCATGTAAGCATACAACCAATGGTAAGTTGGACAACATACACTCTGATCTATGGGGGCCATCAAGGACTCCTACACATGGAGGTAACAGGTACTTTATGTCTTTCATAGATGATTTTAGTAGGAAACTGTGGATTCACTTGCTTAAACTAAAGATGAGGCTTTTAAAACCTTTGTTAATTGGAAGACTAAAGTAGAAAATCAATGTGATAGAAAGATAAAATTTCTAAGAACTGACAATGTACTAGAATTTTGTGGAGGCATGTTCAATGAATTCACCAAGAGCATGGCATAACTAGGCACAAAACAGCTTAGGCATACTCCCAACAAAATGGCTTAGCTGAAAAAATGAATAGAACATTGTTAGAAAAGGTTAGATGCATGTTATCACATTCAAAATTGTCAAAGCAATTTTGGGGGAAAATTTGCTCATACAAAGACTTACCTACCTTGTTAATAGATCACCATTTAGTGCTATAGAGTTTAAAACTCCACAAGAAAAATGGAGTGGCAAGCCTGCAGACTATAGCAATTTAAGAATATTTGGTTGTCCTGCATATTTTCATGTCAATGAGGGGAAATTAGAACCTAGGGCCAAGAAAGGAATATTTGTTGGTTACCCTGAAGGTGTTAAAGGTTTTAAAATCTGGTCTATTGAAGATAAGAAATGCATTATTAGTAGAGATGTTAAATTTCATGAACGAAAGATTCTTGAAACTGTTATCAATACTAATACTGCAGGGGATCAAGTTGTAACAGATATCTCACCAATTGAGGTGGAGTTACAACCTGATGAACCTAATTTTAGAACTAATATTTCCACTGAGCTTGTTGACGGGAATGAAGAACTGCCAGAACATGATACTCTCAGTGAAAGTGATACTGAAGTTGCAGATTCAAACCAAGATTACCTGTTATGCAGAGACAGGACAAGAAGAACAATTAAAGCTCCTGGTAGACTTGGCTACTCAAACATTATTGCTTATGCTCTAAATACAGCAACTGAAATGTTGAGTGAGGAACCAATATCATTCAATGAAACTATGAGAGATAAGGATCACAAGAAGTGGATGATAGCTATGAAGGAGGAAATGGACTCTTTGCATAAAAATAGAACTTGGCAAATTGAAAAAAGAATCAAAAGGAGAAAAACTTGTGGGGAGCAAGTGGATATTCAAAAGAAAGGAGGGCGTGTCAAATCATGATCCACCAAGGTACAAAGCAAGACTTGTAGCGCAAGGGTTCACACAAAGAGAAGGTATAGACTATAATGAAATCTCACCTGTTTTAAAGCACTGCTCCATTCGAGTAATTCTCTCCATAGTCACTCAATTTGATCTACACTTAGAACAAATGGATGTTAAGACATCATTCTTACATGGTGAGCTTGAGGAGAGAATTCTAATGAAGCAACCAGAAAGCTTTGAAGAGAAGGGAAAGGAGAATTGGGTCTGCCTGTTGAAAAAATCTCTATATGGGTTGAAACAGTCACCTCGGCAGTGGTATAAACGTTTCGACAGCTTCATATTGAGTATTAACTTCAAAAGAAGCAACTATGATATTTGTGTGTACTACAAGAAATCAACAGTTCATATATCTTCTACTATATCTAGATGATATGTTGATTGCTTGTAAAAGCATGAATGAGATTAAGAAACTAAAAGGGTTACTGCAAAATGAATTTGATATGAAGGATTTGGGGCCTGTAAGGAAAATATTGGGAATGGAAATCATTAGGCATCATAGTGATGGAAGAATGATTGTAAGACAGAAAGGCTATCTGGAAAAGATAATTCACAGGTTCAACATGGTTGATGCCAAGGCTGTGAATGTTCCCATTGCTTCTCATTTCAAGTTATCAAATGAAGATTTCCCTAAGACAGATCAAGAGCAAATGGCTAATGTTCCTTATGCAAGTGGAGTAGGTAGTCTCATGTATGCTATGGTTTGTACACGACCTGATTTGGCTCACTGTGTCAGCTTAGTGAGCAGGTATTTGAGTAAACCAGGCCCTCAACACTGGTTTGCTGTTAAGCACATCTTTAGATACTTAAAAGGATCAATTGATACTGGTTTAATCTACACCAAGAACACCAAACAAGAGAAAGCTCTGCAAGGATTTGTAGACTCTGATTTTGCAGGTGACAGGGATAATAGAAGGTCTTTGACAGGTTATGTATTCACACTCTTTGGGAATACAATTACTTGGAAAGCTTCATTGCAACACATTATTGCATTGTCAACTACGGAGGCTGAATACATTGGAATTACAGAGGCTGTCAAAGAGGCACTATGGTTGAAGGGATTAACTAGTGAATTGGGAATTAGCCAAGACAATGTGAGTGTGTTTTGTGATAATCAAAGTGCGATTCACTTATGCAAGAATCACACCTTCCATGATCGAACAAAACACATAGACATAAGGCTCTATTGGATAAGGGATGTGATTGCAAATGGATCAGTGAAGATTGAGAAGGTTCACACTTCGGATAATCCATCTGATTTCATGACAAAAGTGGTCTCTATGGGGAAATTCAAGCATTGTCTTGAATTACTCCAAATTGGAACATGTTGAGTCTTCGTTCCATTGGATGAGCAAGTCGTTTTTCTCGGTTTGTTGAGTCTTGAAGGTTCAATATGCCAAGGTGGAGATTATTAGATATGTGGCATATTGGAATTGTCGAAATCAAATCGGTTTGTCGAAGCTTATCGGCTTGTCGAAGATTATTGATTGTCGAAGTTGTGCGCGGGAAGCTCGGTTTGAAATACCGTTAGAATCGTTTTGGTCCTTAGAAGCGTGATTGAATCTCTCTCTCATATCAGCTCGGTTCTAGTAGTATATATAGGTTTTTTCGAGTCTGTAATTAGAGTTAGAGTTTTAGAACAGTTGCAATCGTGAATTGAGAATCAATTAGAGGAATCAAGAACTAGGGTCATCTAGGTCTAGGTGGAGCTCGGTTGGGGCTTCTCGGTTTTGTAAACGATTGCGGCTGTAACAACTCGGTAATCTTCACTATACTCAATAAAATTGGATTTTGTTTTGCAAGTCCCCCAGATGTAAGCCAAATTGGCTGAACTGGGTAATCAATCGTGGTGTGTTGTTCTTTCTCCTTCATTCTTTATTTCTTCGATTCAGTGGATCTTGGGGCATTAAAACTCAACAAGAACAATAAAGGGATCGAGTTGTGTGAATCCCACATTTTTGATGCAAACTGTTGGGAGTTTAATGTATCTCAATGCTACACAATATAATGTCATGTCTGCTAAAATCGAAAAGGTTTATCGATCCCAGGGTGTACACATCCATAATCGACATATAGAAATTATTGTGCGTCAAATAACATCCAAAGTCTTGGTTTCAGAAGACTAAGAACACCTTGTTGTAGCTAAAAGAATCCTCAAGTATTTGAAGAGGACAACAAAAATGGGAATTTTATACAAGAAAGGAAAGGAACAACGATTGATTGCTTACTATGACAGTGATTATGCATGGGATTTGGATGATAGAAAGAGCACCAGTGGCTTTCTTTTATGCTGAACACAGATGCAGTGTCATGGTCTTCTAAGAAGTAGCCTATTGCGACTCTTTGCACCAAAAAAGCAGGGTTCATTACAGCTGCTTACTGTGTGTGTGCCAAAATCTGGAAGATTTGGGATAGAAGCAGTATGGATGCATGTATTACTGTGTTGTGCAATAATAGTTCATTTCTCCTCACAAAACCAACTTGCAGTCATTTTAACAAAGCTGGCATTGTTTCCTCAAACTAAGAAGAGATATGAGAATGTGTTCAGTTCCATAAGTGATGTAGAACTTTTTGTAAATAAACTGAATACATAGTGTATTTCAATTTAAGGGAGGAATTGTTGGTTGAATTGTATTAGTTTTGGGCTTTAAACACGTATTGTGGGCTTAGTTACTCACTAGCCTAATGGTTTAACTTGCCTTGAGTTTGACAGTTTTGTTAGTTACTGAACTGACTGTGTTGTAAGCTGCTATATATATTGACTAAGAAATTAAATAAACAGTTAGACAATTCACTTTTCTTCCTAACGGTTACTCCAACAGACTCCTGCAAAATGGAGGTGGTTTCAACGACTCCAAACTTGAAAATTTAAGAATTTTGTGACGCAAAAGTGAGAGAGGCTTAGAGAGATGACATGAAGGAACATGAGAAACTTTGAGCTTGTTTTGAGAGACCAAGTCGATCATGCACAAAATGATAGTCAGACCTAATGCTTCGTCCGATCGTGGTGAAAGGTATAATCATGTAAGTGCTGCTCATTGTTTCTACAAATGTTGGAGGAATCAGAGGGCTTAGATCCATTGACTTTGTCATGGGGATTGTGTCGATTAATATAATTTGCAATCACAAGAGCAGGTGATTGAAGACAATCTTCAATCGAAGAAATATTTTATAATCTATCAGTTTGTCATACACCTCATGAAGCTGTATGGGTGTGTCACGAGTCCTAACTTTTTAAATTTTGGACCATGGTTTTATATGCAGTACTTACGCTGCAATCTTTGGTACTATGGTAAAATGCGAGTACGTGCGATCATTGTGGACGCAATTGTCGTTACGGTGCTGTTGCAATGACCTCAAAAACCATTATGTTGCGAATGCAATTGCGGTTGCGGACCACACTTAGAACCATGGTTTGGACCTAATTAAGCGATTACCTGTGTGAATATGGGCGGAGCTAGCATAAATTTTATATGGTGGCCAAATTTTAAGAAAAATAATATATTAAACTTAATCAGCATGTAAAAAAGTTCACTGTAACTTTTATGTGTGTTAAATACAAATTAAACCAATAACAAAGAAAATAAATAAAAAAAAACTGACTATATTCCGTCAAAAAAATTGACAATATATCGCTATTTAGGAAAGTTGAGCTCGACGACGCCTCAGGGAGTCAAATTCATTCATAATTGAAATTTTAGGCGTGCTTTGGTAGTTGACTTGTTCTGTTCGGGAGTCTGTCCAATATAAAATAAGGTAATAATAGTGTATGATTCATATTCATTTGGACTAATAATAGACTAATGAGCTTCTTATTGTTGTTCTTTTATCTCTTTGGACTAATAAATTTTTTTTGACAACTTTAGATTTATAAACTTGGTTGAGGTAGCTAATTATAATATTATTGTGATAGCAAAATATAAAATATACCCACCTAATTACTCAAATAATTGTTTTTATAGCCAAAGCTACCCATCATGCGAGTTCCAAAAGGGTGGTGGAACATTTTATGCAACATGGAGTTAATTTTAGAGGCGAGAAGAACAAAGGAATTAGGCATTTAATTTGGGTAGCTACTGTATGGGTTTTATGGATTAATAGAAACAAGATAGTATTCGGAGGGGGGAGTGTTAATGTATCTAATATGGTGGATCAAGTTATTTGGTTGATTGGGTTGGTTTGCTAATATTTGGAGAATGCACGCTCCAGTGCAAGCCAGGTACGCATCGCAATAAGTAACTACAATGTGCTTCAACATCACAAGAAGTAAGGAATTCTGAATTGAGGAGTGACTATCTGTAATGATAGAGACATATAGGGTTTATCACCAGTGATGCACCGAGATCCATCACAATCAATTTTGACTGTAGTCCCAACAGTCGCTATATGTGCTTACTGTTAGAGGGGAACACAACAAACTGCTGATTACATTTTCACGAGTTGAATTCAACGAGTTCCTTCTGATCAATTACGATGCATGAAGTGATAGTATCATAGTTTTGTAGAAGATGAGGAAGACATGAGATTTATTTGTTTGTTAGGAAGAATAGAAGAATGATACCTTATAGAGGAGTTGAATGGAATAATTAATTCAACTCATTGATTTGAAAGCAGATATTAAATCAGTATATATAGATCCAGTAGTTAAGAGTGAATAGGATAGTTACAACAACTAACTTCAATTGAATCTAAATTCAAAAGAATCAAAACAACAAAATCTATCTAAATTTAAGTGTTCAAATTTAAATTTACAATAACTGAATCCAACTAGAGTTGAAAAACCCTATTTATCTCGATTGAATCACCACAATCTATTAATATTGAGCTGGAAATATCATCTTAACCCACATGTATCATAAAAAAAAAAAAAATTAGATCTGATATCTACATAATTAAAGGTGGAAAAAATCCAATACTGTACATCATATCAACATTCCAGATCCATCAAGAAAATATTAATCGAGTTTGAAATTCATGAGAAACAGAAAATACTAATAATACAATTCTTGATTAAAACATAACAGAACACATTAATAATCCCGGTCTCTACTGATTCATATCAATTGACGTTGTTGAGAGGATCCAAAATTCATATCCTAAATATTTCTAATTTATCACGGACACAAATAGGGTTTTGTTTGGCCAAAGTTTTGCGACCAAGGTTTTCAAAATCAACATTACATTGCATGTTCTTCTGGGTGCCTATGACTTCCACAAAACACATCCCACAACCACATTGGAATCCAGTTAGTCCAATTTTCTTGTTGCAACTCTTGCACCTATTTTTCTCCTTTTTTGTATCAGTGAGAGTCATTGAAGCAATACCAGCACATGCATCATCAACATCATCAGTGATGTAAATCTCTGAAAGAAAATCCTCAAGTTCTTCTGATCCTGTGAAACTCTAAAGAAGGATTCTTTGTAACACGTTCCACAAATATTTTTGATACCAGCAGCATCCTAGAAGCCACATCCTTTGTTAGGACAATTTGGTCGATCCATTTTTTTTAACTTAGATGGCTCCTGTAGGAAGAGTGAGAAGAAAAAAAAGATGCTGGTATCAGTTCAAAAGTTTTGGAGAACAAGAAGGTTTATGAATATGAGAGAAATCGCTCAAGGATTAATAATGTGTGTTTAATTTATAATGAAAAAAGCAACAACCTTAATTATCTTATCATTAATCGAGTCAACAGAAAAAATTTGTCATTAATAATAGATTATTTTTTTGTTTTTGACAAAATTAATAGTAGATCATTTTTTGACCGGATTAATAATAGAATTTTTTTTGACCAACAATAGATCATAAATATGGTAAAAAAGATAATTGATCATAATTGTTTCATTAATTTGGTCAAAAAAAAATTGTTTCATTAATGAATGTAATTAAACTTATACCAAAAAAAAAAACTTATCAAATAATTAACGTTGATTTATTTGATTTAAGTTAATGTAATTAATTGTGTTTATTTATTTATTTCAATAAATCATCTGAAACTTGATTTAGACCCGTTTGGATCGTCTTATTTGTGCTTATCTATTGGCATAAGCACTTGTGGAACTATTTGAGAGAGCTATAAAAACAACTTATGAAATATTCATTAGTTGTTTTCGACTAATTTTATAAGCTCTCCAAGATAAGCATGAAATCGAACACATAGCTTATAGGAAAATAGCTTACGATTATTTTATCATTTAATATCGATATAGCTTATGCATAAGCTCTTTTGTGATAAACGCTTATGTCATACGTGTTTAATTAAACAGTTTATCTAAAGTGGTTAGACATTCTTAAAATTTGCTATATCATCTAAAAGTCTACCCTTTTAGTCATATTTTTCTTGGTAAAAAGATAATAATCTTGTTAAAATCTTCTGATGCAAACCCTATTTAGGAAAAATCATCTATAAGTAAAAACTGTATTTTTCCTATTTTATTAAAAAGAAATAACCAAGTGGAATATTAATATAGTAAAGGCCGAAGGTACCCTTCTCCTCTCAATGCTAGCTCCTTTTAGTTACTTTGCTTTCTTCACTTTTGACTTTTCTCAGCTAATACTTTTCTCCATCAAACTTTCTCATACAAATTTTTCTCTTTGAAATTAAGAAATAATATTTTTTAAATTACTAAAATATTTTTATTTAAATAATGTCTATTAAACTTACCTTCATTACTTTATGACCACTAGTTAGTTAATTTACTTTTAATCATAGTTAACTAACCTTAGTTAGACCTTGACTAAACTCCTGTAACTTATATAATTTTCAGTTTGTTAGTTCAGTTGTTAGATTCAATTCCTTTCTGTTAGTATAGTTGCAGAATGATCTGCTTGTATATATCTTCTGTTTTACGGTTTGGATTATTAGTTTAATCAAATAAAAAGTTTCATCTTCATTCTTGAGCAAAGCTTAATATGGTATCAGAAGTTAGCATGTTGACCGCACTGGTTATAACATGTATGGATTTCATAAATGTAAGTGGAAGCCCTAGAAAGCCTTGGGCAGAACAACTTGCTAAAATATGAGATTGGGTGATCTCCTTGAAGTGACACAACACCAGTGGCCTATTCGGATGCGTCAGTTTGAACTGTGAAGGGTAAAGTGAAGTCCGGTAAAGAGAGAACAAGTGCTGAGGCAAGAGCACATTTTAATTCATCAAAGGCATTTTGTGCGTCAATGGGCCATTCAAAAGCATTCTTCTTCAGAAGAGGTTATGCTAGGATAGCATAATCTCACACGAAACGACGATAAAATCATGATAACCCCAGGAACCCTCGTAAACCCTTCACTGATTTGGGAGTTGGAAAATCTAATACACCATGTATCTTATTGGGGTTTGGAGCAACTGTGCCATTGGCGACTATATGACCCAAATAAGCAATTTGAGATTGGCAGAATGAACATTTCGACGCCTTTAGATGAAACTGATGAGTTGGCAGAATAGAGAATACCTGTGAGAGATGTTCATAGTGTGTATCCAAAGTGGGACAGAATACCAAAATATCATCAAAGAAGACAATAACTCTTTCGGAGCAGGTTGCGAAAAGTATATATCATTCATGGTAGCTAGCCTCAAAAGTTTATGGAGCGTTACAAAGACCAAAAGGCATCACACGGTATTCATAGTTTCCATCGTGAGTACAGAAGGTTATCTTCGGTATGTCTTGTGTAGCCACACGAATTTGATGGAATCCTGAAGTGAGATCCAATTTGGAGAAGATACGGGAATTGCAAAGTTCATCTAATAACTCATCGATTGTGGGGAGTGGAAGCGGTAACGTATAGTGAGAGTGTTAAGAGCACGGTAATCTACGCACATACGCCAAGAGCCATCTTTCTTTTTAAATAATAAGACTAGTGATGAGAAAGAGCTCGTACTAGGTCGGATCCAATCGGTATTGAGAAGTTTGGCCACTTGTGTTTCAATTTCAAGCTTCTAGGAATGTGGGTATCTAAAAGGGCGGACATTGACGTGTGAAACATTGTGAACAGTGGGGATAGTATGGTCCGTGGCTCGGGGTGGAGGGAGGGTCGAGGGCTCAGAGAAGAGGTGGCAATGTGTCGTGATTAAGTCTTGGAATTGGGGGTGAATTGAAGTGAGGTTAGGGATGGGTGTGGAAGAAGAAGTGGGCTCGGGTGAGGGTATGGATAAGTGGAGGGAAAAGATTCGTGATGGGATAATTTCTGTAGGGAGTGGAGGCCCACTGTTGGGGTAGAGGAGTCCCCATGGAGTTCAACACAAGAATTTTGGTGGAAAAAGGTCATGGTGAGTGTGTTATAGTTCATGAGAACTGGGCCAAGCTGTTTGAGCCTTTGGGCTCCCAACACAACATCTGATCCACTAAGGCCCAATGTATTAAAATCCACATGAAATGATAATTCTGGATTACAATGGAGACCCCATGACATACCTTGGTGCATAGAAGTTCTTGTGCGCTGCCAACGAGAAACAAAAATAGGCTGATAGAGTCTTGGGCCAAGGCTAAATTCACAGCAATGGAGTGTTGGATAAAATTGTGAGTGCTCCCTCCATCTACCAGAACTCGAATAGAGTGTGTGCCGATTTGCCCCAATACTCGAAACATATCGGCGACGTGTGTGCCGGAAAGAGCATGCAAGCTCAATTGAGCCGCCAGAATGGTGGAAGCAACCTCATCAGAACCTCATCAGCTGTCAAAGGAGAAAATCATCATCTTGGTTAGCAACCAAAAGGAAAACTTGAGCACCACACTTATGTTGTCGTGACCACTTTTGGTCACAATTAAAACACAATCCATTTTCTCGTCGTTCATCCATTTTAGGTCCAAAGAAGTGGCGGAAAAGAGGCTTGGCCGGAGGTGTGAGGAGAAGCCCGGTACACGATTTGGCCTGTGGTGTAGCCTCACATGTACTCCGTTGAGAGGGACGTGTTGAGGTTTTGATTGCCAAAACGGTGAAGATCGTGAACAAGAAGCACGAGCCAGATCTTGTAATTTATCCTCTTGCAATCTAGCGAGACTGTCGAATGTTGTAGATGCGAAGCGAGTATCCAATGCCGAAAGGAACTGAGTCCACAACGTAATCTGCCAGTTACGGTACATCCACTAGTACCAGGCGAGCGCAGCACCCTCAAGGTAAAATGATGCAATTGTGACGCGTTCTTCCTCCGGAGTTTGGTGGTAGTGAAAAACTGAGAGATCTTAAAGATCCAACCATCTGTGTCGGTGTCGTCGAAGCGTGGAACATCGAGCTTCAGGCGAGGGTGGTTGGTAGATTCAATGGTGGAGCGAGGCAACACCGAAGAAGCCACTGGGTCCTCTTGCCGTTTGCGAAATGCTTCGAACTGAGTAGCAAGCGTAGGGAGTTGACGGTGATCTCTTCAATTCGATCCGTTGGGGGAGGTGGACGAAAAGCCATAGCTGCAAGAGGGAAAACTAACAATGAAAGCACCAATGTTACTTCTCAGTTTCGAGGACTGAGTTCCTCCTATTGAAAGTGTAAAGTAATTGAATTTGAGAATATTTCATTGATGATTCAACTGAATGACAAGTACAGAATATAAAGCCAAGAAAGGCTAGCAAGTCATAACTGAATTCATGCACTAGATTCTACAACTCAACAAATCTAACAATCAAAGAGTGAGTCATGCTTCTTCTAGAATATAAAAGATCCTATTTGTAAATGATATAATCAATAAACTTGGCTGGTAACTTTCTGGTGCGAGTTGGTCTTGGAGCAGTGACAGTATTAGGCTGAACTGTAGGCCCATCAACAACAACTGAGTTCGTAACAGTTTTGCAAGCATGAGTTTTTGGGTACCTATGCTTTCCACAAAAGACATCACGACAAAGACATCGGAATCCAGTTATTCCAACTTTCTTGTTGCAACTCTTACACGCATCATCATCCTCATCATGATCGTCATCATCCGTGAAGTAGCTCTCTGGAAAAAGATCCTCAGTTTCTGGTTCTGTACTGGTATTTCCTTTGAAAAAATATTCTTCATAACATTTTGGACAAATACTTTTTACACCAGCAGCGTCATAGGTGCCACAACCATTGTTAGGACACTCTCGATCCATGTTGTTTCACTTAGATTGGCACCAACAAGAAGAGTGAGAAAAAAAAGATGCTGATATCAATTCAGAATTTTGGAGAACGGGAAGGTTTATGAATATGAGAGAAATCGTTGAGTGGTTAAAGCTGTGTGTGTTTAATTTATAAGGAAAAAAAAGTAACAGCCTTAAATATCTTACCATTAATGCCGCCAAAAGAAAAATCTTTTCATTAATAATGGATCATAAATATCGCAGAAAAAACAACGATCATAACTGTTTCATTAATGAATGGATCAAAGTTTATTAAATAATGTAAGTTACTCCCACCGACCCTATTTATAAGGAAAAAAACATTTTTTTGGCTCATTGAGAAACTGATGTATCTGGACTATAATATAGTTCAAATACACCGATTTCTCAATAAACCTAAAAAGTGCTTTTTTGCTTATAAATAAGTCCATAGGGAGTAATTTATTTGATTTTATTTAATGCCATTAATTGAATTTTTTTGGTATAAGTCGAGTATACTTTGCGCACAACTGCAGAGACTAATCCTCGAGTCGGGTAGGACAATAATGAGCTAGAAAAAAAGTAAAGGGGTGCGAGTTTAATTTATAAGGAAAAAAGTAACAACCATAAATATTTTACCATTATTTCTGCCAACAGAAAAATCTTTTCATTAATAATAGATCATAAAATCGCAGAAAAAACAACCATCATAATTGTTTCATTAATGAATGGATCAAAGCTTATTAAATAATGTAAGTTAATTTATTTGATTTTATTTAATGCAATTAATTGTATTTTTTTTTGTAAAAACTGGGTATCTTTTCCGCAAGAATCAGTAGAGACTAATCCTCGAGTCGTAGGACCACAATGGGTTGGATTTGATCCTAGTGACTTAGTTAAGCTGGAAGAGACCCCTACCATCTCATCCAGCTGCTGCATGCAATTAAATGTATTTATTATGTTATACGACAAATCATCTACCAACAAACGATTTGTCCGAGTGGTAATTGCGCTCGGATCTCACCTCTAAGGTCTCGAGTTCTAATAATGGGTGTAACAAAAACTCCGTTAGGAGGGTAGAACCACACTGACATGGCTAGCTAGATTCCTCGTCATTTATTAGTCATCGACAAAATCGGTGGATATTGCGCACCAATAACAAGATAACAAAAAGTATAATAAGTCATCTTAAACTTATACTATTTATCTTACACTTCTGCTTAAAAAAAATCTCCCACATTCTTAAACCTGATTGGAAAACATCTGTCATCGATATATATGTATATAGATACATTAGTTTACAAAAAAGTTGGATAGTTAAAAAGGTAAATTATCATTTTAGTCTCTGAATGTGTGAAGCGTCGTCGTTATAGTCAATGAATGTATCAAAATTGCAAATACATCCTCAAGTGTCTCTTAGTGAGTCATTTTGGTTCTCATATGTGTTTATTGTTAGTCATTTTGGTCCTCAAATGTGTTTTTGATGGTCAATTTTGTCCTTAAAATTACTAAAAGAAGACTTATTTGCAATACATTCATAGAGTATAATGAAAGCTCCCCAACATTAACGGAACAAAATGAATATTTACCCTAGTTAAAATGACTAACTTTAATTGATTTTAAATTCAAAACAATAAGTAAATCTATATAAATATAAATTTCAACAACTGAATCTATCTAAATATAAATTCTTGTTTGAATCATTCGTCGGGTGGAAATATGAACGATCAACCTTGTTCTTGAATCCGATGTGGCCGTACCTTGTTCCGTCTGAGCCAACTTCAACTTTACGCATCACGTTGAGCATGGTAAGGAAGACTCGGGTTGTGGGTTTCCTGCCAAGGTACTCCATGGCAAGCTCGAATCCTCTCAGGAATCCCCAGCAGTTCGGCAGCAACTGTGACGGGGCCGCCTCAGATACCTCAAGACTTGTTGCTAAAAGGAGTTAAGAGGAAGGCGGACATTCATCGCCTCAAGCGCTGCTCCGTAGAAAAAGTATCTGAAGCGCTTGTGTTCGCTGCACACCGAGACTCCAGGCACAAGCGTCAGCCTCCACTTCTCCCCCTCGGGCTGGTTCGGGTAATAATTCCCAAAGTATGAAACAGGTTTGTCCGACTTCAACCTAGCTTGGGTTCCGCATTGGAGATCCACTTGTACACCTCCTCTACTGGCTCGGCATGATCCTCAACAGTGACAACCGAAGCAGTAAGGCGAGAATTCACCTCAGTATCTTCCCCCGTGCTCATGGAAGAATGCCTCTCGGGGTTAGCAAGAGGAGCCGAGAAGCTCGACTTCGCTGAAGCATTAATGTACGTTGTGCTAAAAAGAGAATGTGATCCCTTGGGGGCCGGGGTAGGTTGGCCATCAGCCGACTTCTTCAGAATCGGTTTGCTAGGCAGAATAAAGCTTCATCTCTCTTCGGTCTTTGTCTGGGCCATCTGCAACAGGAGGTGTTGCTATCACTCGTCTGACTACTGTCTACTTTGCTGTATGCCTACCTCGGATAGCCTGAGGCCAGATCGCGTCCTCTATAAGGAACTTAAGGCGAATCTCCAAGGGTGAAGTCAGCCCCGACTAACAAACTAGTTCTAAAGGTAAAAACTTGCTTTAAAGAAATAAAGTGCCTCGGAACTAACCTTTTGTAGGAAAAATCTGGAAACTATTATGAAGATTGATCTCGCAACGGTGGAGCAATGAACTCGCGCGACGGTGTTAATCTCGAACGGTGGCCGGAGTTCCTTTCTCTCAATAGCTCTGCGCAGACGATTTCTTTCAAATGCAAAGTGGCAAATGAATGCGCCTTTTCGCCTTATATACCTCCCAAAGCGAAACGAAGACGGCAAAGACCCATGTTCAATGCACCTGCCCAACATCATTACTGCAGGTCTGCGAAGCGTCGCCTCGAGACGCCCAAACGTCACGTCAATGTCACTACACACACCAGTCAACACGTGGCATCATAATCATGACACTCCTACCAACCACAGGTAACTCAAGCCGAGGCCGACGTCAGCGCTCGTCCCGACTTGGGGGGCCACTATTCCGGCGAGGGCTCAAGGTCCCTATTGATCTGGGCCTGGCCCAATTCGCACGCAAAGGTCGACTCAAAAGGGTAATGCGCAACGCGTCCCGTCCTCCAACGGCCGGGATTCTTCTCCGGGATCCGACGCTCACGGTACGCCCACTTCCTCTATAAATAGAGGTGCAACCCCTCTACCACAGTACGTTCTCCACACATTTTAGGAATCTTTCATCTGACACTTCCCCCTAACGCTATCATTCCCTCTCTCTTTCCCTTTAACTAGGTCACACACTGACTTGAGCGTCGAAGTATCTTGCTGGTTCCCCCACCCGATGTGGATCTTCAAACGACCTCAGACCTGCCGAGCATAATCTTCAACCTCTGAGCTCTCCCTTCTCTCCGAAGACATCTACTTCTCTTTCCTAGCCTAGAACTTCTAAAGCAAGTAACCCGGACCTCAGACAGAGTCCGAAGTCTAGGTATCGAACAAGTGACATAAAGCTGCCTAAGGAATTTTGTCCTGAAGTTGTGAGGTGGAGTTTCTATGTCCTAAATAGAAGGGTATAGTAAAAAGTGTGTTTTAATGATGTATAGTTGTTCATCCTCATGTATCATAAAAAAAAAAAAAAAAATAGATTTGATATCTACATAGTTAAAGGTGGAAAAAATCCAATATTGTACATCATATCAACATACCAGATCCATCAAGAAATTAAAATAAACGGAAATAGCGCTATATGCATCAAGAAAATATTAATCGAGTTTGAAAATCATGAGAAACAGAAAATATTAATAATGCAATTCTTGATTAAAACTTAACAGAACACATTAATAATCCCTGTCTCTACTAATTCATATCAATTGACGTTGTTGAGAGGATCCAAAACTCATATCCTAAATTCTAATATGGTTTGGACCTAATTAAGCGATTAAGTTTGTGAATTGGAGCTAGCATAAATTTTTTAGGGTTGCCAAATATAAAGAAAAATAATATATTTTTAAAACTAATATATTAAACTTAATCAATATGTAAAAAAATTAACTATAACTTTTACGTGTTTTAAATACAAATTAAAGCAATAACAAAGAAATAAAAACTTAAAATATATTCAGTCAAAAAAAATTTGACAATATATCGCTATTTAGGAAAGGTTGAGCTCGACGACGCTTCAGGGAGCCAAATTCATTCATAATTAAAATTTTAGGCGTGTTTCGGTTCTTGACTTGTTGTATGCGTGAGTGTGTCCAATATAAAATATGGTAATAATAGTGTATCATATTTGCTTGGACTAATAATATGCTAATGGGCTTCTTTCTTTTTTTGGCTGTTACTTTTCCCACACCCCCTCCTACTTAAACACACCCCTTCAAATTTTAAATTCCCAAATTACCCCCATTTAAAAAATTAAAAAACACCCACACCCTCCCTTCACTCTCTCACGTCTCTCACTCTCCCTTCTCTCACTCTCCCTCAACCGAACCCTATTTCTCACTCTCCCTCTCACTCACTTTCTCTCAGCTCACTCAATCTCACCCAATCTCTCACTCAATCTTCTCCACAAACACCCTCAAGAGCACCTGGGTTTTGTTCGCGGCCTCTCACACTCTCTAATCGTTCCATTTTCATCTAGGTAAGCCTCTCCATGTTTTGTTCATTTGGGTTTTTTTTTCTGAGAAACTGAATTGTTCGAACGATGTCCTTCGAACACATGAAAACGAAGGTGTTCGAATGAGGTCGTGCGAACACCGTACGAACGACCTCATTCGAACCGTTGTGAGTGGGAATCTGAAAACTGACTTGTTCGAACGGGGTTGTGCGAACATGTTTGCATGTGGCCGTTCGAACAGTCGTTTGACAGTACAGTTTCTCAGCCTTTTTGTGATTGGTTCTCTTAATTTGGTTTAATTGGTTCTCTTGATTGTTGTTTCAGACATGGTGAGGAGCAGAGGTGGTAATTCAAAGACAACCATCCGAAAGCGAGCCGGCCGGCCACCTCCTACGATTTCAAACCGCAAAGGAGGGAAGAAGCGGTGAACCTCCCGAGGTAGGGGGTCGTGCTAGGGGTAGGGGCAGGGTTGATGTTCCTCCTCCCCCACTTCCCGAGGATATTGGGCAGGATATTGAGCGTGATGCTCAATTTTCGGCATATGAGTTGGCTGGCCCTTCTAGGCCTTCATCTTCTAGGCCTTCATCATCTAGACATCATGAGGAGGAGGCTGCTGAGCCTTATGAGGAGGAGGATGTTTGCTCTAGGCGACATTCCCATTTCTGGTGGACCGTAAGATGGTTCTGCTCTTGCCCACACATACGGGGCACATATTCTCGACCGATTTCTATGGCGGGTAAGTTATTATTTTATAGTTGGATCATTGTAAATTTTTTTATTATGTTGTTGAATGTTTTGGCTTATTGTGTCATTTCAATGCAAGTTCGCCGATTTACAAACAATTCCACATGGACTGTTAGGGCGTTGTTTCATGCTAGGATTAGGGACACTCTGCGACCTTCGGGTTGGTTCCTCCGGTTGGGCTTGGTTTCCCCATTCTCCACAAAATTGGTCGAACGCATTCATAGGCGTTGGCGGCCGGATACATCATCATTCCACCTTCCCGTGGGTGAGATGAGCATCACCCTTGATGATGTATCCCAGCTGCTACACATCCCCATCATCGGCGGTTCTATGACATGCCGATCGACTTCGTGGCGAGAGAGCGCTTGATTGACTATTTGGGGCCACACCAAGATGCAACGCCGCACTTTGGGCCGTGGGTTGTCTATTGAGCTCGTATGGGTGAGGATGGGTCTCTACCACCCACCCATAGCTGAGGGGCGATGGGCTCATGCTGCTAGGGCCTACATTCTCTATCTTTTGGGTTGCACCTTGTTTGCTGACAAGTTAGGCAACAAGGTTAAGCTTGGCTACCTTGGTATGCTGACTGATTTGGAGGCTGTTGGAGACTTTTGCTGGGGGGCGATGGCCCTTGCCCATCTATACGATCAGCTGAAGGATGCTACAAGAAAGAAGACCAAGAAGATTGCTGGTCATCTTCCTTTACTTCAGGTATAAAACATATTCTTTACTTTTAAGTTTGCTTTAGGGTTAATTTCAGATTAATAATCAACCAATGATATGTTCATTAGAGGCTTGGATCTTTGAGCACTTTTAGAGTGCGAACTTTTCCTCTTGGGTGGTGCACGAAGAGTATGATGAGAGTATGCCACGGGCGAAGAAATGGTTGTGCGATGATGGCCCTGGGGCCATCAAGTCACAGACCATCAGATTATGCCTTGACCGGCTAGACCGTGAGGAGGAGACCTGGGACCCTTACACAGCCCATAGGGAGGTGAGACCCTTTGAGGAGCCGGCCAGGTTCAGAGGGTTCATTCGGAGTTGTGGCTGTATGATGCGCCATTTGCCAGATCGAGTGCTTAGACGTAAGCGAGTCCAAAGACATTCGGAGGATCCCGCACTGCCATTAGGGCCGTCTGCACTTATCCGAGTGTGATGAGAGGTGGACACAGTTCGAGGACCACTTGGTGGCGCGGGGGCCTCCCTGGGTGCCGTACTCCTCAAACACGATGTCGGGCTACTTTCCATGGTACTCTAGGGTCTCACATCCCTTTCTCTTCCCTCAGAATTATGTGCTGATGAGTCTGATGTCGGTGAGGTATGTGTCTTTTATGTTAATTGCATTGATAATGTTTCTTAATCTTCTATTTATTTAAATAATAATGTTATGTTATTTGGTTGACAGATGCTACCAGAGCTGCTGAATTTGGTTGATGACATGGATGGGACCATCGATGATAATGTCCCAGAGCCAACCAGGAGCATCTTTCAGCGCATCAAGAGGCTGCTCAACCCCTTCCGTAGGTTTAGGAGGAGGTTTGGCAATGTGTATGAGAGAAGGAGGGGGCACAACACCCAGTAGGATCATGTCATAGGGGGGATATATGTTTGGAATTTTTGTATAATTTAAGTACTTTGTTTCATTCGGTTTTTTAATTTGAAATTCCCTTTACGTTGGCGCAAATTTATTGTTATTACGGTAATAATTACGGTAAAATTATTTATAAAGTAATTACGGTAATAATTACGGTAAAAAATGAAGATATTAAAAATGGAACAGAATTTAATATTGGATAAGAACAAAAATGAAAAACACAAATTGCAAAAATACAAGGATAGGAAATTTAAAACGAAACGACAGGAAAACATAATACAACCTAGTTCTACTTAGGTAGTGGCCATCAGATGACTGAAGGGATAATGCTACGGACGATGGATTCGGCAGATTCTTGTGTTTCGACGCACAATTCGAGATAAGGTTCAATCAAACCTTGGAAGCTCTCATGTTTCTCAAACATTTCTCGAACGTCTTTGTCTTTCTTGATAGGCACGGGGCACATCCGAATATGATTACGTGGGCCGCTACAGATGTAGGGGGAGCGACAAACGATACTAGTGATTTCTTGCTCTACACCATCTAGGTGCACATTTTCTGTTAGTTTTTCTTTCAATTCGGCGAAGGTGGTGTTGTTCTTAAGCCTGAAATGTTTAGTGTTACGACCATGAAACAACACACCTTTGTGATGAAGCGCCGTTAGGAATTTGTCGTTTGAGTGCTGGGTTGAGCACTACGTGGACACAATACGCACTCCAGAAGAAGTCATTCATCTTCTTCAACAAAGACCACCCGCACCACAACAACCCATACCATGGTGATGAAGCGCCGTTAGGAATTTGTCGTTTTGAGTACTGGGTTCAGCAGATTCTTGTGTTTCGACGCACAATTCGAGATAAGGTTCAATCAAACCTTGGAAGCTCTCATGTTTCTCAAACATTTCTCGAACGTCTTTGTCTTTCTTGATAGGCACGGGGCACATCCGAATACGATTACGTGGGCCGCTACAGATGTAGGGGGAGCGACAAACGATACTAGTGATTTCTTGCTCCACACCATCTAGGTGCACATTTTCTGTTAGTTTTTCTTTCAATTCGGCGAAGGTGATGTTTTTCTTAAGCCTGAAATGTTTAGTGTTACGACCATGAATCACCTATCATTATACGGGGTGACAGTCCCATGGTGATGAAGCGTCGTTAGGAATTTGTCGTTTGAGTACTGGGTTGAGCACAATTGTCATTCCATTTCAGGAGATTTGAGGATTTTGGTGAAGAAGCAGATTAGGGTTTGGTGAAGAAGATATGAGGATGTGAACCCCCTTTTATAATAGGCATGGTGAAATGTCGGCCATTGATTTCATTTTTAGATCACAAATCTGAGTCGTTTAAATTCTATTCGTACAGGCACATTTTCCAAAGGGAATGACATCCACTCCTTTATCTGACACATTTGACTGATTGTAAACCGTTGATTAAAGCGCCGGTTGGAATTTGAGACGTCCAATACTTGTCATTCTCAAGAAGATCGTTCGAACACCCTCATTCGAACATGTTCGCATGACCCCATTCGAATGTGTTCGCATGACCCTATTCGAACAGGTGAAAAACGCCCAAGAGGGTGTTTGTCCATATTTAACACACTCGAACGGCCTCGTTCGAACCTGTTCGAAGGCCCGTGTTCGAACAGGTGAAAATTTGTGAAAAAAAATAGGTTTCGCCTGGTCTTTTAGTCTTTTCACACCCTTATGGGGTGTGTTTCGAGTAGGAGGGGGTGTGGGAAAAGCAATGGCCCTTTTTTTTTGATAAGTAATGGGCTTCTTATTGTTGTTCTTTTGTCTCTTTGGACTAATAAACTTTTTTGGGACAACCTTAGATTAATAAACTTTTTTTTTGTTTGACATGAACCTCTTGAGTCTGATCATGGGTCTTAGACTCATGAGTTTCCTAAAGTTATAGTGAACTAAGTTCACTATAGTTGTTTTAAACATAAGTAACATCATAAGCTGAGTTTACTATAGTTAGAGTGAACTGAGTTCTCTAATTAAAGTTGTCTTCAGCAGAAAGCACCATCGTGAACTTAATAGTTTACTATACCTATAGTGAACTGAGTTTGCTATACCTATAGTTATCTATGTTCACTAATGCTGTATTCAACATAAGCACCATTGTAAACTGAGTTTACTATCGATATAATGAATTGAGTTCACTAAATTGTCTTCAGGAGAAGCACCATCTTGAACTCAGTTTACTATAACTATAGTCAATAGAGTTTACTAATGTTGTATTCAATTTAAGTACCTTCGTAAAATGAGTTTTAGTAAACTGAGAGGTGTCTAAAACAAACTTTCCATCGTAAATTCAATTCATCAGTGTTCTAGTGAATTGAATTCACCGTGGCACTAGTGACCTGAATTCACGCGAGTCTTCAAACTTTGGAAAAAAAAAGTACAGAAATCACAATCAGAACGAAAACAAAAAAAAAGTGAAAACAAAACGAATACAAAAACAAAATGAAATCTAAACGAAATCCAAGTGAAAGACGAGATTAAAACAGAAACCCTAAAGTATTTGGGTCATTACAGTCGTGAAGGAGAAGACTGGGGTGACATCATGTGGCTCCATTGTTGATGTGGTGCCGATGTCGTGAGCCTCTCCGTCCTTGTGGTGGTGATGTCACACCTCTTCAATAGTGGTTCTGGCTGGATCGTGAATTAAGCAAAGAGAGAGAGAGAGAGAGAGAGAGAGAGATAGAGAGGGGAGAGAGAGGGGAGAGAGAGAGAGAGAGAGAGAGAGAGAGAGAGCAAAAAGAATAGGGTTGGGGAACTAGATTAATTAGGAAGATTAATTTGGTAAATTGCAAGGAGAATAATAGAATCAGCCAATTCTTTTTTTATATAAAACGGGCAGAATCATCATCTATAATGATAGGTGATTTATAGGGTTTAGTGATGAACCAATGTCCAATACCGTGCTGAATAATTAGAGGATGAGGAAGCCATATTGGGATTGATTTGAAATAATTAATTCAATTCATTGATCTGAAAGCAGATATTATATCAGTGTATAGATGCAGTAGTTGAGGCTCTAAATTCAAAGCAACATGCGCTAAATCTATAAATCTAAATTTAAATTCAAAATTTAATTTACAATAACTGAATCCAATCGAGTTGAAAACCCTATTTATCTCGATTGAATCACCACAATCTATCAATATTGTGCTGGAAATTTCATCTCTTCACCCACATGTATCATAAATAAAAATTAGATTTGATATATACATAATTAAAGGTGGAAAAAATCCAATATTGTACATCATATCAACATACCATATCCATCAAGAAAAATAAACGAAAATAGCGCTATATATATGTGCATCAAGAAAATATTAATTGAGTTTGAAATCCATGAGAAACAGAAAATATATTAATAATACAATCATTGATTTTTTTTTACTAGAATACAATCCTTGATTAAAACATAACACATTAATAATCCATGTCTCTACTGATTCATAACAAATAGTTGTTGAGAGGATCCAAAACTAAACTCATATCCTCCTATAAGCTATATCCTAAATTCTAATTTATCACTGACACAAATAGGGTTTTGTTTGGCCAAAGTTTTGCGACCAATATTTTTGAAATCCACATTACATGAATGAGTTTCTGGGTACCTATGACTTCCACAAAACACATCACCACAACCACATTGGAATCCAGTTATTCCTATTTTCTTGTTGCAACTCTTGCACCTATTTTTCTCCTTCATCGTATCAGCGAGAGCCATTGAAGCAATACCAACACATGCATCAGCATCATCATCATCATCAGCGGTGTAAATCTCTGAAAGAAAATCCTCAAGTTCTTCTGATCCTGTGATGTTTTCTTTAAAGAAGGATTCTTTGTAACACGTTCCACAAATATTCTTGATACCAGTAGCATCATAGGAACCACATCCTTTGTTAGGACAAGTTGGTCGATCCATTTTGTTTCACTCAGATGGCACTGGTATCAATTCAAAATTTTGTAGAACAAGAAGGTTTATGAATGTGGGAGAGAAATCGTTGAAGGAATAATAGAGTGTGTGTTTAATTTATAGGGAAAAAAGTAACAACCTTAAATATCTTATCATTAATTCGGTCAAAAATTTCGGTCAGCAGAAAAATCTTTTCATTAATTTTTTTTGGTACAAGTAGAAAAAATCTTTTCATTAATAATATATCATAATTGTAAAATAAAAATAATTGATAATAATTGTTTCATTAATTTGGTCAAAAGATTTTGTTTCATTAATGAATGTAATTATATTTATCAAATAAATAAAGTTGATTTATTATTTTAATTAATGTAATTAATTGTATTTATTATATTATAATTATAATAAATAATCTAAAACTTGTATTTGGGTCTGTATGCATCAACTTATTTGGACTTATATACTGGTATAAACACTTATGAAACTGTTTGTGAGAGCTTATGAAAATAACTAATTATGATATGTTCATAAGCTTGTCGGTGTCATTTTTCTTTCGATTGAGAAATTTAATTTTTATGTTTGTTTGATTAAACTCTATTTTGCCACATTTTGAAATAATATATTAAGTTACTATGGATTTTTTTTTGTTGACAATAAGGACTTAGTTAATTTCATTAATAATCAAATCAGAAATACATGTAGGAGCTTCAATGTGAACTTGAGGACTAGTTGTCAATAAGACAACCTGATCGTACCTTGACCAATGAAGTGTTGAAGTAGTTGTTATCTCGTCAAATGGGCCGGTCGTTGAATGAGCACCTCGGGTGGTACCTGCAAAGACACTCCGACGATCTAGTGAGAGGTCGCTCGGGCAGATAGCACAAGGTTCGAGAACGTACCTGAAGCCACATGCGAGTGGCGTATATATACTGCGAGGTCCGACCGTTTTGCGGAGATTTCGGCCGGCGAAATCGTGCGCTCAAGCGGCGTGTTGGGTCGTCGAGTTGGCCGGGCCGCAGAGCCCGATTCTTGATGGCGATTCGTATTCTTGATACACCCGAAACGATTGCCCCCAAGCCTAGGTCGCTTAAGAGCGGCCGAGGCTTGAATCGATGCCCTCCGGAGTGAAGTTATTTTGACGGCAAAGCGACGCGCCGTTCGCTTTCTCGATAGGACGGTGTCGGCCGCTTGCCAACCATCGATCCGTCGTGGCGGTTGGTCTTCAGCGATATTTAAGGCGTGGCGTTTGGTGTTTCCGAGGTTGTGCGAGACAACCATTGGCGAAAAGATGAAACGTTGCGACGCTTCGTCTCCCGGTCCCGCTTCGCGCCATGGGTCCGTACTATAAATAGCCCTCCAGCTGAGTTCATTTTTCACACTTCAAAGAATTGTTCTGCCAGCGACCGACTCGTCTGCCGCCGACTCGCATTCCTAACTGTTTCTGTCTATTCGCGACTGATCTACAACATCTGTTCAAGGTATGGATCGATCTTTACTTTTACTTTCTGAACTTGAGTTTTTTCTTTGAAAGTATTTCGTACTTTTCCACGCCTTGTGATAGGGGGTGTCGGTCGGGGATGGCCAAGTCGCCCCTCTCATGAGTAATCGCTTTCGATCGACCTGACTCGATCCCTTTATCACAGGTGTTTTTGCATGCCACGGACGAAGTTGACCGCCCGTATCCCTGGTAAACCGTCCCAATCTTTTGCTACATACATGTCGAGGCCGGGTGAGCCCAACCCCCATGAGGAGGAGTCTAAGTCGTCTTCGGCGACAAAGGTTACTCGTTCTTCAGCGACTCTTGACGATGCAGAGCTCGAGTTCTCACTCCTGCAGTCGAGGATCGGCTAGTTCAAAGAGCTCTGGTTCTAGGTCCGTCCATCTCGATGAGCGGCCGTGCAACCCTCCACCACTGGAGAACATCGTATCTCGGGCGGTAGGAGAGGAACAAGATGTTGAGGTGGTGATCATCGATGACGACGACGTGCAGTGTCGCCCGATCGCGCGACGAAGAGATGGTGGAGGCCAAGGTGGCCGAGCCGGAAGTCAATGAGGGCGAGGTCGTTCAAAGACGCAGCGACCTCCTCTGCGGTCGGGAGGTGAACATCGAAGGAGGGTCGAGCGAAGGGTCGGCCGGTTCAGGCGGCGTGGCAGAGACCCATCCGACATGTCTTGGGTATCGGACACTCTTCGTTCCCACGGAGTATCATTCGCCGGCCATGTTGCCTTGCCCGATCTGCGGAGCCGCCTCGTCGAATTGCCGGGCTGGAGGGTGAGAGGTATGAAGGACGGAGAAGACATTGCAACTTACTCTCCCAACCTTAAGTTCACGATGTATCGGCTCGTGTTCGAGAGGATGAACATCACCCCTCCTTTCACTGAATTTCAACGTGACGTCCTGCGCCACATTGGGGTCGCCCCTTCTCAACTCCATCCTAACGCATGGGCGTTTCTGAAAACTTTTGAAGTTCTCTTGACTAAGTTGGATCGGCCGGTGTCGATCATGCTGTTCTTTACTCTCTTTGAGCTGAGCTGGCTCAGGGAGAAGGCTAACAAAGAGAAGAGGGAGCAGGTCTCCTTTAAGATGCAGAAAACCCGTCATCGATATTTCAAAGCATACCAAGAATCATTGGGAGCGGCCTGGAGAGGTCAATACTTTTGGATTGCTCCCGATGAGGAGGCCGGCAAGGCCATATCTGAGGTCCAACCGGACGGAATGCTTGGCCCCCCTTACTTCCCCATCATGTGGAACGAGGCTCACTTCTGCAGGAGGCCGGGCGATTACATTTACTCTGTCAAGGATTTGGGCGAGGCCGACCTGGAATCCTTGGGGATGATCAAGGCGTTAGCGGGCATGATGCGTCCAGACCCTAAGGGCGACATACCTTGCCGTCCCTTTGTCTTGCTCGAGGGCCAGGATCTGGAGGCCGAGATCGGTTTGCTTTTGAACTTTGCCTTTATATTTTTGCTGTCAATCTTATCTTCTAACTCATAACTTGTTATTTCGCAGAAAGAATGGCCGGTAAGAACTGGGAGGTGCTCGAGTCGGTTTTGAAACCTGCTGCCATTCCAGGGGCCAAGAAATATGAAGGACCTCGGCCAGGGGATGTTCCTGAATCGTCCTCAAAGGTGCCCCCCACTCCCAAGGGCCAAAAGAAGAAGCCAGTTGTTCGGTCGCCCCCTCGTCATGACGATCGCTCATGGCGGGTAAGGCTCGACGACCGAAACATGGATTCCGCTAAGGCCGACCTCCCTATTCTCTCGCTCGAGGGTTTAGGACAGGTCGAACTCGAGTGGTTCAGGAAGAAGCCAATGGAGGTCTGTGCTTCTCTCTGCTTGGGGATAGATAAAATCATGACCGAGCTTGGGGCCGAAGCTGAAGGTACTTTATTTCTTTTGTCCGTTATTTCTTTTGTCTTAAATCGACCGACTAATAGCTGGACGATCTCTGTTTGCAGGGGCTCGTGCTGATTAGAAGAAGGCTTTGGCTGAGGCGCAGCAGAGGTACGACAAGCTTGTCCAAGCCAAGAAGGACGCTCTTCAGAAGGGTGAGGAGGACCGGGCCAAACTCTCCAGGCGGAACAAGGAACTTGCTGGCCAGGAGACCAATCTGAAAACTAACGTTGAATCCTGCAGAGAGGATAAGGCCAGTGGAGGCGAGAATGCCGAGCAGTGGCAAGCAAAGATCCAAATGGTGGCCCGTGCGGTAGGGAGGCGGCGATCGGCGCGCTCTACAACGCTCTTGCTCAGCGCGCGGGCCAATGCATCGGTCAAGATCAACTTCGATGAGAAGATGATTAAACCCGCCCATTACGTTGTGGACAACAAGATCATGCTGCCCGAGCAAGTTGACGAACAGGGAAATGTTGTTCGGTCGGCCACCGTTCTTTTCTGAAGCCCGCCTGCGAGCGGAGTTACCTTTGTAATAGTTTAGCTTGCCTTCGGGCACAACAATTTAAATGCTGCCTTCGAGCCGTCGGATATTTGGGCGCTCGGCTTCGACCGGGCGTCTCTATTTTGTAATGACATTTTTTACTTGTCTTTCATTACGTCTATTCGAATTTACATTGTTACGTCTGTGTGTTTTGTTCATTTATTTGTCTAAGTTTTTTCGAACTTATAGGCCGCTCGGCGACCGTTTCGTGTCACTTCGAAAGCGCTCGTTCATGGTTGGGCCATTTCGATGGCACCTGTTGGGATCAACTTGATGATCTCTGGGTGCTTCTTCGACGGCACATTACGATGGGTTATTACTTAACCCTCGGGCCATTTTCGATGGCGCTCGTTAGTCAACTTCGGTGACCGTCATCTGTGCGGCTTTCGGTGGCTGCGCTACTGAATCGCATCGTTCGGCGACACGAAGTTTGTGGGTTATCTAACCCTTGGGCCATTTCGATGGCTCTCGAGGTAGGTCGTTTCGACGATCTGATTCAGTTTGATAAATTTTCGATCGCTCCTGTGCCGCGGGCAATCTTGAGCGACCGGTCATACATTCTTGCGAGAAAGTAAAGAACACATCATATTTCTAAAGGTCAGGCCTATGTAAAAAACCCAGTGGGAAAAAGAGCGCCTGCCTGCTTTTCATTTATAGATCGGTCATTCATTACATTCAAATCGGTCATTACATTCAAACGTAATATTTTCTGAGTTTCTCTGCATTCCATGTTACGGGGATAGTCGCCCCATCCATGGTCTCTAGCTCGTCACGCCCCTTTCCGGTCTTCTTGATGACCTGTATGGACCTTCCCGCTTTGGTGCCGCTTTCCTGTCGGCGTTCTTGTTTCCCGCATCGGCTCGTCGGGGGCGAGTGGCCGCTCCGAGAAGTCTCTCTTACGAACTCGGCGTTGTATCTCGGCTGCGACCTTTTGTTTGATCAATCGCTCTCTTAGTGACGCTTGGGTACGCAGCTCTCTTCTACCGAGTCCAACTCTTCTCGTATAGCTCGGTGGCGTTGTCAACCACTTTGTAGGGGATTCAAAGTTCTCCACCTCTGTTCGCCCGTCTCTATGGGTATCACAAAGATCGATCCCATATACCGCTAAAGGGGACTCCCGGTCGATGAATGAGGAGTCGTCTGTATGCCCAAAAACGGTGTAAGAATCTTTCGACCCGGTTCCGCTTTCGCTTCATCGAGTCTTCGCTTCAAACCTCGTAGGATAACTCTGTTGGCCGCTTGACAGCCGCTTTGTGCGAGGTGCTCGGCCAGGGTGAAACGCATTTCACCCTAATTCGGCCAACATTTCTCTCGAACCTTTTGTCTGCGCGAACCGGTGCCGTTGTCGGTTATCACCACTTGAGGATCCCAAAACGCCAACACACACCGTGAAGAATTTGCTTACTTTCGCCGAGGGTGATGGTTGCGAAGAGGCTCGGCCTCGATCCACTTTGTAAAATAATCTACCGCCACGATCAAGAACTTGAACTGGCCTGGAGCAGGTGGAAACGGGCCTAGCAGATCCATGCCCCACTAGGCGAACGACCAAGGTGAGACAAGACTTTGTAACTCTGTGGAAGGTGCAATGTGGACATCAGCATGTACTTGGCATTTCTTGCACTTCTGAACGAGCTTCTTGGCATCCTCGTCCATGGTCGGCCAATAATAGCCGGCCACGAGCCCTTCTTAGCTATGGAACGAGCGCCTTGGTGACTTCCACAAACACCTTCATGAATGTCCCTCAGCACATGGTCGGCTTCGACCGACGTAAGGCATCTTAACAATGGAGAGGAGAATCCTCTCCTGTACAACTTTCCTTCTATTACCGAATACTTGGTCGCTCTGAGCCTGACCAACTTAGCTTGCTTCGGATCGCTCGGTTCTTCCCCTTCAACAATGTATCTCAGGATAGGGGCGATCCAATCTGAATCCGTATTGACACACAGAACGGCCAACGACTGACTTGGCTTGGTCGACACGCTCGGCCGATTTAGAGTCTCCTGAATCAAACTTCTGTGATTCCCCGGGGTCTTTGTACTTGCAAGTTTCGATAGAATGTCTGCTCGAACATTTTTGGTCCGAGGCACATGAGTCACTTCAGCCCGGTCGAACTGCTTGAGGAGCTCTCTTACTCTGGCCAGGAAATTCTTCAGCACGTCGTCCTTAGCATCATATAATTCTTTGATCTGCGAGACGACAAGCAAGGAGTCCGATCGAAGTTCAACCCGATCGACGTTGAAGTCCCTGGCGAGCTGCAGGCCGGCTATGCACGCCTCATACTCGGCCTGATTGTTCGAAGTGTGGAATGCAAACGTTAAGGAGACCTCCACGGCCCGGGCCTTCGAAATTTTCTATTAGGCTGCTCCCACTCCCTGCTATTGGGCGGCCCATCTACGTGCAAGATCCGGTCGTTTTCACTTGGTCTTCGGGGTAGAGTCATTTCGGCTATAAAGTCGGCCAACACCGCGCTTTTGCGGCGATCCGGATTCAAATTTAATCCCAAACTCACTCGAGCTCTCACCGCCCACTTTATCATTCGTCCCCGCCAGTCTCCGCCGATGGAGGACTTGCTCGATAGGTGGTCGGTCCTTACCACGACGATGGGCCACAAAGTAGGGTCTTAATCTTCTCGCGGCTATTAGGAGTGCAAGGGCAAACTTCTATTTTTACGGTATCTCACTCGGGCCGCTTGCGACACTTTACTAATGAAATAGGCCGGATTTTGCTTGGTCGTTTTCCGACTAACACCGCACTTAGAACTTCTTACGGTATGGCCAAGTATAAATACAACGTCTCGCCCGGCGGCGGCTTGGTCATAATCGGCGGGTTGGTCAAAGCTTGTTTCAACTCGTCCAACGCTCGGCATTGGTGCGCCCACACAAAATCTACCTCTTTCTTGGCCGGTCCTAAGCGATGGAGGCGACTTGCGAGCCGCTTTGGGAATGAACTCGGATAGAGGCGGCCACCATGCCATTCAAATTGTATTTCTTTTTTTAATCTTGGGCGGCCTCATGTCGGCGGCAGCCTACATTTCTCGGGGTTTGCTTCTATCCCCTTTCGGTCGGTGGAAGCCCGAGAATCTGCTGACCCTCACCCCAAAAGTACACTTCTCTGGATTTAGTCTGAGCGAATTCTTCCTTGCTTCCTCAAAGATTTCCCTCAGGTCGTTCACATGATCTGGATCGGTCCCACTTTTAATGATCATGTCGTCCAAGTACACCTCTGAGATTCGACCGATCGCTCTTGAAAATTTTGTTCATCATTCGCCGTAGTCGCTCCAAATTTTTTAGGCGAAACGGCATCACCTTATCTTGAAAATTTCCCGATCTGTCATGAAGGGTCGCATCTTGTGTCGATCGGGCGAATACATTGTGATCTGATTGTATCCAGAATAAGCGTCCAAAAAGGACAATAATTTGTAGCCCGAGGCCCCATCGACCAGCTTGTCAATGTTGGGTACGGGGAAGGCATCCTTCGGGCATGCCTTGTTCAGATCGGTGTAATCTACACACATTCTCCACTTTCCATTCTTCTTTTTGACCAACACGACATTGGATAGCCAGGTCGTGTACTTGATTTCTTCTATGAAATTGGCCTTTATGAGGTCCTCAACGGCCTTTGCAGCGGCTTGAGATTTTTCCTCGTTCTGGGTCCTTCTTCTTTGAGCGACCGGTCTCGCCCCTCCATCGACTGAAAGTTGATGGCAGGCTACTTCGATAGGAATGCCGGGCATGTCTGATGCCTTCCATGCGAACAGGTCAGCATAGTCTTTCAAACACCGCACAAGGTCTTGCTTTACTTGCTCTGGCGGTCGCTCTGAGCTTAATCGCGTCTTTGTTGGGTCGTCTCCCAACCGCACATCTATCGATTCTCCATGAGGTTACGGCCTTTTCAACTGTTTTTTCGGCTCTCGGGCTAAGTCATCATCGTTATCCTGCTGGTCGCTTATGCGGATCATCACAGAGCATCCAAATCGATGGCGTTGACTTGATGGCCTTCACCAGTGTTTCGAACATTTGGGCCAAGGTCTACCTCATCGCAAATTTGCTGATACAGGTCGTGGCATTGTCTTGCTGCCTCTAGGTCGGCCGCCAGGGTAACTACCTGGTCGTCTTTACTGTAGAATTTCATCTTCAGATGTACTGTTGACGCCACGGCCTCTAGTTTGCCCAAGGTCGGCCTACCAATGATACACTGATAGCATGATTTGAGGGGGAGTACGAGGAACGTCGTACGGACCGTCCTGTACAAAGTGTTGTCTCCAGTGTCGTCACCAAATGTGACCATGAGTTCGATCGTTCCCAACGGGTAGGTGATCGCTCCATTGAAGCCCGTTAGGGGAGTAGGCTCGGCCTGGGAATTATCTCGCTCCGATCAACCTTGATCTTGTCAATCAAACCTTCAAACATGATGTCGGCCGAACTACCCAGTCGACTAGAATTCTTTGAACTTCGTATTGGCCATAATCGCTCACGATTACCAATGGGACATAATCGTTCGTCCTACCATCGTGTAGGTCGCTATCTCCAAACGAGATGGGGTCTATTCGAGGTAGGTGGGGCTGTTGATGTTGAACCGACCATCGAGAGCTCGTCCCACTTTCTTTTCGTGGCTTTATTTGATTCTCTACGGTCCAACGGGTTTCCACCGTGAATGACCATTGCAACGTTGCGACCTGCGGGCCCGTGGAGCTTCGATCTTCGAGACCAGGTCTTTGTCTTGGCGCTTGAAACAACTAGAGCGCCCTTTCCTTTGTCCGATCGGTTTCTTTACGCTTCTCTTGAGGTCGGTCGCCTTCCTCCGACCTCACATACTTTCCCAACTTGCCTTTACGAATGAGCTCTTCAATATCATCTTTGAGGCCCATACGATCGTTAGTATCATGACCCTTGCTCTTGTGGTAACGGCGGTATCTTTTAGTCGGTCGTGCCCCTTCTTGAGCACGAGTGGATCGGGCCGCTTTACCCCACAAATTCATTATTTTGGCACTCGCTATAGATCTGCGCGCCAATAGAGGTGTTTAGCCGAGTGCGATGATCGAACTTCTTATCACGAAAAGTCGGACCAATTGTCGCGGCGACCTTCATGCCCTTTGTAGGCTTACTATTTTCTTCTTTGGGTCGTACGCGGACGGCCTTTCTTCTTTGCTAAAGTTTCTTCATACGCCATATGGGCGTTTGCCGCTTGTTAGGAAATAACGAGATCCCGATAGTGGTTGAGAGTGAATTCTTCTACGAACCGGTGGTCCAGTCGAATACCACGCTTCAGATATTTTAACTTGCCCTTGTCGACAAGTCACGAAACGGACTCGGCCTCGATGTTAAACCGTCGATATCTTGTCTCGGCGTCTCGTTGTCGCCTTGAACAACGAGAATCCGGTATTCTTCATACCGATATTGGCGGCCGGTTTGCGGTGTAGTGAGACAAGAAGATTCTCGATCAAGTCTTCCCATGATGAGATGGAATTGGGTCGAAGAGACTCCCACCATTCCAATGCTCGGCCGTCCAACGGCGGGGGGAAAAAGCACGCATTTCATGGTCGGTCCCAATTCCCTATAACAGCAGTAATTATTGAAGTAACGGAGATGTTTGTGCGGATCCCCTCGTAGTCAAACTTGTTGAGATTGGGCGGCTTGCGTAGATCTCTCGGAATTTTGTAACGCCTGATCTCCCTGGAGAACGGGCCGTGCTCGTTCTGAATGCCGTTCGACCCAAAGGGTTGCATTGCGAGGCATGCCTCGTTGCCCGGCATTCCATAAAATCCTCGGATGGGCGGTTGGTGGAAGTTGAGAGGCCTTATGGGTCGCTTCGCTTTGGCCTCTCCTTGGCCGATGCGAAACGTCCCTGATTCTTCCATCTCTGTAATCTTCCAGCTCTTCTCGAGAATCCCAAGATCTGCTTCTCGATCGACGTGACCCGGACGACTCATTGGAGGAGTACCTGCGTGGGTGGCGGCGGTGGCGGAGACGGTAGCTAGAATCTTAATAATCATAGGACATCGAGCGCGTCTGCGCGTTCTCGCCAGAAGCGATCTGTGTGCCTGCCTCTTCTTCTTGCCGGAGAACGATGAGTAGTGCTCTCTCGGCGAGAAGTGCTCCTTCGAGGAGGGGAGCGGTGTCTTCGCGCCGGTCGGCGGCGAGCAGAAGGTTCTCCGTCTTCCGCCGCGCGGCGGCCGAATTGACCTCTTTTCGTCGAGAGATGATGGCGTCTCATCTGCGATCACTGATTTTTGTTTTGCGGGATCTGCAAAACGGCTTGAGTGACATGGTCGGTGAGGTTCTGAATGCCCGCTTCAATCGGCTCGGCGGCAAGTCTCGAGAACGGGCGGTTGAATCTGTTGGAGGACAGTCCGCGGCCGCTTGTGCACCGAAGCTTCTTGTCGTGGAAGTCCTTGAGACTCGTGGGTGTGGCGCCACGCCCTCGGGTCTGCTGCGATTCTGCCGGAGGATTGAGTCGAAGTGGCCCGCGTCACGGGGCGGTCGCGTGGAGCCATGAATGAGGTAGGATAGCGCACGGGCCTCCCACTGTGGTCGCCAATTGATCGTACCTTGACCAATGAAGTGTTGAAGTAGTTGTTATCTCGTCAAATGGGCCGGTCGTTGAATGAGTGAAAGGACCGGTCCTGGCTTCACGCGTTGAGCACCTCGGGTGGTACCTGCAAAGACACTCCGACGATCTAGTGAGAGGTCGCTCGGGCAGATAGCACAAGGTTCGAGAACGTACCTGAAGCCACATGCGAGTGGCGTATATATACTGCGAGGTCCGACCGTTTTGCGGAGATTTCGGCCGGCGAGAATTGCGCTCCAAGCAGCGTGTTGGGCCGATCGAGTTGGGCTGGGCGCGAGCCCAGCTTCTTGCTGGCGCTTCGTATTTGGCCGATACACCCAGAACCAACCCTTGTTAAAGTATGAGCAACATTATTAGCATTCCTCTTAGTAAACTCAATATGAGACTTGTAGTTAAAAAAAGTAAAAAGTCTCTTGCAAGAGTCAATCAAACAACCAAACTCGAAAATTGCAACATTATGGGAATTGAAATTAAAGCGTCTACCACACATGTGGTATATAACTCAAAAATAACATCCTTATAGCCTAGTTTGCGAACTCAATTGATAGCCGCCAATAAACCCAAAGATTCACCAATAAGAACATCAGTTATAGGAGTACACCAGAGAGTTTTAGCGCAAATGAAGTTACCATGGCCATCTCACAAGCACATGCCAACCCTAACCTTATTAGCACGTAAAGAGAAAGAAGCATCAACATTTCATTTCACCCAACCATTCAATCGAGAAAGAAGCATCAACCCTAAAGAGAAAGTTGCAGTTTCCTCCAATATGATAACATCATGAGAAGGTAAGATTTGAGGGGAGGAAAGTTGAGTCGGACTTCTCACAACACGGGTATGAAAAAACTTGTTACCCATCCACTCAATCGACAAAGCATCAGTATTTTTATTCTCCCAAAGTCGATCATTCCTGCTATTCCATATGCTCCACAGAGTCATATACCAAGAAATTTTGTCATAATTATCATTTATCGCAGCAAGAACCGAGTAAAAAACAGCGCTAATATAAACATATATCAACATGCATAGCCGTGTGATTATTAACAACCGTGGACAACCCCAAAATATTTCAAGTGGCTGAGGCCTTACTGCAAGTGAGAAAAAGATGATGTGACGTCTCAATAGAATCAGGACACCACAGGAACACATCCTTAATAACAACAAGATGCCAAACCAAATTTGTGCGAGTAGGCAAAGCATCTCTACACAGTCGCTAGATAAAATGGTAGAGGATTCTTCATACGCCAAAGCGCTTGCCAATTACCAGCAACACGCAAATGGGTGGTGTCTAAGACTCTCTCCATAAGTAGCCAGTAGGCACTACGGGCACTATATAACCCAGACGTTTCAGGCCACCAAACATGCCCATCAGCGCTAATTGTATCATAGAGGAGAATGCTAAGAGTGGTACCTGCAACGTTCATAACAAATAAATGGTTAAGAATATCAGCTCTCCATGTTTTCGAATCATGATCCAACAAGCTTGATACATAGAGGAAAGATTAAAAGAGCTAGCATTAGCCTCTATTATGGGAACCTGATTTGAGGTCCACTTCTCACCGAAAACACGAATACGAGAGTCATCCCCAATGATCCACCGACACCCTTCATTAAGCACCAACCAGACGTCATGGATGCTACGCCAAATGAAACTAGAATTACTACCCTTTTCCGCATGCATGAAATCATCCCTAGAATAACACTTACCTTTATACAATCTAGCTACTAGCAAATCAGGACATTTAATGAGATGCCAACCTTGTTTCCCCAATAAAACCACATTAAACACATAGAGATTTCAAAATCCCAAGCCACCATGATCCTTATCAATGCAAATTTTATCCCAAGATAACCATCTAATACCTTTCCTAGTGGTACCACAACCACCGCACCAAAAATCATTGATAAGACTCTCAATTTCATCTCCAAGGGATGAAGGTAAAACAAAGAGGTTCATAAAATATATAGGAATAGATTGGAGAACCGATTTAATCATAACTTCCTTACCTTCATCCCTTTGAGCGATCATTGCATTATCTAAGATGAAGCAGACATGAACAAGAGCATATTATTCAATAGAAATGCACTTATGTAATACAACCTTAAGGCGGTTAGCAAGTACCTTGGATACTATTTTGTAGAGCACATTGCACAAAGAAATACGCCTCCAATCAAGCATAGACTCTAGGGTATCCATTTTAGGGATAAGAGCAATGTTTGTATCACTAAGAGAGGGTAAATTGTCCGAAAGCCAACCAATAAATGCAAGCAGCTGACACAATCTCTCCACGAAATAGTCCCAAAATGCCTTATTGGACTCCTGATTGGAACCATCTGAACCTAGGGTTTTGTCTGAATCGATTTGCATTAAACGAATCCTATGTGTTAATTATTGATTTTTTGTTTCATTTTTTTGACAAATTTCTTAATATGGACCACTTTTTTTTATGATAGTAGATTTTCGCAGCTTCACCCAGTTTCTCACTAATGAATGGACAAATTTTCCTTTTTTCCAAATTTCTTCATTTCACAATTTAGTCCCTTTCTCTCTCTCTCTCTCTCTCTCTCTCTCTAACCAGTTGTTCGATCCCTCTCACACATTTTCTCCTTCACTGTACAACTTAAGGTCTTTTAATATGCTTCCGTGGGTAAGTGGCGGAGCAACACTCGCACCTTGTATGAGTAGTACCAATAGCTAATCTTTAGACGATTTCACACAATTTATGTTACTTGCGCAACTTAGGGTTTCCCTTTAGTAACTGTTGGTTTTTAATATGTTGGAATGTTTGAAGGCATTATTTGAGCTATGTCTAATGACGTTGTTAATAATGATTGCAGTGCAGTTGTGTATGGTTGTTGGGATGGGTAACAATAACGAAGAAGAATGATAGAATAATAGTGGAAGAAAATCACAGGTTTGCATTTGTTTATTAAAGTTTCTGGATGTTTTAATATTTTGAACCTGAAAATTAATATTGTAGTTTCTGGATGTTTTCAGGTTCAAAATATTAAAACATCCAGAAACTTTATTGTAGAGAGAGAGGGTGTGCTAGGGCATGAGGAAGTTGAAGGGTGGCAGGAGAGAGAAAAGAAAGAAGAGAGAGAAAAGCGCGTAGAGGCTGGGAATGTAAAGCACCACGACAGGAAAATAGAAGAGGACGGTGGCTGGCAGCTGGTGGGAGGTAGAAAGAAGAAGACAACAGTCACCACAAGCAGAATTGACATTGTAAGCTGCTGGAATGGAATGATGGAAGGCACAATCTCATTTTATTTTTCAGATTTTCCAGAGACACATGGTGCAAGTGAGATGTTCAGGGCATTCAAGCTGTATGGAAAGGTGGTGGAGGTTGTTATTCCGCCAAAGAGGAACAAGTGGGGGAAACGTTTTGGTTTTGCTTGATTCGTTGACGTGAAAGAACCTCAAAGATTCGCGGTGAAACTAGACAACATAATATTTGGAGCGAATAAAATACATGTTAACATCCCCCGTTTTGATAGATCTGTAAACGCAGAAAGCAGGTCAGGTCCAATGGTGAAGCCTGGGTTCATTTCGGTAGAAGGAAGCAAGGCGTGGAGGCCGGTGGTGGCTGGAAAAAAGGAGGAGGAAAGGAAAGATATGGCTTCGGTTGGTGATAAGGAAGAGGTAGAGAAGGGTCAGGGAAGAACAAACAGAAATGACGCAGGGAATTTGAAAAGACAAACAGATACTAAGGTGGAAGAAAATCATGGTGAAGGGAAAGGGAAGAGGGCTGGTGAGGGGAAGCTGAATGGGCAGTTTGAAAATGGTGGCAGGAATGCGTTCGGTCAGGGCAAGAACTGGGTTCAACGAAGAGGAGGGGACACTGTTGCTCATGGTGGATACGGCGGGGAAGAAGGAGGTATGGTGGAAACCAAGTGGCCTATAATAAGTGGACGCCGAGGCAGCAAAAACGAGAGCAAAATATCCTGTACCACCGGAAAAAGAATTTATGTGAGGTGTGGTATAATGCTTCGGAAGAGGAATTAAATAAATTCAGAAAATGGTACGTTGCAAAAGTGTGGAATGCTGGTTCTACGCATATGGTGCAGGAATGGTTCAATATGCAAGGTGTATTCGCAGTGAAGGCAACACCAATGGGTGCAAACTTGGTACTATTGGAGGAATTGGAGGATGGCTTAATAGATGATCCTATAAGGGAGGCTAAGGATTGGATGCATGAACACTTCAGTGTCATTAGAAGATGGATGAATCTGAAGTGGATAATGAAAGGGTGGTTTGGGTTAGGTGTCATGGTATTCCTCTCCACGCATGGAACAATGATTTCTTTTCGGCATGAGCTAGGAAATTTGGAACTTTTTTGGGGGTGGACGAGAACACTAGAAGGATGAAGTCCTTGGATGTGGCAAGGATATTGATAAGAACAAGGAGTTACGACGTGTTCAATATGGAGGTGGATGCAAAAATAAATGATGAGATGTTTAGTGTTAAAGTGTTGGAGGAATGGTGTGGTCCGATGCACTGGGAGGGCCTTTCTCCCCCAAAAGATGATTGGGATGCAGTGACCTTGACAACTAGTGATGATGAGAGTGAGGAAAATAATGATCCACCACTGTTTGATAATGAGGTAGAGAATAATGATATTTCGGATGACGAAAGGGTTGGGGATGATGATGTAGGGTTGAGGGAAGGATGCAAGGAGGGAGAGGAAGGTAAATATATAGATGGGGATATTCCAAATGAGGAAGGTGAGGAGGTGTGTAAGGAAAACAATGTAGAGGTGACATCGGGTGTTGGAGGCTCTAATTATATTGGGGGTGCAGGCGATATGGGGAATGCTATTTTAAGTGGAACAGTTAAAAATAATGGGGAACAAACTGAGGTGGTAACTCCGGTGGAAGCTTGTGGGACATCCTCGGCCAGTAGTGCTGAGAGTGGGGTTAACTTTGCCTCAAAAGTGGCAGCAAAAGGAAAGAGCATATCGAAGGAAGGTGGGGACAGAAATAACAACATTTTGGTCGGCGTGGTGAATGAGGAAGCTAGGAACTTGATTCTATCTGAAGGAAGCTCAAAAGGTAACTTTTATGAGCCACGGACTTTCTTTGTAAAGCGCAATCCACCCAATCTTGGCTTGTCTATTTCAATAAGTTGTGAAGGAAGTCCTGCAATTCTGGGGGATGTGTCTGTGGGAGATTCGGGTATTCGGTTTTGTAATGAAAGGTTTTTGGCTGAGCATGAAATATCTTTGGCAAAAAAAATGTGGAGTTTTGCAAAAACTAATCTTGGGGTACTTGGAAGAAATAATGATGAGGTGTATTCGGGTAAAATAAAATCCTTGGAAATTAGGGATAAGATTGCCAAAGGAAAGAAGGAGAAAAAAACAAGTCTCAATGAAGATAGCAACATTTAACATTAGAGGGTGGGGGGGCCTGCGAAGAGAAGGCGCCTAAAGAAGATTATTGTAGAGGAGAAAATTGATTTATGTATGATTCAAGAAACAAAAAGTAGTGGCCTATCTAGGAGGGCGGTTGGTAGTGTTTGGGGGGATGATAATTTTGATTGGTTGAGTAAGAATGCAGTGGGGCTTTCAAGAGGGCTGATTTGTGTTTGGAAGGTGGATCTAATGGAGGTGATGTTCTCCTTCTCTGGGGAAAATTTTATTGGTATGTGTGCAAAAGTTGAGGGCCGTATTTGCTACTTTATTAATGTGTATTCTGCATGCAATATGGCTGGTAAAAGAAGACTGTGGACAAACTTAAAATGCTTGAAAGAACAGTTTGAGGTGGGTGATTGGTGTATAGCGGGAGACTTTAATGCAGTGACATCTAGACAAGAAAGAAGTGGTTGCATGACAAGTTTTAATCATGTTGAGGCTAGTGAATTCCTTGCATTCGTGGAGGATATGGAACTCATTGATGTGCCGGTCTTAGGAAAGAAATACACGTGTTTTGGGTATGATGGGAGGGCGAGTAGGTTGGACAGAATTCTCTTGTCCGATGATCTTATATCAAGGTGGGGGGTTAGCGCTCAATGGGTTGGAAATAGAGAGATATCGGATCATTGTCCAGTTTGGTTAATATCTTCAGAATTGAATTGGGGACCAAAGCCATTTAGATTCAACAATTGCTGGGTGGATCATAAGGAATTTAATCGGTTTATACAGAGGTCTTTGGGCTTCTTTCAAAGTAGAAGGTAGAGGGTCATATGTGATAAAGGAGAAAATGAGAATGTTGAAAGAGAAGCTTAAGATATGGAATAGAGAGGTTTTCGGCATTAAAGACTTAAACATTGAAAAAATAGTCAAGGATTTGAATGAAGTTGAAAGGTTGTCGGTGGAGGGTAGAAATGTGGATGATGAGTTGAGAAGGAAATTAAACAATGAATTTTGGGGAGAACTTCATGCGAAGGAAAGTCTTCTCGCCCAAAAGTCCAGGGTAAGGTGGTTGTCTCAGGGAGATTCAAATAGCAGGTATTTTCATGCTTGTATAAAAATAATAGGAGGAGGACACAACTTTTGAAGGTGATGGTGAATGAGGAATGGGTGGATCATGTAGTTGGTGTGAAAAGAGCGGTTAGGGACCATTTTGAAGAGAAATTCAAGGAGGAGGAATTTGTCTGTCCAACACTTGATGGAGTAAATTTCAACCAAATTAGTAATGCTAATAATGAGTTGTTAGTGATGTCGTTGTTATACCCCAATTTTGTCCGTCTTCTTTTTCTCGCTTTAGTCGTTTATTTTTAGTAAGGGCGTGTTTCGGAGTCCATGATTACGAGAATTATTAGTGTAGAGTCTCGGTTACCAACCCAAGCCAATTCCAGTCACTCCGTTCAAACTAACTCGAAATACCGTTATTTAAATTAGGCACGCACGCGAATGATCGATCTTTTCGCATGCGTTCTTGATTTAATATCTCGTATTCAAGTTTAGTCGTATGTGAACAGTCTACCAAAGTTCATTTTTCTCAAAAGTTGGTTTAAATTCGGACTAATGCGATTCCGAGTTAATCGTGGGGTTTGTAGTTAACACGCCCATTTTTGGTTTAGTTTTAGCGTATTTGTCGAGTCCGCCCGCCCTCGCCTCTCAGTATTTGGCCCGACTCCTTCTTCTTATTATTTTATTCGTATTTTGTTTATTTAATTTATTTAAGCATATATACAACCCAAAAATGTCAAAAAGTTCTATTTAGTTTAATTTACAATTTAAGAGCACTTAATAGTCCAAAAGGGTCCAAAAATGCAAAAAAAGTGATGCTAAAAATACACAAAAGCCAAATCCGAAAATAAATAAAAAATACAAAATAAAACACTTTTAGCCCAAGTAGCAGCTGGGCTTGGATCTTCAAGCTCTCTTAAAACCCTAATCTTCCTCTCCAAGTATCTGAAAACAAATCAAATCAGGGTAAATCAATCCATTAATGGTGAAAACCTAATTTTCTAGTATAAATATGTGATCAACCCTCAGTCAAAAGAAGACAACGAGAACACGACAAAAAAACCACCTCCAAAGGATTAGGGTTCACAGTCAGAATCCTAATCCACTGCACACGGTTTCAAATTTCTGGGCTGAGAGCAAGGAAGTTACAACGATCACGAAAGCAACAGTAGCAGACATAGTAGCTGTTGCAATTCAATCATAGGAGACCAATCAGAGGCTGGAAATTAGGAAACGGCTGCGGCGGCAGCTGGTGCGAGGAAATGTTTGGAATTGGAAATTAGGGTTTTGGTTTTTTAGGTTTGGGCCTTAGATAGTGTCTTTTTATTTTTATTTTCTTAAATGTTCAGAACGTTATTTGCACCCATTGTTCACGCGCGCATCCCTCCTTCACTTAAGCCCAGCTTCGCATTCTGGGCTCTCCTATGCGAACTGGGCTTCCTTTTTGCACCTCCAATTAATTATACAACCCCTGCGATTAATAAAAACCCCAATTTACAATCTGCACCCCGTGTTTCTCTTTTTAATTCTTTTCCAACTCAAACATAAATAATTTTTCTCTCGAAATCAAATGAACGGCTAAGTCGGTTGTACAACCGGGTTAGTCATTATTTTAGGGTCAATGAGTACATGCAGTTCAAGAACCCCAAAAACTTAATAAATACGAACAAACTATTTTTTCCTAAAAATAGGGGATTAAGCTCGGTTGTACAACCGGGTTGGTCATTGTTCTAGAACTAATGAGTCAGATGCAGTTCAGAGTTCTAGAATACCTATTCTAAAATCAACCCACCTCACACCAAACCGATTTCTTTCAAAAACTCTAAAATTATTTTCAAAAGTAGGTGACTAAGTCGGTTGTACAATCGGGTTAGTCGGTGTCCTGAGGATCGAGTGAGTATGCAGTTCAAGGAATCCTAGGACCCCTACACTAAAAAAACACCAACCCACAAACCATTTTCGGGAAGAACTACGTAGCTTTGATTCCTCCATTGCATCCGGAGGTGCGTAGGAGCAAGACTCAACTCTTGTCAAGCACTAAAACCAAAAACTAAAATCTAAATAAGTCATTTTCTCTACAAATAAAAGGGTAATAATTAGATAAATCTTAAATTAATTAGACAATGGATGTCGTGGGGTGCTAATACCTTCCCCACACATAATGACTCCCGAACCCTAACAACGCCTTACCTTAAAACTTAAAGGGATTTTCCGAATTTGCCCTTAAACTAAAATTTGGTGGCGGCTTCCTAAGAACCTTTCGAAGAATCCTTTCCCGGATTTTTCGGTCGCTACAGCTGGCGACTTCACTGGGGACTTAACGTTTTAGAGAGTCAAAACCTAGTCTAATTAGTTGTAGGATTTAATTTTTACCCTTCCCTTATTTATTTATTTATTTATTTATTTATTTTTACATGTTTTATTTTTATGTGATATATAAACCATAGGATAGAAGACGATATTTGTATGAATGTTTGTTTTGTTTGAATCTTTGGGTTTATTTTAAACTGCTCCTACACACACTGCACCTCTACACATCACACACCTGTGAGAAAAGGTCCTCTACCTGGACTTGAGTGCAAACCTAAGTTAAAACGAGATTGTGTAGTGATGGCCTGCGGGACGTACGTCTCGTTGGGTGGTCACGAAAATCTCACCTAGAGTTTGATTCCTTTTGAGGATGCTATCCCTTCTAATAGCTTGCCTATTCACTGGGTCGATGTTCTTGATCCGGGTCCTTGGCTCTAGGGACCATGTGTAGGATTCTTTAAAACTATCCCCGTGAGGTCCACTATAAAAGAAACCTTAGACCCACTCAGAAGATACATTTCTAGGGTCACAAAGGAGTTTTATACCCTCGCATTCAAAAATATTTATGCATACCGTCTTCTATCAAAAAAAAAAATCAAAAACCAAAAATCATTTTTTACTACTTTTTAGAAAATATACCACATGCATACGTAAAATAAACATCTATCTGTTGCATGCACTTTTATGATCAGTCGTGGAATTTAAATCTTTACCTTGGAGAGAAGCGGTACGCATTTGAAGTCAAAATTAAATTTTGTACTTTACTCTCCAATGAAAAATTTATAATTCCCGACATGACGAATAAAATCATATATTATCATTTCATACACATACATCACATTCGCATTTCACATACAGTCATTCGTTCATTCACATTCTCATTTCATGCGCATTCATTCATTTGCATACTTACATCATGCATTATAAAAACGAAAAAACATAATTTTGAGAGAAAGATTGTGATGAGAGGTGAGGCATTCTTGTGAGATAAATAATTCTTTTGAAAAAGTTTAGCCATACTTCGTTGCAAGCTCAAGGTGTTTCAAGTCACTCCGTTTTTCAAATTTTTAGCTTGCTCACATTTTTTAACCAAACGTTGCATGATAAATGACCGAAATGCCCATAAAAAAATTTCTATCATGTCTTAAATGTTAACTCTCTGCGAAGCATTTGTGTAGTGACTTGGGTAACATGTGTGTTCATTTTTGTCTGAGTCAGTTAGCGTCCCTACCTTACCATCATCCCCTGTCAAAGTCTAATCCCACCCCGACCACCCATAAGGTACATACTCCCCACATCAGTACATAGTTGACGTTTCTGGTTGGTTCCCCTAGTGAAATAACACTTTAGGCCCTCCATACTGAGGCAAATGTGTGATCTCTAAAAAACTTTGTCAACGTTGTATTCCCTTGGTGCAAGTCCTTTACAAAAAAATAATAAATTCAAAAAGGCCCGTTAGGTCGAAAACTCGTAAGAGCGGCCTAAGCAAAAATTAGGGCATATAAAAAAAAGGAGAAATAAAGAAAAAGAGCAAATATATAAAAGTAAATAAATTATTGTCCTTAAGTTAATTTTTGAGAAAACGAGCAATCATGATTTGAAATGAAGTTTGACCATCTTCCCATACCCTCGAAAAAAAACCCCGTGCTACCCACCTTAAGCCAAAATCTAAAAACCTTTCAATCACCCTAGACAAGGATCAATTCCACATCAAAAGCTCGAAAGAAAGAAAAAGAAAAAATCAAAATCAAAAAAGAAAGTGAAATAAAAAAAAGAGGATCGAAAAACCACGAAAAAGCAAAGTGGTACAATTATGAGCTGATACTTCTCGCCATTAAATGCATAAGAGATCTTTGTCTGAAACAAACCCCCAAACACTTCCCTTGTCCTCAATATCCTATCCTTCATAAACCCTTGGCCAAGTCACATCCCTAAACAAGTCCATCCTACCATGAGACACATCAATTACTGTCTCAATAGGCCCTCAAACACTCCTTTGAGCCTGACAACCATTTCCTTCATAAATCATCACTCATTAGCCAAGTTACTTCACCAAATCATTTGTCCCATCAATCATCAAACACTTCATTGAGCCTAATAACACCTTATTTCACAAACCATTAACCATTAGCCAAATCATACCGCTCAAAAAAAAAATCATCCGTCCCATCAATCCCCAAACACTACCTTGAGCCCAATTATCATTTCTCTCATAAATACTAAACCATCGGCCACATTCCGATCAATGACCGATTGCTTTTGTTTTCTCAAAGTTTTAATCTTAGGACAAATAAGTTTATTTATTTACAATATGTTTGCTCAAAAAATATATCTCGAAAAAAAAAAACTCAAAGGAAAAGAAAAATCAAAAGGCTTGCACCACAAGATTCATTCAAGTTACAGTTATACTAAGACAAGGTCTAGTGATCACCAAGTGTAGTTTTCATCATAGTAAACTCAAGACTATTGTAGTCTGAGAGTCATTCTAAAGGTAACCAAAAGTTTATACTAGGATCGTCACCTAGATCCTAAAGTGTGGCATCCCTTTCACCATCTATTTTAACTTGGGGAATTTGTCCAGTGTGCTTCCCATACCACTCCCAGTCTATACACACCGCATTTAACCATCTCCAAAACCCATAACCCTAACTCACACCTTTCCCAATCTCACTAAAGGCAACCATTCGAAACACCATTCCAAGTGGGGCAATCCTGTCATTCTTCACTCCACCTACAAATGGGGAAATTCACTCGACACCCATCTCATCCCTTCATTATATTCACAGCCATAAAACCATACCGGGGCAATTTCCCAACTCATTACCCAAAATGCTACTACTCTAGCCAGGGCAATCTTGTCCTTACCATAAATGGGGCAACACCAAACTCTTTGGGTTGAGACAAAGTCTCTTGCTTTCCGCCTTTCATTCCAAAGCCAATGCATTCCCCAGTCATCATTTTCTACACCTCTAGCTTGTTAGCACTAGACAGGGGCAAGTTATTCACTCACAATCATCAAATCTAAATTGGGGCAATCTCGTATTTCTTGGCTTGGAAAAACCTACCTTTCATGACATCGACGAAGACCAGTCATTCATCCTTTCATGCGTCCATAACCTTGAACCAAGTTAACTGACTCACTCATCTATGTTTGCATTACTATACATGTTTTCTTAACAATGCTTCAGCGAGATAGAACACAAGTTGATAATGCGATACTGAAAATCCACTTAGTTAACTTTGTGGACCTAAATTTCGGTCATCAGGGGGCATCATAGTGGAAGAGAAAAAGAAGCGAGCTTGCAAGTACTTTTTCACATCAGTGTCTGTAAATAACAACCTTGAGATTGCCGAAGTTTGAATCAAATCTAATCTTTCCAAAGAATTATCAATATTCATCTCCGCCTCTCGCATCCAAAGTCTCACATCTCATCATCACAAAAAAATGTTTTTGCACTCAATCAGTCATTTCATATCATCACACCATGCACCATAGCATTTGCATTCAAACATTTCATTTGCATCATATTAACATTCGTACTTCATGCATCTATCAGATAAATAAATAAAAAAGCAAAAAAAAAAAAAAAAAAAAAGAGAAAGGAATCACCTATTTCATCCATCACCCCACCAAAAATCACCTGTTGCATGTGCATGTATTATTGGCGTTGTATGTCCATTACATGATGTATTACTTCTGAATCGACTTCAAGTGTATTTTGTTCCTCTAAGATCAAAGCTCTAAGCGTTGATCCCGTATCACAGCACAGATCACCGAGCTGATCCCAGACCCCGAGTGGTCCTTCAGAGCACTACGCTCCTTCAGTGCCCTAAGTGGCCCAGGTCGCAAACGTCGGAGTCGAGCCCGGCGGACCTTCCGCACCGCGTGGTCCTTCGGACTAGTTGTGTCGACCTAAGACACGATTATCGTCCTTCATGGTCAACATATCGATTCTAGACCGATCTTGACCCATCATGGCCGCCGAGTATAAAGGCCCCCGGGCATCGCTTTAATTAGTACCATAGCTAATTGCGCTCCTTCGACTACCGATGGTCCTTCAATTAAGGCCTGGCGACCTTTCGGACCTTAAGTGGTCCTTCAGAGACTTGTCGCTCCTTCGGACCACGAGTGGTCCTTCGAGCCTTAGTGCTCCTTCGTGTCCTTGTTGACCGCTTCATTCAAATCTCGGTTAATGCGCCAAGTATTAACCAATCCTCTTATCTCTCAAACCTTCCACTTCCCCATTAAACGGACAAAATTAGCGTCTATCTTATCTTTATTCCTATTTCTACTACGAAAGTTCTAGAGCTCAAAGACTTTCTAGTAAAATATTAATAAAGAGGGGCAAATTATTATACCCCAATTTTGTCCGTCTTCTTTTTCTCGCTTTAGTCGTTTATTTTTAGTAAGGGCGTGTTTCGGAGTCCATGATTACGAGAATTATTAGTGTAGAGTCTCGGTTACCAACCCAAGCCAATTCCAGTCACTCCGTTCAAACTAACTCGAAATACCGTTATTTAAATTAGGCACGCACGCGAATGATCGATCTTTTAATGCGTTCTTGATTTAATATCTCGTATTCAAGTTTAGTCGTATGTGAACAGGTCTACCAAAGTTCATTTTTCTCAAAAGTTGGCTTAAATTCAGACTAATGCGATTCCGAGTTAACTGTGGGGTTTGTAGTTAACACGCCCATTTTTGGTTTAGTTTTAGCGTATTTGTCGAGTCCGGCCCGTCCTCGTCTTTGTATTTGGCCTGACTCCTTCTTCTTATTATTTTATTCGTATTTTGTTTATTTAATTTATTTAAGCATATATACAGCCCAAAAATGTCAAAAAAATTCTATTTAGTTTAATCTACAATTTAAGAGCACTTAATAGTCCAAAAAGGGTCCAAAATGCAAAAAAAAGTGATGCTAAAAATACACAAAAAGCCAAATCCGAAAATAAATAAAAAAATACAAAATAAAACACTTTTAGCCCAAGTAGCAGCTGGGCTTGGATCTTCAAGCTCTCTTAAAACCCTAATCTTCCTCTCCAAGTATCTGAAAACAAATCAAATCAGGGTAAATCAATCCATTAATGGTGAAAACCTAATTTTCTAGTATAAATATGTGATCAACCCTCAGTCAAAAGAAGACAACGAGAACACGACAAAAAAACCACCTCCAAAGGATTAGGGTTCACAGTCAGAATCCTAATCCACTGCACACGGTTTCAAATTTCTGGGCTGAGAGCAAGGAAGTTACAACGATCACGAAAGCAACAGTAGCAGACATAGTAGCTGTTGCAATTCAATCATAGGAGACCAATCAGAGGCTGGAAATTAGGAAACGCCATGCGGCAACAAAAGCGGGAAATGTTTGGAATTGGAAATTAGGGTTTTGGTTTTTTAGGTTTGGGCCTTAGATAGTGTCTTTTTATTTTTATTTTCTTAAATGTTCAGAACGTTATTTGCACCCATTGTTCACGCGCGCATCCCTCCTTCACTTAAGCCCGGCCGCGTGCAGGCTCTCCTATGCTGAACCGGGCTTCCTTTTGCACCTCCAATTAATTATACAACCCTGCGATTAATAAAAACCCCAATTTACAATCTGCACCCCGTGTTTCTCTTTTTAATTCTTTTCCAACTCAAACATAAATAATTTTTCTCTCGAAATCAAATGAACGGCTAAGTCGGTTGTACAACCGGGTTAGTCATTATTTTAGGGTCAATGAGCTGTACAGTTCAGTAACCCTGAAAACTTAATAAATACGAACAAACTATTTTTTCCTAAAAATAGGGATTAAGCTCTGGTTGTACAACCTAAGTTGGTCAAGCGGCGTTCTAGAACTAATGAGTCAGATGATTCGGGAGTTCTAGAATACCTATTCTAAAATCAACCCACCTCACACCAAACCGATTTCTTTCAAAAACTCTAAAATTATTTTCGAAAAGTAGGTGACTAAGTCGGTTGTACAATCGGGTTAGTCAGTGTCCTAGGGATCAGTGAGCTGTACAGTTCAAGGAATCCTAGGACCCCTACACTAAAAAACACCAACCCACAAACCATTTTCAGGAAGAACTACGTAGCTTTGATTCCTCCATTGCATCTGGAGGTACGTAGGAGCAAGACTCAACTCTTGTCAAGCACTAAAAACCAAAAAACTAAAATCTAAATAAGTCATTTTCTCTACAAATAAAAGGGTAATAATTAGATAAATCTTAAATTAATTAGACAATGGATGTCGTGGGGTGCTAATACCTTCCCCACACATAATGACTCCCGAACCCTAACAACGCCTTACCTTAAAACTTAAAGGGATTTTCCGAATTTGCCCTTAAACTAAAATTTGGTGGCGGCTTCCTAAGAACCTTTCGAAGAATCCTTTCCCGGATTTTTCGGTCGCTACAGTTGTTCTCTCTGGAAGAGGTGAAGGAAGCGGTTTGGGAGTGCGACGGCAACAAAAGCACGGGGCCGGACGGGTTTAATTTTACTTTTATTAAGAATTGCTGGGACCTAATCTCTCCGGAGATAATGAGGTTTTTTGAGGAGTTTCACAAGCAAGCAAAATTACCTAAGGCAATTTGTGCATCATTCTGGCTCTAATTCCTAAATGTAGAAATCCTAATGGGCTGGGGGAGTATAGACCTATCTCTTTGATTGGATGCTTGTATAAAATGCTGGCTAAGGTGTTGGCGGACAGATTTAAGAAAGTCCTAAAAGGGGTAATATCGGGGTGTCAAAGTGCATTCTTAGCAGGAAGGAACATATTGGATGGCGTGGTGGTAGTAAATGAGATCATGGATATGGCCAAGAGAAGAAAACAGAAGTGTGTGGTCCTGAAGGCTGACTTTGAGAAGGCCTATGACTCGGTAAGTTGGTCATACTTAGACGATATGCTAAGCAGGTTAGGCTTTGGTTCGAAGTGGAGGGGGTGGATGCGAACATGCTACTCATCTAATTCTATCTCTGTCTTAGTTAATGGCAGCCCATCACAGGAGTTTGTTGCGCAGAAGGGGTTGAAACAGGGCGATCCCCTGGCGCCTTTCTTGTTTCTTGTGGCAGCGGAAGGATTAGCGGGGCTTGTAAGGAAAGGGGTAGAATCAAACAACTTGACGGGTTTTAAAGTGAATGAATCTCTAACTGTGGAAGTTTTACAATTCGCAGATGACAATATTTTCTTTTGTGATGGAAGTGATAGGAGTGTGTGGTGTTTAAAAGCTATCCTAAGGAGTTTTGAACTTGCATCAGGCTTGAGAGTGAATTTCTCAAAGAGTAACGTGATCGGCATTAGCATGGAGGATAGGACAATGGAGGGGATATCCCAATTTCTTGCATGTAGTAGGGGATCGACTTCATTTAAATTTCTTGGTGTTCCGGTAGGGTCAAATCCGAGATTAACAAGTACTTGGCAACCGGTTTTGGATACCATCAAGGCAAGGTTAAATAGTTGGAAAAGCAAACAATTATCCATAGGTGGGCGTGTTACTCTTATTAACTCGGTACTTGCTTCTCTACCTTTGTATCTATTCTCTTTTTATAAAGCGCCGAGAAAAATAATAGAGGAGATTATAAAGATACAAAGAAGATTCCTATGGGGTGGTGATGGAGAGATAAGGAAAATGGCTTGGGTAAGTTGGGAAACTATTTGTAAACCGAAGGATAAGGGCGGACTTGGAGTGAAAAATTTGGAGGTGTTCAACATTGCACTATTGGCCAAGTGGAGGTGGAGGATTTTAACGGAGGAGGGTAACCCGTTGTGGAAAGAAGTATTAGAGTCTAGATATGAATTGGAAGGGAGATGGCCAAATGAGGAGGAATATAGAAGAGGTTGGGGGAAGAAATCTATTTGGTGGCGGGATTTATGTCAATTGGGTAATGGAATTAAATTGAAGGAAGGATGGTTCGGGGAGATAGTAAGAATTAAATTGGGGAGAGGTAATTTAGTGAATTTTGGAGGGACAAGTGGTTTGGGAGAAATAGTTTTGCAGAACTTTTTCCAACAATATATGATAGAAGTAATAACAAGAACAACGTGGTGGAAGAAATGGGTTTTTGGGAGAGTAATGTGTGGAGATGGAATTGTCATTGGTTGGAGGAGTTACGCTCGGAGGATGAACATAATGTGAATTATTTTATGCAACTGCTACAATCGGCTCAATTAAATGATTCATCACCGGATAGATGGATATGCCTACTCGATTCAATAAATGGCTTCACGGTGAAAAGTTGCTATGCTAAATTGTGCAATTTAATTGTTGTTTCTGGTGCAGCGGATTCGGTTAGGGGAGGAGGCGAAGGACGCGGTGTTTGGACAGCAGGATCGCGGTCTTGCAGTTATGCAGCAAAGAATAGCCAGCTGCTTTATTCTTTAGCAGGTTCGGTGCACCTGAGGGTGGGGAGAGGTGCGGGCAGCTTTTGCAGCGAGTTTCGGTGCAATTGATGATGCGATAACTCTGCGCCGCTACAGTGTGGAGAGTGCAGGCGAGAATTGTTCTTTGGAAGCGATGCAGCATGACAAAGAACTATTATGCATTACGCAGCGCCGTGTTTGGTTCAGGTGGAGCTGCTGGTGCAGCGGGTAGGAGCGTAGTTGCTGGGTCGGAGGGTTCGGTTATTCCGGAAGTTGGTGTTGAGGGAGAGATAGGGGTTGGGACACATTGGAAACAGTTATGGGAAAATGATGTGCCTTCAAAAGTGTTAATTTTCGGGTGGAGATTAATGTTGAATAGACTGGCCACTCGGGAGAATTTGTATGATAGAGGTATTCTTCACTCCAATTTGGATAAGTGCTGCGTTTTTTGTTTCGAGGAGGATGAATCTACGGGACATTTGTTTATGGGATGTAGAGTAATTAAAACAGTTTAGCGACAAGTGCGGTTGTGGATTGGGAAAGCATTACGGACTCTGTGGATGTGGTGAACCACTTTTTGGAATTTGGTAAATTAACGAAGGGAAGGAAACTCAAAAGGGTTAGGCATCTTATATGGTTATCGGTGGTATGGAACATTTGGATCATGAGGAATAAAATTGTTTTCAACGGGGAGGTGGCTTCGGTTCCCAACTTGGTCTCGGGTATAAAGGACTCGGCGTGGAGTTGGTTTAAGGCTAGGAAGGGGAGGAAATGTTATGCGATTTGGTCAGATTGATACAACAATCCTTTGTATTCAAGTCATTTATATTTGTAGAAGGGGGAGAAGCAGTGGGCTAGGACGGTTTTTCCCGTTGTTGTGCAATTCTTTGTGTGGGGTACTCTTTTTCCTCCTGGAGTCTTTTTCCCACAGGGTTTTGGCTCTGGGAGGTTTTGAGGAGACCCTCCCCCTTCCCATTGTAATAGTTGGGCACTTCTTGTGCGTTCTATCAATGAAATTGCTTATCCAAAAAAAAATATTGTAGTTGCTTATAGATCATTAATGGTAGGTTTATGTGTATTATAGATATGAGTAGTGGCTTAGGTTACATTTGTTATTGTTGCTAAATTTTATGGAGTTTGGAACTAGGTTGAGTGATATGAATGACGATTTGGATATGTTGGAAGTGATGAACAAATTGGTTGTTCTAATCCAGATGTTGGTCTAGCAGCAGATCTTCACCAATTAGATGGAATTTCTGTAGATTGGTCACATGATATGGGTAGCATTGATTTTCAAGAACCTAACTGCAAAAGATATATTATAGTACCATAAAAGCAAAGTAAGGAGAAACAAACACAAAGAAATTATATTGTAGGATTTTGTGTCGTATAGACATGGAGAGCCAATTCCACAGTAGATAACACACAGAGCGATTCAATAATAACGCTCAAAACATTCACTCTCTCTCTCTCCCTGCAAAGCTCTCTCTCTCTCTCTTTATCTCTCCCTTCCTTTTTTATTTTTTTATTTTAATTAGTTTGTTTTCTTTAAATATTAATGATAATTATTTTTAGCTAGTTACACTCTTCATTTTTTCTTTACCAACTTTTCATTCATATTCAAACACAAAAATAAAATACTCATTTTCCTCTCATAAATAAATAAGTATTTTCAAAATAAATAGGAGATTAAGTCAGTTGTACGACTGAGTTAGTTAGCGTTTTAGGATGAATGACCTGTACAGCTTGAAAGTCCGGAAATCCCTATTTAACAAAATGATTATTTTTATTTCAAAAACACAAATACACAAATTATTATTCTTTTCAAAAAAACCAAATTTTTAGAAAATAAGGGATTACACCGATTATACAATCGGGTTAGTCAACGTTTAAGGACGAATGAACTATACAACTCGAAATCTTAAAACCCCTAAAAAATATTTAAAAACACCAACACACAAACTTTTTATACCCAAGAACTGTGTACCTTTTTTTATAAGCAAAATTTTTATTAAAGGAGATGCAAACGGGCATCCCAACCGGTACAAATACATGGGGCCTCATTAAAACCTCATTGGGCCAAAACCCCATGGGAAAAAGACCCAAGGAGGAAAGAGTGCCCCAGGAAGAATGAGACAAAAGGCCAATTTACACCGAGTTCATCATACAAACAATAGGGTTTCCCCACCAGTCGGATATTTTCATCGCTGAATTGCGACCTTCAATGCTAATGAACCAACTCCAAGATATAGTTTTAACATGATTGACTACCACTTGGGAATTAAAGACTTGATCCTTAAAGAGAATGTGATTTCGAAGAATCTAAAGGCACCACGTGACTACCATCCACTGAAGATGCTTCAAATTCCTAGCCTTCTTGGAATCCAACCTAGTACCATAGGCCCTTAAATTCGCCACTCCAACAAGAGAATCCATCGGCTCACTTCCCAGCCAATTGTGAATAGAGGACCAGACTGACCTGTAACACCCCAAATCTACCCGTTCGTTTTATTAAAATCAGAGTGCGGAAATTTAAAAATAAGCATGCAATGGAGTGTCACATTCGACATTTAAAATCCAAACAACGTGAAATTAGATAAAACGTGGAATCACTTCGATTAAGTTTACATCACCAAAAATGACAGACATTTCAAAATCCACAACTTTAAGTTCAAATCGAACAATGTAATAAAACAACTAAATAAAATAGTGTTTATCCCCTCCCCGAGTGTAACGTATCAGAGACAACACCGACTCAGTTGGCAAAGGTAGACAAGTCTTCACTCACTATCACCTGCACATTACCAACATAGGGGTAACATTCAAACAGAAGGGGTGAGTCTCTAACAGTATAATAGCATGTATGATAAGCAGTATACTAGAGTTAAGGCAACTATAATTACCACATCATTACACAACAACATCGTCAATATCAATCACCTAAGGAAAATCACCAATATAATGAATGGGAGATGAAATGCAACCCACACCGACGGGCATATGCATGTGGTACCATCACTGAAAAATAGCCATCTCGTGGCATCATTGTAATACCCCAATTTTGTCCGCCTAATTGAAAATCAAATAAAAATGTATTTTTGTGAACATTCGATTCTAATCAAAAATATATTGTTTGTCATACGAGAGTCAAATTAATTGCGCGTGTCTTTTTGTGACTGTTAACGATTTCACGTCGTTTATGTTGTTATTAGTAGAACTTACTCTTTTTTTATTTGATTGCATGAAAAACTCAGATTTAAAAAATAATTTGGTATAAAATCAGAATTTAGATTTACAAAAATAAAAACAATTAAATGAAATACAATAAACAAGAAGAGGTAGCGCATCATCTTCTCCTTTCAGTTAGACTCTACAAGCTCTTTTATCATCTTTATGACATCTTCCCAAAACAATAAGCAAAGAAATAATAGTGACAAAGGGAACAAGACAAATCTATATATAGCAACAAGAAGGAGGAGCCAAACTTCACACCCCACACAAAGCTCCAAATGGGGAGGCAAACCTTTGTTGATAGAATCTGCTCTGAATAGTCATACACAAACAGAAAAAGTAAGGAAGTGAGAACAAGTCAAAACGCCACAAAATTGTGAGTAAGGCGAGAAACTTGGGAGAAGAAAAACTATGCTCTTTATACACCAAAGGATGAAATACATTGAAAACACAAAACAAAGATGCATAAGAAAGTGACTTGACTGTGCCATACTCTATGCAAACTTTGAACTATAAATTCACCTTCAAACATCAACAAGGGGAGGAAAAAAAATGATTTGAGAGCAAAATTAAGAAGATAGTTGCAAAAACAAGTAAATGATCCTCACCTCAAGAATCGTGATTTGGATACATGTTGTTGCTATATTCATCATCTCTCATATTACAATGAGAGGATATCACCATAACACAAACACATCAAAGCAACGAGAATCATCACCACCATGGGACACCCAGGCTCGAGCTCCTCTGTTCGCATTCGCCGGCACCACCACGGTACCCCCGTGGTAGTTTCTCCCAGGTCATCTCCGTCGACTCCTCCTCCTCGCCGGAACACCCCGCATCTCGTCCTCTCCAAACCGAAGTCACCACCTCCAATGGAACCATCACCACGCCTTACCCGCGCTATCGCCGTTGAACGGCGTTCATCGCCACAGAGAACTTCCTGTTCACTCCATTCCCTTCGCGTTTCTTTCTCTCTCCATTGCGCGTGCTTTCTCCTCTCTTTCAATCTCTCGAAAATCCTCTCCTCTCTCCCCTTCGGTTTAGTTTCTTCTCTCACACTTTGTATACAATACCCATTCGAAAAAACAAAAGAGAGAACGTGAAGCTTCCCACCATCACCGCCGACGCCTCTCGTGAAACCTTTGTCGTGCTCCACCTCCATCTCCGTGAACGCCTCACTTTGTGAGTATCACCGCGCCAAACCTCCATCTATTCTCTTCCCTCACCTTCGCATAGCCTTCCTCTCTCTCAGGTTCTCTCTCTCTGCGTTTACAATTTAGGGATTTAAGATCCCATTTCAATTCTTTACCTTCTCTGTCATGCGCTTACACCCCACTCCCTTTTACATGTTTTTTTTATTATTTATTTAATCAACTTAATAATTACACTCCCCCCTTTTAGTTATGTAACCCCCTCTATGTTTTTTTAATCTGTTTAATATTAACACCCTTAATTTCTACTAGTTCAGCGCCCCTCTTTCTCTCTTTCTAGTTTAAAAGCCCACTGCTTTTCAGTTTGGGCTGATTTCGTTTTAGATCTGAATCTATATTTCTACTAGTTACATACTGCTTTACTCTTTGCACCCTCATTTGTTGTTATTTGATTGATTTTATTATCATTTCTCTTCTTTTATTGTCAGTATTATTATATTGTCATTAATTGTTATTTGCTCCTAAAAATGATAAGTAGGGTTCGACTTAGATGTACATCTTATCAAACTCACAACTTAGACCCTAAACCCCTTCAAAATTAAAATCAACCAACCAACAAATTTTTCAATCAAAAGCCTTTTTCCAGCATCAAAATCATTCCATAAGCAAAATCAATTTGATTGCGAAAACCCTTTTGATGACCCTAAGTAAGAACCAATTATCATTAATGATCACTCGCGCCGTTGTCGTTTGGTTGTCAATGATAATTTCATTTTCAAAGGGATTAGTAGTGTGACCACCCTAAACCATTGTTGTTCGGTCTTCACGAACATTCCAACTTAAATAAAACCAATCGTCATTATTGATCACTCGCGCTACGCCGCTTGGTTGATAATGATAATTTCATTTTCAAAGAGTTAGTTGTGCGGCCACTCTAAACCGTTGTTGTTTGGTCGTCGCAAACGCTCGAATGAAAAGCAAAACCGATTATCATTAATGATCACTCGCGCCGTTGCCGTTTGGTTGCTAACGATAATTTCCTTTTCAAAAGAGTTAGTAGTGTGACCACTCTAAACCGTTGTTGTTTGGTCATCGCGAACCCTCACTCCTATTGCGAAAACTCACCAAAATAATACTGCCTTTGATCATGCATTTTGTTTCTTGCTTACTTATTCATGCAACCTAGATCATTCTATACCTCTAGTCACATTGCATTAAATTGTTTATGATACCTGTCATGTTCTCAAGTTGATTGTGTGCATTCTCTCTTCCAATACTTTGCTTCTTACATGAGATTGCTACTCGTTAGTGGTGACTCTCATGATAGGATTTCCACAAGCATATAATGAAGGATTACTCGTTAGTAATTGCCTTCATTACAAGAACATATGCTATCACAAGAGATTGTTATTCGTTAGTAACAATTCCCATCCCATTCCACACACACACAATTGCATTTTAGAATTTGATTTGAATTACAAATGATTTGATTAATTGGCTTGAATTGGTATGCTTGTTTTTGGATGTTTGTGAGTATGCATTTGTAACTTGCATGAGTTGTTACTCGTTAGTGACAATCTCCATTTCAAAAACCTCTTTGCATCAAACAAAAAACCCTAAAACAAAACCAATTAACATTAATGATCACTCGCGCCGTTGTCGTTTGGTTGTTAATGATAATTTCATTTTCAAAAGAGTTAGTAGTATGACCACTCTAAACAGTTGTTGTTTGGTCATCGCGAACGCCAATCCAATTGCGAACTCTTTTCCAAGTTATCAAAACATTCTCCCAAATCAAACCAACGAAACACTTTTCAAAAATGAATCTTATAAACATCAAAATCAAAACCAATTGTCATTGATGATCACTCGCGCCGCTTTCGCTTGATTGTGGGTGATAATTTCATTCCCGTGGGAGCTAGTAGTGCGCCACTTTAAACCATTGTTGTTTGGTCTTCACAAACGCTCCCTTCAATTGCGAAAACCTTTTCAATAATCAAAATAAAAACGGTTGTCATCAATAGTCACTCGCGCGCGTTGCCGTTTGATTGTCGATGATGATCCCATTTTCAAAAAGAGTTAGTAGTGCGACCACTCTAAACCGCTGTTGTTTTTGGTCATCGCGAACGCTCAACCCTTTGCGAAAAAAACTCTAAAAAGATTAAAAAACAAAAACCTTTTTCAGGACAAACAAGAACTACGTAGCTTTGAATTCTCCATCGCACTGGGAGATACGTAGGAGCGAGAGGCTAACTCTCGTCAAGCACCAAAAATAAAAATTTTCATTAAGTTTTCTCATTTATCTTCAAATAAGAAATAAATAGGCAAATCTAGGTATCTTTCAAATCAAGCGTTAAAACCACACACTTAATTAAAGGTTCCTCTCGATGAGAGGGCGCGTGGGTGCTAACACCTTCCCCGCACGTAATCGACCCCCGAACCCATATCTCTAGTTTTTGAAAGACCATCCGCCTTATTCAAAAGACATTTTTTCAATGTTTTGGTCTTAAAATTAAAATATTGGTGGCGGCTTCATAATTTTTCCACGTTGTACATCGAGAAATCCAAACCGGATTTTTCGGGCGCAACAGCTGGCGACTTCACTGGGGACTTTTCTTTTTTAAGTGGGTCAAGCCTGACTAATTAAATGTGTGGTTTAATGTGCTATCGATTTGATTTGGATACCTTGTTTGCTTCTATCTCTTTCGGTTTCCTTTTCTTTCTTATCATGTTGTATGCATGTGCATTTGTTTTCTCTTCTTCCATGTTTGTTTCCTCCTCTTTGCTTATGTGCTTAGTACCCTCACGCATTTCTCCCCAATTCTATCATTATCCCCTCTTCTTGGCTCCCTTTCTTGAGGTAAGCAATGCACTTGATTGTTGTTGAAACCCTATGCTAGCTTATTTGATATTAAACCCTAGGGTAGACAACATGTTATTGCTAGCTTTTTGTCTAGACTGTTCTCGGTTTTCATTTGCAGGTGGGGTGATATGTGTTGGGTAGCTTTAAGTGATATGTCCTTGCCACACACACTCACACCTTATGCTTACTATGTTTTGAGAGGGGCCTAAAACCCAAGGTCTGACAAAACTTAGGAGAGTGGAAACGAGTAGTGACTGGCAATTGGACCGTTGTCCTTCTGACTCTCACGAAAGTTTCAGCCAGAGTATGCTCTTTCATGATGCCTCACACCAGATGGCATTCCATCGTTGCGGGTGCTATTGTGAGAGAGAATTAGCTCTGGTAACCTGGTGAGGAAGTGACTAGAACCCACATGGGAGGAACATTTGAGTTGTCCTAGAACCTAGGTCCCCGCCTTCGCAGGACACAAGGGGCATACCAAACTCGGAAAAAAAATGTTTTCATCTTATTTTTCACATGCATGTCAAGTCGCATTATCGCAATCATTTTCATATAAAGACATCATTTGCATTGCATAAAACAAAAACTTGATAAAATTCATACATGCATTTTTCTCTATCTCATTAAGGTTTTTCAGGAGTGCATTCTCCGCACGTGTGCGTTTTCATTCACTAAGGCTTTTTCCCCTAATTTTCTCGAAAGATCCAAAAAATCGTGTCTTATTAGGGACGCGTCTCATGCATTATTGTTTTCCTTTTTCACACATCATGAAAAAATAATACATTAACCTCTCATTTTGCATGCAATTCCATTCAATATCTCTCATGCATTAGGAAAGTGATTGTAAGCATCACACATTTCATTTCATTGCATAAGAAAAATGAAAACCAGAAGCAGTTATCATCCATATCGCATTTCATTCATCCTTAATTATGCAAAAACTGTCATCCAATAAAGGTGGGCATCACATCAATATCGCATACATATATCATTCCGCTATTCATATAGTCTTGGCTCAAACTCGCCATTTTCTACATGCATTATTATTTTTTTCTCTTTTATATCATAACAAATAAACAAAATTCCAAAAATGTATGTTTTCTACTAGATTTTAGAAAATGCATCGCATATACCCCTTTTCCCTTTTTCATGGCATAAAAAATAAGCACTTGAACGTTTCATTTTGCATGCATTTCCACGCGTTAAAAATAATTGTGAGTATCATGCATTTCATTTCATTACATAAAAACAAAATAAAGCAAGAAGCAATTATCATCCGCATTGCATAAGCATCACATTCATCCGGGTGCATGTACAAAAATCATCATCAAATAATGCAGACATCGCGTCAATGTGGCACTCATGCATCATTTCATTAACCTCATCACTTTGTTCGAATACATCATTTCTCCCTGCATGCATCCTTTCGAAACAAAGAAAAATTTCCTCATGTGATGGCTTAATGGGTAGAAGTGCACCTTTGAACGACGAAGGGTAATATCTCAAATTTGTTTGTCGACTACAAATTTGAGATGTTATTCTACGATTGCAGGGCACTTTGACCCAGTCACACGTGTTTTATTTTCAAGTAGGAAATTAAATTGAGTCAACTAATTGTCGAAACGTTTCAGTATATTGTGTGAAGTATTGAGTCAGGATCCACTCAATGTTTCATGCAAGTTACTCGGGAGTAACGACAATCAGTTGCCTCATATCACCATTCTTGCATCTCTCATCATTCAAAAAAGGGGCATTGACATTTCGTATCTCGTCTCGCCTCTAAAAGACTAAAAAATCAAGAACAAAAAAAAAACAAAAAAAAATCATTTTTGAAAAAAGGGGACATCATTCTTGCATCATCCGCATTGGCATTCCATATTTTGTCTTGCAGTAAAAACAACAAAATTATTTAGAATAAGCCACACTTTTCGGGTGGTCATTCTCCACGCATTTGCATCGTACTTGCATATCATAATTTCTTCATCCATTCATTGCATAAAATAAAAGTTGTGGTGAGAAGTGAGACATTCTTGCAAAACAATCATCCTTTTCTAAAAAGTTTATCCTTACTTGGTTGCAAACTCAAGGTGTTCCAAGGGACTCAGTTTTTTCAAATCAATAGCTCATTTGCATCTCTTTCAAAAGCACTGCATCCCATCCATTCCATGACAAAAGACTGAAGCACCAAAAAAAAAAGAAAAAAAAAAAAAGAAGAAAATTTCATTGTTCTAACTAATGTTGACTCTCTGTGAAGCATTCCTATAGTGAACGTGTCCGACACGTGCAGTTTCTCTTGTTTGAGCCAATCAGTTTCTTTCCTTGTCATCATCACCATCCAAGTCTAATCCCTCTTCGTCCACCCATAAAGCGCATATTCTCTCCCATCAGTGCATACTTGACTTTTTGGTTCATTCTCACTAACACTCTAAGTCCTCCACGCTAGGGCAATTCTGTGATCATTAATTTCCTTGTCAGTATCATATTCCTTTAGTGCAAGTCTTTCTAAAAAATATATAATAAAAAAGATAAAATAAGCTCGCTAGGTTGAAAACCCGCAAAGGGCGGTCTAGGCAAAAAAGAGTGCCCGGTGGATTGAAAACTCGCAACGAGCAATCCAGGCAAAAGTTAGGGCATAAAAAATAAAAAAGAGCAAGCACATGAAGATAGATAAATTATTGTCCTAAAGTTAAGTCTTACAGAAATAAGCAATCGGGACTTGAAATGAAATTTGGTCATCTCTCCATACCCTCAAAAACCTAAAATCCCAAAAAGTCTATTTCCTACCCCTCTTAAGCCAAAGATTCAAAATTACAAAAATACCCTTTGTTACCCATCTTAAGCCGAGAAAAGCCCAAGATATCCCCATCACCCTGCAGAAGGTTAATTCCACATCAAAGATGGTATATCATTTTCACCCAAGTTAAAAGGAAAGGAAATTCACGAAAGGAGGGGAATAACAAAGTCTCAAAAAGGAGAATCCCAAAAACAAAGAAAGGAAGACAAATGGAGTATAAATTAAGAGTCAATACATTTTGCCATGAAGCATAAGAGCTCCCCTTCCAAAAAGGCCCTCAAATTCAATGGGTTCAATCATTTCCCCTTTCCAAAAAAAAAAGGCCCTCAATTCATTGGGTTTAACCATCTTTTCTTTCATAAAACCTTCAAACACCTCATCAAACCTAATAACCATTTCCTTCATGAACCATTGACCATCGGCCAACACCGAATAAGACCCATCCTCCCCATCAACCCCAAACACTTCATTAAGCTCAATCATCCCTTCTCCACAAAACATCACAATCCTGAAAAGTCCATCCCGATCAACAACTGATTGCTTTTGTTTTCTCAAATTTTAACCCTAGGACAAATAAGTTTATCTATTTACGATGGGTTTGCTCAAAAGAAAAACAAACGATCCAAAAAAAGAAAGCCGATCAAGAAAAATCCTCAGAAAAAAGAAACATTCAGAAAAAAGAAAGTTGACAAAACAATAAAGACTTGCACTCTAAAATGCATTCAAGTTGCATTAAAACAAGGTTTAGTGATCACCAAGTGAGGCTTCTTTCATACTAAAAGTCAAAACTCTCATTGCATTTGAGTTTTTCTTAAAGAGAACCAAAGATGTGTACTAGGGGGCATTTCCTTCACCTCTCACTCCACTCAACCATGGGGAGATTTGTTCATCGTCTATCCCATTCACATACCACCCTCCGTTCATAACCGTCATCATAACTCTGTCACCTTTCACAGCCTCACTCAAAGAAACCGTTTGAAATGTCATTCCAAAGTCAGGCAAGTGCATTCCCATTCCTTCACCTCATTCATTCCCATAAAACCTCATCGGGGCAATCTCTCAACTCACTATCCTAAACAAGGCCTCGTCATTCTAATTGGGGCAACTTTGTCTCTTCATGACTGGGGCAACACCAAACTCTGTGGGTTGAGACAAAACCCCTTTCATTCCACCTTTCATCCCAAGAGCCGAAGTGTTCCCAATTCATCATCTCCTACACCCCTAGTAATTATCACCACCAGACAGAGGCAAGCTTATTCACTCATCAAAAGCCCAAACCAGGGCAGTCTTCCATCCCTTGGTCCCTCATGAGCGTCGGCAATAATCATGTCTGTCATCCCTTCCCTTATCATACATGTTCTAAACCAATCCCAAGTTAACTGACTCACTCATTCACATTTGCACTCCTATGCATGCTTACTAGACAATTCATGCGATATCTAAGATTTAGTCGTCACTGGAAGGAAGAGAAAACAAGTGAGTTTGTTTGTAAATAAAAACCTTGAGAACACCGGAGTTTGAATCAAATTCAATTTTTTTTTTCAACAGAATGGTCAATAATCATCTCAATTCCTTGCATTCAAAGTCTTGCATCTCATCATCACAAAAATGTTTAAGTACCCCAATCATTCATATCTTATTTTTTCGCCTCATGCATTTAGGCGTTCCATTTTGTTTATCATAGTGTCCCATTTGCATCGTGCCGACATCATCATTTCATGAAAGGCAACAAAAAAGGGAAACAACGGATAAAAGAAAAGAAATCTTCCATCTCATTCCATCAAGCATCAAAGCATTGCATCATAAAGAAAGCAAAAGCAAAAACACGTCATCCCATGTCATTGCATTTGCATCATAGTAGTGTTTGCATTTCATAAAAGGGAGGGAACCAAAGTCCTTGCATCAAAGCATTACATGTAAAGCAACACAAAGGCTTCCCATGTCATTCGTCATTCCATTATCGTTCATTTCTTCATGCCACTCATCGAAACATTGCATTCGCATGCCCGCATTTCATGAAAAGAGAAAGAAATGAGCAGAAAATAAAACAAGAGCATTTCATTCATCAAAACATGAATCACTGTCATTGCATCGCACACTTGCATTACAAGTATCAATCTCTGCATCAAACATCAAAGCACTACATTTGCATATTCACATTTCATAAAGAGCAAAAGAAAAGCTTCAGGAGTGTTCCATCACATTCATCATTACACCGAAGTCGTAGCATTGCACGCACTTGCATAACATGCCCTTGCCTAGCATGCACCCATATTCCATGCATCATTCCTTGCATCAACTGACGTATGCAGGTACCTCAATCCAATGCGGCAGCATTGGCTATTTCAATCAATCAATCAACAAGATTCGTGAATCCCTTCAGGACCCAAGCGTCCCTTCAAAAAGCAGACTTCACCTCGTATTCGAGCTGCGGGTAAGTCCTTCGACCCCATTGGGTCCAGTCGAAAAGGATAGCTGTGTTAGCCTAAGACATGGCGCAGTCCTAAGGAAATATCGAGATCTAGAGTTGATATTGTTCCCCCCGGTCGCTCTTGAAGACCACCATGCCCAAGTGCGCACTCGGATCGTCGCGTTCGTTAAAAGGCTTTAGGCGACCTCGATGTCACCTCGCGGGGCGGTACCTTCTTTACTGCTTTCTTTATCGCTTTCTTTACTACTTTATTTCCTGCTTTTGCTGCCTGAGGGCTAACGCCAATTCACTTCCTGTTTTGCTGGCTTACTGAAGGTTGGCATCAATTTATTTCCTGCTTTTGTCGGCTTACTGAGAGCCGGTACCTTCTTTACCGCTTTCGCCAGCTTACCGAGGGCTAGCACCAATTTACCTCCTTCTTTTGCTGCCTAAGGGCTAGCACCAATTGATTTCCCGCTTTCTTTATCGCTTTCGCTAGTTTACTGAGGGATGGCGCCAAGCTTATTTTCTGCTTTCGTTGGCCGAAGGTTGACACCCATTCAAGAGAAAAAGAAAAAAGAAAATTCGGATATCCCCAAGTGGACAAAATTAGTATAATTTCTGAATTCTTTATTTATATTTTATCTTCGAAATATGTCTCGACCAATTCATATTTCTTGATAAAATTGAAATAAAGAGGGGCAACTGTAATACCCCAATTTTGTCCGCCTAATTGAAAATCAAATAAAAATGTATTTTTGTGAACATTCGATTCTAATCAAAAATATATTGTTTGTCATACGAGAGTCAAATTAATTGCGCGTGTCTTTTTGTGACTGTTAACGATTTCACGTCGTTTATGTTGTTATTAGTAGAACTTACTCTTTTTTTATTTGATTGCATGAAAAACTCAGATTTAAAAAATAATTTGGTATAAAATCAGAATTTAGATTTACAAAAATAAAAACAATTAAATGAAATACAATAAACAAGAAGAGGTAGCGCATCATCTTCTCCTTTCGCTTAGACTCTACAAGCTCTTTTATCATCTTTATGACATCTTCCCAAAACAATAAGCAAAGCAGCAGAATAGTGACAAAGGGAACAAGACAAATGATATAGCAACAAGAAGGAGGAGCCAAACTTCACACCCCACACAAAGCTCCAAATGGGGAGGCAAACCTTTGTTGATAGAATCTGCTCTCTGATAGTCATACACAAACAGAAAAAGTAAGGAGCGTAACAAGTCAAAACGCCACAAAATTGTGAGTAAAGCGAGAAACTTGGGAGAAGAAAAACTATGCTCTTTATACACCAAAGGATGAAATACATTGAAAACACAAAACAAAGATGCATAAGAAAGTGACTTGATCTGTGCCATACTCTATGCAAACTTTGAACTATAAATTCACCTTTCAAACATCAACAAGGGGAGGGAAAAAATGATTTCAGAGCAAAATTAAGAAGATAGTTGCAAAAACAAGTAAATGATCCTCACCTCAAGAATCGTGATTTGGATACATGTTGTTGCTATATTCATCATCTCTCATATTACAATGAGAGGGATATCACCATAACACAAACACATCAAAGCAAAGAATCATCACCACCATGGGACACCACGGGCTCGGTTCTCCTCTCTGTCGCGCATTCGCCAAGCACCACCACTGCACTACCCGTGGTAGTTTCTCCCCGGTCATCTCCGCGACTCCTCCTCCTCGCCGAACACCCTTCGCGCTCGCCCTCTCCAAACCGAAGTCACCACCTCCAATGGAACCACCATCACCACGCCTACCCGCTTATCGCCGTTGAACGGCGTTCATCGCCGCCGTAGAACTTCCGGTTCACTCCATTCCCTTCGCGTTTCTTTCTCTCTCACCGCGGTGCTTTCTCCTCTCTTTCAATCTCTCGAAAATCCCTCTCCTCTCTCCCTTCGCCGTTTCTTCTCTCTCTCACACTCGTATACAATACCCATTCGTAAAACAAAAGAGAGAACAGAAGCTTCCCACCATCACCGCCGACGCCTCTCGACGCGAAACCTTTGTCGTGCTCCACCTCCATCTCCGGCGAACGCCTCACTTTGTGAGTATCACCGCTGCCAAAACCTCCATCTATTCTCTTCCTCACCTTCGCATAGCCTTCCTCTCTCTCGTGTTCTCTCTCTCTCGTTTACAATTTAGGGATTTAAGATCCCATTTCAATTCTTTACCTTCTCTGTCACATGCGCTTACACCCCACTCCCTTTTACATGTTTTTTTATTATTTATTTAATCAACTTAATAATTACACTCCCCTTTTAGTTATGTAACCCCTCTATGTTTTTTTAATCTGCTTAATATTAACACCCTTAATTTCTACTAGTTCAGCGCCCTCTTTCTCTCTTTCTAGTTTAAAAGCCCACTTTGCTTTTCATTTGGGCTGATTTCGCTTAGATCTGAATCTATATTTCTACTAGTTACACTTCATTTTACTACACGCACACCCTCATTTGTTGTTATTTGATTGATTTTATTATCATTTCTCTTCTTTTATTGTCAGATATTATTATATTGTCATTAATTGTTATTTGCTCCTAAAATGATAAGTAGGGTTCGACTTAGATGTACATCTTATCAAACTCACAACTTAGACCCTAAACCCTTTCAAAATTAAAATCAACCAACCAACAAATTTTTCAATCAAAAGCCTTTTCCAAAGATCAAAATCATTCCATAAGCAAAATCAATTTGATTGCGAAAACCCTTTGATGACCCTAAGTAAGAACCAATTATCATTAATGATCACTCGCGCCGTTGTCGTTTGGTTGTCAATGATAATTTCATTTTCAAAGGGATTAGTAGTGTGACCACCCTAAACCATTGTTGTTCGGTCTTCACGAACATTCCAACTTAAATAAAACCAATCGTCATTATTGATCACTCGCGCCGTTGCCGTTTGGTTGATAATGATAATTTCATTTTCAAAGAGTTAGTTGTGCGGCCACTCTAAACCGTTGTTGTTTGGTCGTCGCAAACGCTCGAATGAAAAGCAAAACCGATTATCATTAATGATCACTCGCGCTGCTGCCGCTTGGTTGCTAACGATAATTTCCTTTTCAAAAGAGTTAGTAGTGTGACCACTCTAAACCGTTGTTGTTTGGTCATCGCGAACCCTCACTCCTATTGCGAAAACTCACCAAAATAATACTGCCTTTGATCATGCATTTTGTTTCTTGCTTACTTATTCATGCAACCTAGATCATTCTATACCTCTAGTCACATTGCATTAAATTGTTTATGATACTTCGCCATGTTCTCAAGTTGATTGTGTGCATTCTCTCTTCCAATACTTTGCTTCTTACATGAGATTGCTACTCGTTAGTGGTGACTCTCATGATAGGATTTCCACAAGCATATAATGAAGGATTACTCGTTAGTAATAGCCTTCATTACAAGAACATATGCTATCACAAGAGATTGTTATTCGTTAGTAACAATTCCCATCCCATTCCACACACACACAATTGCATTTTAGAATTTGATTTGAATTACAAATGATTTGATTAATTGGCTTGAATTGGTATGCTTGTTTTTGGATGTTTGTGAGTATGCATTTGTAACTTGCATGAGTTGTTACTCGTTAGTGACAATCTCCATTTCAAAAACCTCTTTGCATCAAACAAAAAACCCTAAAACAAAACCAATTAACATTAATGATCACTCGCGCCGTTGTCGTTTGGTTGTTAATGATAATTTCATTTTCAAAAGAGTTAGTAGTATGACCACTCTAAACAGTTGTTGTTTGGTCATCGCGAACGCTCAATCCAATTGCGAACTCTTTTCCAAGTTATCAAAACATTCTCCCCAAATCAAACCAACGAAACACTTTTCAAAAATGAATCTTATAAACATCAAAATCAAAACCAATTGTCATTGATGATCACTCGCGCCGTTGCCGTTTGATTGTGGGTGATAATTTCATTCCCGTGGGAGCTAGTAGTGCGGCCACTTTAAACCATTGTTGTTTGGTCTTCACAAACGCTCCCCTTCAATTGCGAAAACCTTTTCAATAATCAAAATAAAAACCGGTTGTCATCAATAGTCACCGCGCGCTGCTTGCCGCTTGATTGTCAGTGATGATCCCATTTTCAAAAAGAGTTAGTAGTGCGACCACTCTAAACCGTTGTTGTTTGGTCACCGCGAACGCTCAACCCCTTTGCGAAAAACTCTAAAAAAGATTAAAAAACAAAAACCTTTTTCAGGACAAACAAGAACTACGTAGCTTTGAATTCTCCATCGCCTTTGGGAGATACGTAGGAGCGAGAGGCTAACTCTCGCTCAAGCACCAAAAATAAAAATTTTCATTAAGTTTTCTCATTTATCTTCAAATAAGAAATAAATAGGCAAATCTAGGTATCTTTCAAATCAAGCGTTAAAACCACACACTTAATTAAAGGTTCCTCTCGAGAGAGAGGGCGCGTGGGGTGCTAACACCTTCCCGCACGTAATCGACCCCAAACCCATATCTCTAGTTTTTGAAAGACCATCCGCCTTATTCAAAAGACATTTTTTCAATGTTTTGGTCTTAAAATTAAAATATTGGTGGCGGCTTCATAATTTTTCCACGTTGTACATCGAGAAATCCAAACCGGATTTTTCGGGCGCAACAATCATCACCAATATTAAGCATAGCTCTAAGGCCGAAGCCATACATCACCGGAATGTGCATATGAATGCATGCGACACCATGAACAACACCGAAACAACATTCAAATATCATAATCTTATAGATGATGCAACAATACCAACATCGTTAAGTGGTCATATTTGACCCAACAACACCATCATCAAATAATTGGTCATAGACCCATCACCTTAATCAACAATTAGCCACATCATCACTACGGCACCAACACCACAAAAACACTGAAACACGCCCAAAGCATCCCACACACCAGCATCTATAGATTAGTCTATCACTCGACGATACTTCAACCACTACCGACACCTAAGACACACCACACCGATGGGACAGCACCAACACATGCAGACGCACCAAAAAGGCAACACTGGGCGCAACACAGTACAGAAACTGGCGCCCAGCAGCAACACCGCACCACCACACAAAACATAGAAGGTGCCGCCTAGTGGCAACACAGCCACACAGGGCGCATAAAACACATCAATCTGGCGCCTAGTGGCAACCCAGCCACACACAGCGTTACATAACAGTAAACACAGACTAAGACACGTGCAAAGACAAAGAGCAACATGTATACCACGTACATCGCGCTAGGAGCAACACACAAGACCCAAGCGCCGCCACACAGAAGATAAATTGGTGCTCGGTGGCAACACAGTACACCTGTGGCGCCAAATAAGAAGAAATCGCGCGCCAAAGGGCAACACAAACACACAAAGCCGCGACAAGACCTAATCGCGCCTGGGGGGCAACATAAAGACTCGCGCTAAATAAAGAGGAAATCGGCGCCCGGTGGCAACACACCACACAGTGGCGCCAAATAAGAACAAACCGGCGCGCTGGGGCAACACAAAGACCTCGGCGCCAAATAAAGAAGGAAATCGGGCGCCAAAGGCAACACACAACCACACAGGGTGCCAAATAAAGACAACAACTAGCGCTGGGGCAACACAAAGATGCCCAGCGCCAAACAAAGAAGGAAACTAGCGCCCGGTGTCAACACACACCCACAGTGGCGCCAAACAAGATAAAATCGGCGCCCAGTGGCAACACAGCCACACCGGGCGCCAAACAACAGGAAAACTGGCGCCCAGTGGCAACACAGCCACACAGGGCGCCAAACAGCAGGGACAATGGCACCCAGTGGCATCCTTAGGCGCACAGGGCGCCAAAAGCCCACACAAATGGCGCCTAGCCGTGCCTATTGACTCAACAAGCAACTTTAGTGATTTTTCACCATTACACATCCCCAAACACCCAATAAAATCAACAACACATTTCATCAAACACCTAACATGCACCCTATACACCACATACACATTTTACCAAACACCTAATGTGCATCCATTCACCATCAATTCATTCATAAATCAATAACACCAAAACGAAATCAAAACCACATATATACACTCACAAATCATTCAAACATATTATCAAACACATCACATGCATCATAGTTCCTAATCTCCCACATACACCCCATCATACAACCCATTATAAGGTTAGAACCCACCCTTACTTTGGAATTTGTCGAATAAGGAACTCTTCCACGAAACTCTAAGGAAACCACCGCAACTAGCTTTTTCTTCTTCTCCTCCTCTCTCTTCTCCTCTTGCTGCTTTTTCTTCTCTCTAGCGCCCTCTCTCTTTTCTTTCTTTCTTTCTCTTTTTCTCTCCAATTGTGCAAATAACTCTAACCCTAGTACTTATATCATTGGGCTCTTGTGTCTTGGGCCCTCTTTCCTACCACTTAATTAGTTACTAACACCACCCCCTAATTTAATGAAATACCATATTTTTATTTTAATATAACTATACCAACAAAATACCTAAATAGTTTATTTAAATAAATAATTAAATTATTTGAGGCGTTACATGACCGAGAGCACCTGCATAAAAAAATAAGTGAAAAATAGTCTCATCCTACTCAAAATAAAAAGGACAACACGACCTATGAGGGTTACTAATGATACTCTTAACAATAATAGCATCCCTAGTAGAAAGCTTTCCCAACAACAATCTCCACCCGAAAACTCCCACCTTAGTGGGAATCTAAATCTACCACATATCCTCTAAAGCACTTTGAGTGTCACTATCCAACCTATCAGTATGCAGAAGATTCAACATTAGAGCATAAAAAGATTTAACTGTAAACACATGGAACTTATCGAGCCTCCACTGCCATCTATCATGCACCGACTCATCGGGGTGGAAAGAGTTTAAAATGTCCAAAAGAAAATCAGAGTCAACAGTCTCCCCCACCGTCAAAGCATTACCCCAAAGTAGGTTCCAATGTCAAGTACTATCAACCCAATGCCCATACTCCCTGATACTGCCATTTTTAAATTTTTCCAGATGGTAGAGATTAGGATAAGAAGTCCTGAAAAGAAGTCGTGAAAAGTATCAACGTGGCCCACTTATGCGACCAAAAGGACATCAAGTCCCCCTACCCACCACCGGCCTGAGACCAGAAGCGAGGCACCCTACCAAGAAGGCATACCATCTTCTAAAAGTAATAAGTCTCTCCACCATAAAAAAATCCTTTGTACCGCCTCTAGAAGAAATAGCCCCCGTGAAAAAGAAACCTAAAATCACCATACCAGTGAGATAGAAGTTGCCGCCAACTAGCATTAAAATCATTGATTCTCTTCCATTTCCACTTAATCAAAAGAGCCAAATTGAAAGCTTCTAGATTTTCCACCCCCAAGTCACCATCCTTCTTAGGTCTACAAACTTTATCCCATGACACCCAATAAACAGGACGACCAACTCTATTATACCCCCCCCCCTCCGCCACAAGAAGTCTCTCTAGATCTTAATAAGCCCTTGGATAACAATCTTGGTCACCTTGAAGTAAGAAAACATATAAAGAAGGATATTATTGAGGATTGAGTTTATGAGAGTCACTCTACCCACAATAGAAGAAACCGCTCACTCCACGATGAGAGTTTCTTTCTCACCTTATCAATGATAGGATCCCAGTGGATCTTCTTCTGTGGTTGGCACCTACCTAATACCCGTAAATTTAAAAGGAATAGCCACAAAATTGCAAGATAAGAAAGTAGCACACGCTTCTAAAAATTCATTGTTCAAGTTAATACCATACAAACAAATTTCTTATGGAAATTCACCTTCAACCCCAATACAAGTTCAAAAATTCAAAAATAGACTTTATACTCCGAAATTATCCCACGAGCCCTTGCCACCAAAAATAGTGTCAGCTGCAAATTGAAGAAATGAAAAACTCAGACTATTGTTAACCTTGAACTCAGAGAAAAAGCCATCCCGCACCGCCATCTGAACCATTCCAGTTAAGCCCTCGGCAACAATGAGGAAAAGGAAAGGAGATAAAGGATCCCCTTGCTTCAGACCTCTGTGAATCTGAAAGTCCTCAGTAAGACTCACGTTAACAAGAATGGGCATCGAAGAGTTATGTAGACAAGATCTGATCCTATTAATCCACACTACACTGAATCCCATCCGAGTCACCATGTACTCAAGAAACCCCCAAGAAACGAAATCATAAGCCTTCTTAAAGTCAGCCTTAAAGAGCATGCACTCATCCTTTCTTCTTTTAGCCAGATCAACCAACTCATTGACAACTAACACCCCATCCAAAATCTGACGTCCCGAAAGGAACGCCGATTGACATGGAGAAATAATCCTGAGAAGCACCTTCTTCAATCTACTAGCTAACAATTTAGCCAAGATTTTATATATTCACCTGGTGAATTGTAACACCCCATTTCTACCCGGTAATTTAAATCAAAAATCAGAGTATACAAAAATCATTTCTGGTCATCTTTTAGTTTAGTGTGTTATAAAATAGTGAAACTGGTGACTATGGGATTACTCGTAATCGATACTACTTGCAACGAGCATTGGCCACCTTTGCAAGGCTCTCCGATGATGCCCTTGTAAATACACCGATGAAAGAAATTACGCCTTAGTGGCGAACCACAATTTAGCCATAGTCATTCAAAGACACTAATAGTGTAACATAAATCATTCCTCAATAAAATGGAGCGTCACACCTCTCTCTCATCAACAAAATCGAAATACGTAACACCATTAGATAAACTCATAGAAATATAATTTCACATAATACAAATGGAAAATACTCATGATCTCAACAGAATAATCCAAAGAGTCTCAAAAAGCAAGACATAGAAGGCTCAACAAGGAGCAAAACAGACAACTATAGTTCATAACCCCAACCCACAGGTGCTACGTGATCGAGAGCACATCGACTCGAGGAGTAGTGAAGGTAGAAAGCCCTCACTCATGACTACCACGTGGTAAACAACAACGAAAGGGTGAGTCTCGAACTATATAATAAAAGTGATAATAAGCAATATATATAATCATAGTTCACAAAGATACTCAAGCACACCAATCATCACTCAATAACCCACATGCACTCATGAGAATGTATGCAATGGAAATATGCATGTGGTACCATTTGCCTCCGGCGTTCTCAATATTTGCCTCCTAAGCATTCATCAATAATGGAGTCCTCATGACTCGGCCCTCCGGCCGCCTCGAGCTTCACAATTCATTTATAAACTCTACGATCAAGCGACCTAAATGTATGCATGAGACTCCATGTACAACACAAACACAATCTCAAACATTTCAATACACCCATTAACTCTTACCTCGGTGTTAATCTCATTTTATAGCCCTCTGGCTTGGCCTCCGCCCATGCCCCCATGGCATGCTCAATCACCTCATCATACACTCTTAACACCATTAAGTCCCAAGGACTAATCTCCTCTAGAGTACTCAACCTCACTCGTGGACCTAAACCACCATTTAGGACCAAAACAATCATCTAGGGACCAAAGCTGTCACCTAGGGACCAAAACAACACCTCTTAGGAACTTGGCGGCACTAGGCGCCATTTCCCCACATTCTCGCGCCCGCTGGTGCAACACAAAGACTAGCGCGCGAAAACTCAAAGATTTTGGCGCCCACGTGGCAACACGGCCCATCGGGCGCCACTTTTCTAGCAATCTGGCGCCCCGGGCAACACAGGACCTAGACACAAACTCGCACACGATTCTAAACACGCCTCTCGCACACGAGCGTGAGACTAGGCGCCTGGGCGTACGATTTAGCGCCCCCTCTTCGACCAAAGACACCCAACACTTCCAAACCAAAACCACCCGAGCTAAAATGTTTAAAAATGTTTTTGGGCGAGTAAATACAAAATTTGTACAGTGAAATATGCCTAGAAAAGTAAGTTTCACCCAAATCACCCCATTTACACACACCAAAGCACCCCACCGAGACATTTTTAAAATAGGACTCAGACTCAGAAACCACTCGAGCCAAAACATTTTAAATTGAATTTGGGCGGATGAATGCAAAGTTTGTACGAGAAAATGTGCCTGTAAATACAAGTTTCACTCCCGCCCCAAAACACACACAAAATCACTCCCACCGGACATTTTCAAAATGACACTGCAACTGTAAAACTACTCGAGCCAAAACACTTAAAAATGAATTTGGGCGATGAATGCAAAGTTTGTACGAGAAAATGTGCCTGTAAATACAAGTTTCACTCCCGGGCCCCAAAACACACGCAAAATCACTCCCACCGGACATTTTCAAAATGACACCGCAACTAAAAACTACTCGAGCCAAAACACTTAAAAATGAATTTGGGCAGTGAATACAAAAATTGGCACGGTAAAATATGTTCGAAATACAAGTTTCACTCCCGGCCCCAAAATACCCACATTCTCGCGCCCAGACAAAGAACACACACACACAAAGATCAAGCATAACGGTGACACAGCGCCATTCGGGCACCTCAGGGCAGCATTTGGCGCCCACATCGCACACACGCACGCCAACACGCAAAGCGGTGCACGGCGGCGCCATTTTCCCAAAGAACTTGGCGCCTGGCGAAACACACTGCATGTAAACACATTCCAAAGACATGAACAAAGGCCTGTGGCGCCATTTTCCCAAAGAATGTGGCGCCTCGGCAAGAACATTCTGCACAAACTCATAACTCACCCGTGAATAAAGATTACACGTGCGCGCTAATCCTAGCACCTTGGCGCCCAAACCCCAAAATCCCAATTTTCTCAAATTCTTCCAAATCAATTCACTCAATAATCATTCTAACACTCCTAATTTCATAATCAAACAATCAATTGCACGTACAAATCATCAATCACATCAAAATCACGAAATCATATATTATAAAACCCTAACTCAAGTTCTAAATCAATTTTACCAAGGAATTCATCAAATTCAAGAAATCAAAGCATCATACAATCATCAACTAACATAAAACAAATTTCCCTATGATGTACATATAACCCATTATCTCCTCTATTATAGAGTGAGACTCCCCTTACCTTATTTTACACCGTAGAGAAGCTCTTTCACGTAGTCACCTACAAAACCTCGGCAACAAATCTCCTTCTCCTTCCTTTCTCCTTGGTGCGAAGCTCTCTCTCTCTTTTCCCTCTCTCTTGCGCCGTTTTCTCCCTTCTCCTTTCTCTCTCTCTTTCGTTTTTTCCTTTCTTTTCCTCTTTGGTGCGAAATGCACTAACCCTAGGAGCCTAAGTCATTGGGCTTGAGCTCCTGGGCCCAAAACAAAGAGACTCCGGTATTTCCGATACCACTCCTCTATTAAAATAAAATACTTTATTATAAACATTATATTATAATCCAATATAATTAGAAAAACAATGCAACACTTAAACAATTTAATCAATTTCTTAATTAAGTTATTTGGGGTGTTACAACTCTCCCCCACTTAGGAGATTTCGTCCTCGAAATTCATACACGAAATCAAATAACTCGATAAGACTCCGCATCTTGCTCTCCACTCCCAAGTCATACTCTCACCAAAGCCTCCCAACCACACTACCTCGACCAAGGCAATGTCTTTCCTCTCAACACCTTCACTTCTCTATCATCAATCCTCACCGGCATAGTCTCCACGGTGAGGTTCTCACGTACCTCCACATCATCCATGTGAATCACATGAGACGGGTCTGGAATATACTTAGAAGGCGTGACACGTGGAAGACATCGTGCAAGTTCGAAAGATTAGGCGGCAAAGCCACCCTATAAGCAACCTTTCCAACCTCTCGGTGATCCGAGTACGCCCAATAAACCTTGGAGTTAACTTCTTTGCCTTCGAGCACGCCCAACACGGTCATAGCGTGACCCTCAAGAACACATGCTCACCAACCCGAAACTCCAAGTCCTTTCTCCTCCTATCATGGTAACTTTTCTCGCCGACTCGAGACTCTCTCATTTTCTCTCGATCATTTTCACCTTCTCCGTAGTCTCCTTAACCAACTCGATCCAAGAACAACACTCTCCCGGACTCATGCCAACACAAAGGAGTCCCGCACCTCCGCCCATACAAAGGCCTCAAAAGGAGCCATCCCTATGCTCGAATGATAGTGTTATTATAAGTGAACTCAATCGCTGGGAGATGTGCATCCCACGCACCTCCTCTGCTCTAGCACACAAGCTCTCAAAAGATCCTCCAAAGATGGATGGTTCTCTCCGTCGACCATCGGTCTGAGAGGATGATAAGTCCGAACTCAACCTCGGCTTGGACCCCAAAGCCTCCCGCAAGCTTCCCAAAACTCCGATGTAAACCTCGGGTCTCTGTCCGACACAATACTCTTCTAACCCCGTGAAGCTTCACAATCACCGAATGTATATTCTAGCCAACTTTGGCACAGGATAGGTGATGTTGATAGGAATAAAATGGGCAGACTTGGTCAACCTATCCACGATCACCCAAATAGTGTCAGACCCTCTCGCAGTATTTGGCAACCCAGTCACAAAGTCCATGGAAATGCTGTCCCACTTCCATTCCGGAATCTCCAAAGGTTGCATCAACCCCGCAGCTTCGGTGCTCAATCTTTGACTTCCGGCAAGTCAAACATGCATATACAAATCTGCAAGAACATCCTCTTCATACCGTGCCACCAAAATAGTTTCTTCGATCATGGTACATTTTAGTAGCACTGGATGAATGCTCAACTTACTCCTATGACTCTCCTCAAGTATCATCTTCTTCAACTCAAAGATCATCCGGAACACGATTCGTCCTCGAATCTCAAAACACCACGGGAATCCAACTCAGTAATCCCCTCTGCAGCCTTGCTCACCAAAGAACCAAAGAAGTCTACCACCTTCACATCTAGTCTCTCAAGCGTCTCGATACTAACCAAGAAATCGCTTCCCAATCCTCAAGATCCCCAATCTGACACTCGGGGTGTCACCTCACAAACAGGACTCAAGTCACGGAATTGCTCAATCAATTCCAATTCTCTCACCATCATAGTGACATATGCAAAGTTTTTCGACTCAAAGCATCGACCACGACATTTGCTTTGCTTGGGGGTGATAGTTCAAGCCGAAATCATAGTCCTTCAAACTCTCTAACCAACGCCTCTGTCTCATATTCACTCCTTCGGTCAAACAAGTACTTGGACTCTTGTGATCACTGAACACTTCGAATCTAGTACCATAGAGATAGTGCCTCCAAATCTTCAACACAAACACAATCGCAGCCAACTCTAAGTCATGAGTAGGATAGTTCTTCTCATGCGTCCTCAACTGCCGAGACGCATAAGCGACTACCTTCCCATCTTGCATCAACACACCTCCCAAACCCATCTTGGAAGCATCGCGAAGACACAACAAATGGTTGCTCCTAACACAGCAACACTAACACCGGAGGCGTGGTCAACCTCCTCCTCTTCACTCTTGGAAGCTCTCTTCACACTTTGCATCCCACACAAATGCTTTTCCTTTACAGGTCAATCGAGTCAATGGAAGGGCTAGCTTAGAGAACCCTTCAATGAACCTCCTGTAATAACCAGCCAACCCCAAGAAACTCCTGATCTCAGTCACAAACTTTGGGCTCTCCCACTGCAACACTGCATCAACCTTGGCTGGATCCACAGCTATACCATCACCAGAAATAATATGACCCAAGAAGCTCACCTCATGCAACCAGAACTCACACTTTGACAACTTGGCATACAACTTCCTCTCTTTCAAGACCTCTAGCACCAACCTCAAGTGTTCTGCATGCTCTTCCTCAGATTTTGAGTACACCAAAATATCATCAATGAAAACGACCACAAACCGATCCAGATAGCTATGAAAGATTCGGTTCATGTACTCCATAAACACCCCTGGTGCATTTGTGACACCAAACGGCATTACAGAGTACTCATAATGCCCATACCTCGCTCAACGCTGCTCGATATATCCTCATCCTTCACCTTAATCTGGTGATACCCGGACCTCAAGTCAATCTTGCTAAACACTTTAGCACCCACCAGCTGATCCATCAGATCATCTATCCTCGGGAGAGGATACTTATTCTTGATGGTCACTTTATTCAACTGTCTGTAGTCCACGCACAGACGCATACTCCCATCCTTCTTCTTTACCAATAAAACTGGAGCTCCCCATGGTGATACACTAGGCCTCACAAATTTCTTCTCAAGAAGCTCCTCTAACTGCTTCTTCAATTGGCATAACTCGGCCGACATCCTGGTGACGGTGCATAGACACGTGCCTAGTACTGTGCACAAGCTCAATCCCGAATTCAACTTCCCTCTCTGGTGGCACACTAGGAATCTCATCAGGGAACACTTCCGGGAACTCACACACCACCTGCAACCCATCAACTACAGCTTGGTTCTCAGCAGACACAGACGCCATCAAAGCAAACAGCTGACCACCCTCTTTCATTACTCCGCGCAATTGCTCAGCAGACAGCAAAACAGACTCTTTCGCTCCCGGAGGAAGGAAACTTACCGACTTGCAATCGAAGCTCTTGTGACCCGGCTTGCCACACTTGAAACACACCATATCGGCGGGAGCATCTCCCCCACTTGGCTTCTTGCCCTCATCAGACTTCTTACCCCCAGCAGACCTACTACCACCAGCATACCTCTGTTTTCCCTTGTCAGCAGACGTCTCATAAGGCTTACTCCGGTTCTGGAACTCACCTCTATCAGCAGCATGAACAACAATTCAGAACTAATTCAAGAACACCTAGTGGTCATACACAATATGACAGACAGACACACTTGGCCGGACAGACCGAACTTTTGCTTTGATACCACTAATGTAACACCCCATTTCTACACGGTAATTTAAATCAAAAATCAGAGTATACAAAAATCATTTCTGGTCATCTTTTAGTTTAGTGTGTTATAAAATAGTGAACTGGCTGACTATGGGATTACTCAGGTAACTGATACTACTTGCAACAGGCATTGGCCACCTTTGCAAGGCTCTCAGTGATGCCCTTGTAAATACACCAGTGAAAGAAATTCTGGCCTTAGTGGCGAACCACAATTTAGCCATAGTCATTCAGCACACTAATAGTGTAACATAAATCATTCCTCAATAAAATGGAGCGTCACACCTCTCTCTCATCAACAAAATCAGAATACGTAACACCATTAGATAAACTCATAGAAATATAATTTCACATAATACAGCGGAAAATACTCATGATCTCAAATGTAATAATCCAAAGCGAGCCTCAAAAGCGACATAGAAGGCTCAACAAGGAGCAAAACAGACAACTATAGTTCATAACCCCAACCCCTAGGTGCTACGTGATCGTGAGCGGCACCGACTCGGGGGAGTAGTGAAGGTAGAAAGCCCTCACTCATGACTACCTGTGGTAAACAACAACGAGAAAGGGTGAGTCTCGAACTATATAATAAAAGTGATAATAAGCAATATATATAATCATAGTTCACGAAGATACTCAAGCACACCAATCATCACTCAATAACCCACATGCACTCGTGAGAATGTATGCAATGGAAATATGCATGTGGTACCATTTGCCTCCTGGCGTTCTCAATATTTGCCCTCCCAAGATTCATCAATAATGGAGTCCTCATGACTCGCCCTCTGCCGCCCTCAAAGCTTCACAATTCATTTATAAACTCTACGATCATAGCCTAAATGTATGCATGAGACTCCATGTACAATACAAACACAATCTCAAACATTTCAATACACCCATTAACTCTTACCTCGGTGTTAATCTCATTTTATAGCCCTCCTGGCTTGGCCTCCGGCCCATGCCCCCATGGCATGCTCAATCACCTCATCATACACTCTCAACACCATTAAGTCCCAAGGACTAATCTCCTCTAGAGTACTCAACCTCACTCGTGGACCTAAACCACCATTTAGGACCAAAACAATAATCTAGGGACCAAACTGTCACACCTAGGGACCAAAACAAAGACTCTTAGGCACTTGGCAAAGACTAGGCGCCATTTCCCCACATTCTGCGCGCCCGGTGCAACACAAAGACTAGCGCGCGAACTCAAGATTTTGGCGCCCGTGGCAACACAACCACTGGCGCCACTTTTCTAGCAATCTGGCGCCCCCCCTGGGCAACACAGACCTAGACACAAACTCGAATACGCTTCTAGACACGCCTCGAACACGTGCAAGCGGACTAGGCGCCACAAAGGCGGCCACGCTTTTGGCGCCCCCCAAAGACACCCAACACTTCCAAACCAAAAACCACCCGAGCCAAAATGTTTAAAAATGTTTTTGGGCAGGTAAATACAAAATTTGGCACAGTGAAATATGCCTAGAAAAGTAAGTTTCACCCAAATCACCCCATTTACACACACCAAAGCACCCCCACCGAGACATTTTTAAAATAGGACCTGTACTCAGGAAACCACTCGAGCCAAAACATTTTAAATTGAATTTGGGCGGATGAATGCAAAGTTTGGCACGAGAAAATGTGCCCAGAAATACAAGTTTCACTCCCCGGGCCCCAAAACACACACAAAATCACTCCCACCGGGACATTTTCAAAATGACACCTGCAACCAGAAAACTACTCGAGCCAAAACACTTAAAAATGAATTTGGGCAGATGAATGCAAAGTTTGTACGAGAAAATGTGCCTGTAAATACAAGTTTCACTCCCAGCCCCAAAACACACGCAAAAAATCACTCCCACCGACATTTTCAAAATGACACTGCAACTTAAAACTACTCGAGCCAAAACACTTAAAAATGAATTTGGGCGGTGAATACAAAAATTGGCACGGTAAAATATGTTCAGAATACAAGTTTCACTCCCGGCCCCAAAATACCCACATTCGCGCGCCAGACAAAGAACACACACACACAAAGATCGCATAGATGACACGAGCGCCATTCTGGCACCACAGGGCGACATTTGGCGCCCACATCGCACACACGCACCCAACACGCAAACAGTGCACAGGGCGCCATTTTCCCAAAGAACTTGGCGCCACTGGCGAAACAACACACCGCATTGCAAACACATTCCGGACATGAACGGTGCCTGGGCGCCATTTTCCCAAAGAATGTGGCGCCACGGCAAGAACATTCTCCGCACAAACTCATAACTCACCCGTGAATAGCATACGTGGCGCTGAATCCTAGCACCTTGGCGCCCCAAACCCCAAAATCCCAATTTTCTCAAATTCTTCCAAATCAATTCACTCAATAATCATTCTAACACTCCTAATTTCATAATCAAACAATCAATTGCACGTCTAAATCATCAATCACATCAAAATCACGAAATCATATATTATAAAACCCTAACTCAAGTTCTAAATCAATTTTACCAAGGAATTCATCAAATTCAAGAAATCAAAGCATCATACAATCATCAACTAACATAAAAAAATTTTATGATGTACATATAACCCATTATCTCCTCTATTATAGAGTGAGACTCCCTTACCTTATTTTACACCGTAGAGAAGCTCTTTCACGTAGTCACCTACAAAACCTCGGCAACAAATCTCCTTCTCCTTCCTTTCTCCTTGGTGCGAAGCTCTCTCTCTCTTTTCCCTCTCTCTTGCGCCGTTTTCTCCCTTCTCCTTTCTCTTCTCTTTCGTTTTTTTCCTTTCTTTTCCTCTTTTGTGCGAAATGCACTAACCCTAGGAGCCTAAGTCATTGGGCTTGGGCTCCTGGGCCCAAAACAACGACTCCTGTTATTTCCGATACCACTCCCCTCTATTAAAATAAAATACTTTATTATAAACATTATATTATAATCCAATATAATTAGAAAAACAATGCAACACTTAAACAATTTAATCAATTTCTTAATTAAATTATTTGGGGTGTTACAACTCTCCCCCACTTAGGAGATTTCGTCCTCGAAATTCATACCTGAGTCAAATAACTCGGATAAGACTCCCGCATCTTGCTCTCCACCCTCCCAAGTCATACTCTCACCAAAGAGCTCCCAACCACACTACCTTGACCAAGGCAATGTCTTTCCTCTCAACACCTTCACTTCTCTATCATCAATCCTCACCGGCATAGTCTCCACAAAGAGGTTCTCACGCACTCTCCACATCATCCATGTGAATCACATGAGACGGTCCGGAATATACTTAGAAGGCCGTGACACGTGGAAGACATCGTGCAAGTTCGAAGATTAGGCGGCAAAGCCACCCTATAAGCAACCTTTCCAACCTCTCAAAGGATCCGCACGCCCAATAAACCTTGGAGTTAACTTCTTTGCCTTCAGAGCACGCCCAACACCGGTCATAGGCGTGACCTCAAGAACACATGCTCACCAACCCGAAACTCCAAGTCCTTTCTCCTCCTATCATGGTAACTTTTCTGCGCCGACTCGAGACTCTCTCATTTTCTCTCTGATCATTTTCATCTTCTCCGTAGTCTCCTTAACCAACTCGGTCCAAGAACAACACTCTCCCGACTCATGCCAACACAAAGGAGTCTCGCACCTCGCCATCTGAGGCCTCAAAAGGAGCCATCCCTATGCTCGAATGATAGTTGTTATTATAAGTGAACTCAATCGAGTGGGAGATGTGCATCCCACGCACCTCCCTGCTCTAGCACACAAGCTCTCAAAAGATCCTCCAAAGACTGGATGGTTCTCTCCGTCCGACCATCGGTCGAGGATGATAAGTCGAACTCAACCTCGGCTTGGACCCCAAAGCCTCCCCGCAAGCTTCCCCCAAAACTCCGATGTAAACCTCGGGTCTCTGTCCGACACAATACTCTTGAACCCCGTGAAGCTTCACAATCACCCGAATGTATATTCTAGCCAACTTTGGCACAGGATAGGTGATGTTGATAGGAATAAAATGGGCAGACTTGGTCAACCTATCCACAATCACCCAAATAGTGTCAGACCCTCTCGCAGTATTTGGCAACCCAGTCACAAAGTCCATGGAAATGTTTGTCCCACTTCCATTCCGGAATCTCCAAAGGTTGCATCAACCCCGCAGCTTCGGTGCTCAATCTTTGACTTCGGCAAGTCAAACATGCATATACAAAGCTACGCGAACATCCTCTTCATACCAGTGCCACCAAAATAGTTTCTTCGCATCATGGTACATCTTAGTAGCACTGGATGAATGCTCAACTTACTCCTATGACTCTCCTCAAGTATCATCTTCTTCAACTCAAAGATCATCGGAACACAGTTACGTCCCCCGAATCTCAAAACACCACGGAATCCAACCAGTAATCCCCTCAGCCTTGCTCACCAAAGAACCAAAGAAGTCTACCAAATTTCACATCTAGTCTCTGGGCGTCTCGATACTAACCAAGAAATCGCTCCCAATCCTCGGATCCCCAACTCGACACTGGGTGTCACCTCACAAACTGGACTCAAGTCACGGAATTGCTCAATCAATTCCAATTCTCTCACCATCATAGTGACATATGCAAAGTTTTCCGACTCAAAGCATCACCACGACATTTGCTTTGCTTCTGGGTGATAGTTCAAGCCGAAATCATAGTCCTTCAAAGAACTCTAACCAACGCCTCTGCATCTCATATTCACTCCTTCGTCAAACAAGTACTTCAGACTCTTGTGATCACTGAACACTTCGAATCTAGTACCATAGAGATAGTGCCTCCAAATCTTCAACACAAACACAATCGCAGCCAACTCTAAGTCATGAGTAGGATAGTTCTTCTCATGCGTCCTCAACTGCCGAGACGCATAAGCGACTACCTTCCCATCCTGCATCAACACACCTCCCAAACCCATCTTGGAAGCATCGCAGTACACAACAAATGGTTGCTCCGGCACAGGCAACACTAACACTGGAGACGTGGTCAACCTCCTCTTCAGCTCTTGGAAGCTCTCTTCACACTTTGCATCCCACACAAATGCTTTTCCTTTACAGGTCAATCGAGTCAATGGAAGGGCTAGCTTAGAGAGCCCTTCAATGAACCTCCTGTAATAACCAGCCAACCCCAAGAAACTCCTGATCTCAGTCAAAAACTTTGGGCTCTCCCACTGCAACACTGCATCAACCTTGGCTGGATCCACAGCTATACCATCACCAGAAATAATATGACCCAAGAAGCTCACCTCATGCAACCAGAACTCACACTTTGACAACTTGGCATACAACTTCCTCTCTTTCAAGACCTCTAGCACCAACCTCAAGTGTTCTCATATGCTCTTCCTCGATTTTTGAGTACACCAAAATATCATCAATGAAAACGCGACCACAAACCGATCCGGATAGCTATGAAAGATTCGGTTCATGTACTCCATAAACACCCCGGTGCATTTGTGACACCAAACGGCATTACAGAGTACTCATAATGCCCATACCTCGTTCTCGAACGATGTTTTACGGATATCCTCATCCTTCACCTTAATCTGGTGATACCCGACCTCAAGTCAATCTTGCTAAACACTTTAGCACCCACGGTGATCCATCGGATCATCTATCCTCGGGAGAGGATACTTATTCTTGATGGTCACTTTATTCAACCGTCTCAGAGTCCACGCACGCACGCATACTCCCATCCTTCTTCTTTACCAATAAAACCGGAGCTCCCCATGGTGATACACTAGGCCTCACAAATTTCTTCTCAAGAAGCTCCTCTAATCGCTTCTTCAATTCGCATAACTCGTAAGCCGACATCCCAGACGGTGCCATGACACGTGCCTAGTACTGTGCACAAGCTCAATCCGAATTCAACTTCCTCTCGGTGGCACACTAGGAATCTCATCGAGGACACACTTCCGAACTCACACACCACCGCAACCCATCAACTACAAATTGGTTCTCGGCAGACACGAGACGCCATCAAAGCAAACAAATGACCACCCTCTTTCATTACTCCGCGCAATTGCTCGTGAGAGACAAAGCAATGTACTCTTTTCGCTCCCGAGGAAGGAAACTTACCGACTTGCAATCGGCTCTTGTGACCCTGGCTTGCCACACTTGAAACACACCATATCGGCGGGAGCATCTCCCCACTTGGCTTCTTGCCCTCATCGACTTCTTACCCCAAAGGACCTACTACCACCAAAGATACCTACCTCTGCTTTCCCTTGTCGTGAGACGTCTCCATAAGGCTTACTCCTGCTCGGAACTCACCTCTATCAAGCAGCATGAACAACAATTCAGAACTAATTCAAGAACACCTAGTGGTCATACACAATATGACAGACAGACACACTTGGCCGGACAGACCGAACTTTTGCTTTGATACCACTAATGTAACACCCCATTTCTACCCGGTAATTTAAATCAAAAATCAGAGTATACAAAAATCATTTCTCGTCATCTTTTAGTTTAGTGTGTTATAAAATAGTGAACTGGCCGACTATGGGATTACTCGTAAATCGATACTACTTGCAACAGTATTGGCCACCTTTGCAAGGCTCTCAGTGATGCCCTTGTAAATACACCAGTGAAAGAAATTCTGGCCTTAGTGGCGAACCACAATTTAGCCATAGTCATTCAGCACACTAATAGTGTAACATAAATCATTCCTCAATAAAATGGAGCGTCACACCTCTCTCTCATCAACAAAATCAGAATACGTAACACCATTAGATAAACTCATAGAAATATAATTTCACATAATACAAATGGAAAATACTCATGATCTCAAATGAATAATCCAAAGATCCTCAAAACAAGACATAGAAGGCTCAACAAGGAGCAAAACAGGACAACTATAGTTCATAACCCCAACCCCTAGGTGCTACGTATCAGAGCAGACTGTAACGCCCCAAAGATTATTGGATATTTATTTAATAAATTATGGGGATTAGATTGTGGAAAAATATTAGAAATAAAAATATGGTATTTTTATATGCTATTTGTAATATATGATTATTATTATATATTTAGTTTGTTTTTATACAATATTAGCGTTTGAGATATTATTTCTTTAGAAAATTATTTTGGTCTATTGAGGTGGTGTTAAAATAATAGTTATAGTGATATTGGGATTTAAAGGTGTTTAAAATGGATTTTTGGTTATTTTTACTCGCATACACCTCCATTCTCATGCTAGCCGCACTGTTCACCCACTTGAACCCGGCCCAATGTTTTTCTGGGCCATGAACCGACCCACCGCGTCCTGGTTTCTTCTTCTTCGCAGAGAAGTCACAAGCCAAAAGCACCACTAAAAATAAAATTCAGATTCTTTTACCTTCTCCTATGCAAGCAATTCTCGTACATTCTCTCTCCTATGAGAGTTCCCATGTCTTTCTCTCGTGATTCACAGTATTCACGCTCTAGCATCGAGATAACTCATCATTTGTTTGTCTTTTATTTCAATTCCAATGTCCTAATATGAAGCCTCCATCCACGTATTGCATAAGGACAAGGATTTGAATCCTTAGAATTTTATATTATCATCCCAAGATTTACTATTTTATATATTAAACCTTCATGTGCTAGTTAAGTCTTGTTCCTCTCTTTTGCGTGATTCATCATTCAACTTTCAATTGCCATCTCCGATAAATCAAATTCACACTTTCGTGGCTTTTGGATTTCACATATTCACCACTTTCGTTTTACATTAACCAATCATAGGCTTCAATCTACATCCTTCTTTCAATTTCATATGGATAGTTGAATGTCGTACTACAACCAATTCTACATTCTTTCGCGAACATTAGTTTGTGGGAAATAACAAGCTGGTTAGTGGCTCATCGAGTTTTCAAGAGTCGCGTTACTTGTTGGGTTTGGCTATTCATCTCTCGATTAGTTGTCGTTTGGAACCTATCGCGCTACTATTTTTGCATTGGGTCAAAAGAAAGGAGAGAAGAGAAAGTTGCAAGGAGAAGAGAGAAGAGGAAATCGGCGCAAGGAAAGGAGAAGGGAGGGAGAGCTGTTGTTGTGGTTCGGTTGGTGACTCAGTGAGCTTCGTCTTTCGGTTTAATCTAAGGTAAGGGGAGTTTCTTCCATAGCCAATAGTCTCTAAAACATGGAACCATAGGATTGAGTATTAGGAAATGTTTGATTGAATCCTTATGTGTTAATTTGATTGATTTGATGATGAATGTAATGAATATATAATTGAATTGAGTCTTTATGTGAAAATTGAATTGATGAGGTTATTTTGAATGGTGTTGGCATGTTAATTGTATTACTTTGAATGAATACAATAGGGAGAATTGAGAATGAAGGTTAGGTGTTTGGTATTATGCTTGAGTGAAAGTTTGGCAATATTACTTGTGTATATGAATGGTATTCTTGCTTGGTGTTGAGTGTATTGATGGTTGCTAATGAATTCTGGTGGTTGTAGCTAATTTAATCTAGCAAAATAAGTGGGTGGTAGGTGTTGGGTTGGTAGTTTGAACAAGGAATAATAATAAATCCATGGCGTTTAAGGAAGTTTTAGGATCGGTATAGGTGGACCGTGATAGGGGCGCCAATTGGCAGTGCATTTGGCGCCTGGCCGAGGTGAACGGGGTGAGGTGCCGAGGTGGATAAGGTGAGGTGAGGTTCCGAGGTTAATGGGGTGAGGTGCCGAGGTGGATGAGGTGAGGTGACCTAGGTGAGTGAGGTGAGGTGAGGTGCCGAGGTGAATGAGGTGAGGTGACCTAGGTGAGTGAGGTGAGGTGAGGTTCCGAGGTTAATGGGGTGATGTGCCGAGGTGTGCGAGTGGGAGGAGGCGCAAAGTTGCAGGAAAACTGGCGCCTGGTTTACTGTTGATTGCTGCGTGGGTGTGTGCAGGGGATGGGGCGCCAATTCCACAGAATCTGCGCTGGTGTCTTGTTTGGCTAGGTGAGGGTGGCAGGTTGGGGGTGAACAGCGTCAGGAGCGCCAAATTGCAGGGAATTTGGCGCCTATGTGTGTGCAGGTGGGCTGGAAAAGTATTTCTGGGTGGAGGGTGTTGCGCAGGGGTGCCATTTTGGCTGCCCCAATGCGCTGGTGCGTGTTTCTAGTGTGTGTCACCGTGTGTGTGCTAGTTACGTGGGGCGCCAACTTAGGCGTTCCAGCGCAACTTGGCGCTTTGTGTCTAGGTGATGGGCGCCAACTTTGGCGCGTTTCAATGCGCAATCACATGCGCTGTGTCTAGGTGTGGGATTCACCCACGATGCGTTTTTAGCCTTGAGGTGTCAAATTGGTCCTTAAGTGTTAAATTGGTCCCTAGGTGGTGTTTTAAATTCCTAAGTGTGACTTTAGTCCTTTGGGTGACTTCACCCTTGGTGTGGCTTAGTCCTTTGGTGTGTAATTAGTCCTTGGTGCTCCTTTAGTCCTTTTGGGTGTGGTTGTAGTCCTTATAGAAATCATTTCTATGGTGATGCATGCTTTGATGGTGAGTATATTTCGGGTGATTGAGGGTCTATGACCTCTCTTGATGATTGGTGAGTAAATAAACTAATGGTGAGCATTCTAATGCATAATTTGGTGTTTTGGTGTGATGGTGCATAGTCATGGTGTCGCATAATCATATGCATTTTTGGTGAATAGGCCTCGGCCTCATAAAATATTTTGGTGAATGCCCTCTGGGCCTTTTGGTGATTGGTGAATGCCCTCTGGGGCCATTTGGTGATTGGTGAATGCCCTCTGGGCCTTTTTGGTGATGGATCCACATGCATATGCCCTTGGCGTTGGGCTGCATATCATGCACTTGCATACATTTTCTGGTGGTTGTCTGGGTGTGTATAATTAAACGGTGAAAGTGTTTGGACTGTACTGCTTAGTGTGCTAATGCTTGTCTTATTGTGTTGCTTGTTTTATTTACTATTTTCTATGAAATGAGACTCACCCTTTCTGCTTGGAATGTTGCTCCTATGTGGCAACGCTGCAGGTGACAGCGACTGAAGGTGACGTGAGCACCTTCTGCTAGTATTTGTCGAGTCAGCTCTGATACGTAGCACCGGGGAGGGATAGCTAGACTTTGTCGTTATGTTATGATTTAACTTGTATTTGGATAACTGTATTTCTGTATTTCGGTTGTTATTTCCGCTGCTACGACCTCTATCCTCGTACGGATTCATGGTGCTATGTATCACCTTTTTGGAGTTATTATAATTATTATTTGGAGTTTAATGTGGTTGTTTGAATGTGGCACCCTCACGTGGTTGCACTAAAGGTTTTTCGTAGACTCTGATTTTCGAATTTATTAGAATAATAGACTAGATAGAAGGGGGTGTTACATTAGTGGTATCAGAGCAAAAGTTCGGTCTGTCCGGTCAAGTGCGTCTGTCTGTCATATTGTGTATGACAACTAGGTGTCCTGAATTAGTTCTGAAATGGTTGTTTATGCTGAAGTGCAGGTTGGTCCTAACCGGACCATTTGTATTAATTGTTGGGTCTTCCGATGTGTGAACTCTGAATAGAGTTGAATGTGATGTGTTATATGTACTCTTTGTTCTGTAAGGGGGAGAGATTATTTTACTCATGGGTATAACAATGGTTGTGGGTAGAGGGGTTGGCCTTAAACCCCAAATTTGGTTTAATCTTAGTACTTGATATATTTTAAATATATTATACTCGTGGTCAATTTCTGTCAAAGTGGCTCAAATTGGGTGTGAAGTTTGTGTGCTCTATGAATTCCTTTTATGTGTTATTTTGTTGATTGCACTAAATCGATTAGATGAATATTGATTCATTGTTACAATATTTTTTATGATGTTTAAAGATAACAATATAGTGTAAAATAGTGCATGTATATGTTAAATCTAGATTAGAGATTATAGCAACATCACGGGAACTGTAAGATAACGAATAGTCTTAACGAGCAGTGCTTAGGAAGATTGCTACAAGGGTATATATGTTTATTTATTATGATGTACCAAATTAATCTAAGGTTGTAGGGGGTGTTGGCCTTTATAGAGATATGCTAGTTATTAACACAAGGATATGTGCAGTAACTTTAGTAACAATTAAGTGGCACAGAATAAAAGAAGGTCTTATGAATGATTGCAACATAGAAGAAAATTATATTTTTGTGATAATTACTAGTTGATTGGGTTCGCATACAAATCTTGGTAGTGTTTGGTTATTTTAGATGTATAAAATTGATTATGGTTAATTAATGTGAATGAGTTGAGCTAAGTATTAAGGAGTGAGGAGTTGTAATAATTGGTTTTAAGAGTATGAGGTTCAATTAAATAAAAACTATAGTGAGGTGAAACTATAAATAAGACGATGCAAATGTCTAATGACTTTATAAATAGTAGGAAGATACATTTTAGGAAGCCGCTTTGTTTATTTGCGTTTGCAATTAATTGTAGTATTTTGTTATCTAGTGAGACCTTGTACAAAGTGGAACTTAGTTATTGAAGAGACTCATTTGAAATTGACCTTAGTCATTTAGTGTGAATGCGTAAGCTGAATTTTTGTTAGCTACAGAGCTGTAATGTTTGGTTTTTAAGATGGCGAGATTGGATTAAATAGAGCGAGGTAAATTTTATAGATGAGAGAAGGAAAATTAAATTAAAGTAGGACAAGACGAATTTTATAAATAAGAGAATGCAAATATCACATGAGTTGATAGATTATATGTTGTTCTAGTTATACCGGGGCTCAAGTTTATGTATAAAACTGCTAAAGTTAGACGTTAGGAATGTTTTCCACGTGTTTTGAGTTGATTATAATTGATATCGTGCAAATAATTTGCCTTGATAAAATTATATGTTCTAATTCTTTTCAGAAAAGCTTAGTGAAATAACATTGTAATTATTTAGAAGTACACGCTAGTTTAATGAAAGTGACCATGATGCCTACATGTTAACTTTTCTAAGACATTAACTTTTGTGACCGATATTTTTGCTTGTTTTGTGAGTTTTGCTGGATTAGTTTATAGTTGGAGGCTCGCATGAATTCATCATGTGGTTAATTCAACACTATTACTTTGACTTTATGAGTTAGTGAAAGCGTAGTATAAAGTATAATATGAATTGTTACAGTAGCATGTTCTTGATTACGCATTAACGTCGTATGTTGAGTGCCGTGTAGACTAACCTCGCTACTGGTGTTAAGATGTTTCATTGTCTTTAATACTAAGAGTGATCCCTCGTTGGGGTACCCGGTGACCCCGATTTGTTTTACGTGTTATGTGGTTGTGAATGATTAGTTGAGCTTGTGAACTTTGATGTGAGTTGTTGTTTATAGCCTGTTGAGTCCGATGAGGATGGCTTAGTCGTCTTCTGAGTTGGGTTTGTATGACTGAGTCTGGTTATTATTTCTTGAGTTACCTGGCTGAAGAAGTAGGAGGGACGGCCATTCAATCACTCACACCAGAATCAATGAAATGATAATCACCGGATAGATAGCACTAGTTGTCTAGATGGTCAGAGTTGTTAGTGGGAGGTGGTTTAGTTTTGGTCGGTGAGTTTCGAGGACTAAACATTCTAAGTGGGGAGAGTTGTAACGCCCCAAAGATTATTGGATATTTATTTAATAAATTATGGGGATTAGATTGTGGAAAAATATTAGAAATAAAAATATGGTATTTTTATATGCTATTTGTAATATATGATTATTATTATATATTTAGTTTGTTTTTATACAATATTAGCGTTTGAGATATTATTTCTTTAGAAAATTATTTTGGTCTATTGAGGTGGTGTTAAAATAATAGTTATAGTGATATTGGGATTTAAAGGTGTTTAAAATGGATTTTTGGTTATTTTTACTCGCATACACCTCCATTATCAGTGCTAGCCGCACCTGCTCACCCACTTGAACCCAAATTTCAATGTTTTTCTCTGGGCCATGAACCGACCCAAACCCGCGTCCCCTCGGTTTCTTCTTCTTCGCAGAGAGTCGCAAAACTAAGCAGCGACCTAAAAATAAAATTCAGATTCTTTTACCTTCTCCTATGCAAGCAATTCTCGTACATTCTCTCCCTATGAGAGTTCCCATGTCTTTCTCTCTCGTGATTCACAAAGTATTCACGTCTAGCATCGATAACTCATCATTTGTTTGTCTTTTATTTCAATTCCAATGTCCTAATATGAAGCCTCCATCCACGTATTGCATAAGGACAAGGATTTGAATCCTTAGAATTTTATATTATCATCCCAAGATTTACTATTTTATATATTAAACCTTCATGTGCTAGTTAAGTCTTGTTCCTCTCTTTTGCGTGATTCATCATTCAACTTTCAATTGCCATCTCCGATAAATCAAATTCACACTTTCGTGGCTTTTGGATTTCACATATTCACCACTTTCGTTTTACATTAACCAATCATAGGCTTCAATCTACATCCTTCTTTCAATTTCATATGGATAGTTGAATGTCGTACTACAACCAATTCTACAGATTCTTGCCGCTTAACATTAGTTTGTGGGGAAATAACAACCGGTTAGTGGCTCATCGAGTTTTCAAGAGTCGCGTTACTTGTTGGGTTTGGCTATTCATCTCTCGATTAGTTGTCGCTTTGGAACCTATCGCGCTACTATTTTTGCATTGGGTCAAAAGAAAGGAGAGAAGAGAAAGTTGCAAGGAGAAGAGAGAAGAGGAAATCGGCGCAAGGAAAGGAGAAGGGAGGGAGAGCTGTTGTTGTGGTTCGGTTGGTGACTCCGTAGAGAGAGCTTCGTCTTCGGTTTAATCTAAGGTAAGGGGAGTTTCTTCCATAGCCAATAGTCTCTAAAACATGGAACCATAGGATTGAGTATTAGGAAATGTTTGATTGAATCCTTATGTGTTAATTTGATTGATTTGATGATGAATGTAATGAATATATAATTGAATTGAGTCTTTATGTGAAAATTGAATTGATGAGGTTATTTTGAATGGTGTTGGCATGTTAATTGTATTACTTTGAATGAATACAATAGGGAGAATTGAGAATGAAGGTTAGGTGTTTGGTATTATGCTTGAGTGAAAGTTTGGCAATATTACTTGTGTATATGAATGGTATTCTTGCTTGGTGTTGAGTGTATTGATGGTTGCTAATGAATTCTGGTGGTTGTAGCTAATTTAATCTAGCAAAATAAGTGGGTGGTAGGTGTTGGGTTGGTAGTTTGAACAAGGAATAATAATAAATCCATGGCGTTTAAGGAAGTTTTAGGATCGGTATAGGTGGACCGTGATAGGGGCGCCAATTGGCAGTGCATTTGGCGCCTGGCCGAGGTGAACGGGGTGAGGTGCCGAGGTGGATAAGGTGAGGTGAGGTTCCGAGGTTAATGGGGTGAGGTGCCGAGGTGGATGAGGTGAGGTGACCTAGGTGAGTGAGGTGAGGTGAGGTGCCGAGGTGAATGAGGTGAGGTGACCTAGGTGAGTGAGGTGAGGTGAGGTTCCGAGGTTAATGGGGTGATGTGCCGAGGTGTGCGAGTGGGAGGAGGCGCAAAGTTGCAGGAAAACTGGCGCCTGGTTTACTGTTGATTGCTGCGTGGGTGTGTGCAGGGGATGGGGCGCCAATTCCACAGGAATCTGGCGCCTGGTGTGCTGTTTGGCTAGGTGAGGGTGGCAGGTTGGGGGTGAACAGCGTCAGGAGCGCCAAATTGCAGGGAATTTGGCGCCTATGTGTGTGCAGGTGGGCTGGAAAAGTATTTCTGGGTGGAGGGTGTTGCGCAGGGGTGCCATTTTGGCTGCCCCAATGCGCCTGGTGCGTGCTCTAGTGTGTGTCACCGTGTGTGCTAGTTCTGGTGGGGGGGGCGCCAACTTAGGCAGCCCAAGGCGCAACTTGGCGCCTGTGTCTAGGTGATGGGCGCCAACTTTGGCAGCCCAATGCGCAATCACATGCGCCTGTGTCTAGGTGTGGGATTCACCCACGATGCTTTTTAGCCTCGAGGTGTCAAATTGGTCCTTAAGTGTTAAATTGGTCCCTGGTGGTGTTTTAAATTCCTAAGTGTGACTTTAGTCCTTTGGGTGACTTCACTCCTTGGTGTGGCTTAGTCCTTTGGTGTGTAATTAGTCCTTGGTGCTCCTTTAGTCCTTTTGGGTGTGGTTGTAGTCCTTATAGGGCTGTTCTCTATGGTGATGCATGCTGATGGTGAGTATATTTCGGGTGATTGAGGGTCTATGACCTCTCTTGATGATTGGTGAGTAAATAAACTAATGGTGAGCATTCTAATGCATAATTTGGTGTTTTGGTGTGATGGTGCATAGTCATGGTGTCGCATAATCATATGCATTTTTGGTGAATAGGCCTCGGCCTCATAAAATATTTTGGTGAATGCCCTCTGGGCCTTTTGGTGATTGTGAATGCCCTCCGGGCCATTTGGTGATTGTGAATGCCCTCTCGGGCCTTTTTGGTGATGGATCCACATGCATATGCCCTTGGCGTTGGGTCGCATATCATGCACTTGCATACATTTTCTCGGTGGTTGTCCGGGTGTGTATAATTAAACGGTGAAAGTGTTTGGGTATGCATCGCTTAGTGTGCTAATGCTTGTCTTATTGTGTTGCTTGTTTTATTTACTATTTTCTATGAAATGAGACTCACCCTTTCTGCTTGGAATGTTGCTCCTATGTGGCAACGCCACAGTGACAAATGATCGAAGGTGACGTGAGCACCTTCTGCTAGTATTTGTCGAGTCAGCTCTGATACGTAGCACCGGGGAGGGATAGCTAGACTTTGTCGTTATGTTATGATTTAACTTGTATTTGGATAACTGTATTTCTGTATTTCGGTTGTTATTTCCGCTGCTACGACCTCTATCCTCGTACGGATTCATGGTGCTATGTATCACCTTTTTGGAGTTATTATAATTATTATTTGGAGTTTAATGTGGTTGTTTGAATGTGGCACCCTCACGTGGTTGCACTAAAGGTTTTTCGTAGACTCTTTTCGAATTTATTAGAATAATAGACTAGATAGAAGGGGGTGTTACACAGACCGACTCGGGGAGTAGTGAAGGTAGAAAGCCCTCACTCATGACTACCTGTGGTAAACAACAACAGAAAGGGTGAGTCTCGAACTATATAATAAAAGTGATAATAAGCAATATATATAATCATAGTTCACAGCATACTCAAGCACACCAATCATCACTCAATAACCCACATGCACTCATGAGAATGTATGCAATGGAAATATGCATGTGGTACCATTTGCCCTCCGGCGTTCTCAATATTTGCCCTCCGGCATTCATCAATAATGGAGTCCTCATGACTCGCCCTCCGCCGCCTCAGCTTCACAATTCATTTATAAACTCTACGATCAAGAGCCTAAATGTATGCATGAGACTCCATGTACAACACAAACACAATCTCAAACAGCTCAATACACCCATTAACTCTTACCTCAGTGTTAATCTCATTTTATAGCCCTCCTGGCTTGGCCCTCCGGCCCATGCCCCCATGGCATGCTCAATCACCTCATCATACACTCTCAACACCATTAAGTCCCAAGGACTAATCTCCTCTAGAGTACTCAACCTCACTCAGGGACCTAAACCACCATTTAGGACCAAAACAATCATCTAGTGGACCAAACTGTCACCTAGGGACCAAAACAAAGACCCTCTTAGGCACTTGGCAAAGACTAGGCGCCATTTCCCCACATTCTCGCGCCCGCGGTGCAACACAAAGACTAGGCGCCAGAAACTCAAAGATTTTGGCGCCCGTGGCAACACACCCACTTGGGCGCCACTTTTCTAGCAATCTGCGCCCCGGGCAACACAGCACCTAGACACAAACTCGACACGCTTCGAGACACGCCTGCATACAGTGCAAGCGGCGAACTAGCAAACACAGCGTACACATTAGCGCCCCCTCGACTCCAAAGACACCCAACACTTCCAAACCAAAACCACCCGAGCTAAAATGTTTAAAAATGTTTTGGGCGTAAATACAAAATTTGGCACAATGAAATATGCCTAGAAAAGTAAGTTTCACCCAAATCACCCCATTTACACACACCAAAGCACCCCCACCGAGACATTTTTAAAATTGGACTGTACTCAGAAACCACTGAGCCAAAAACATTTTAAATTGAATTTGGGCGGATGAATGCAAAGTTTGTACGAGAAAATGTGCCTGAAAATACAAGTTTCACTCCCGGGCCCAAAACACACACAAAATCACTCCCACCGGGACATTTTCAAAATGACACTGCAACTAGAAAACTACTCGAGCCAAAACACTTAAAAATGAATTTGGGCAGATGAATGCAAAGTTTGGCACGAGAAAATGTGCCCAGAAATACAAGTTTCACTCCCCGGGTCCCAAAACACACGCAAAATCACTCCCACCGGGACATTTTCAAAATGACACCTGCAACCAGAAAACTACTCAACCAAAACACTTAAAAATGAATTTGGGCAGGTGAATACAAAAATTGGCACGGTAAAATATGTTCAAATACAAGTTTCACTCCCGGCCCCAAAATACCCACATTCTCGCGCCAGACAAAGAACACACACACAAAGATCAAGCATAAAGGACACAGCGCCATTCTGGGCACCCTGGGGCAGCATTTGGCGCCCCTGTCACTGGCACACACGCACCCAACACGCAAATAGCGGTTACGTGGCGCCATTTTCCCAAAGAACTTGGCGCCTGGCGAGAACACACTGCATTGAAACACATTCCAAAGACATGAACGAAGGCCTGGGCGCCATTTTCCCAAAGAATGTGGCGCCTGGCAAGAAGAATATTCTGCACAAACTCATAACTCACCGTGAATGCATACGGTGGCGCTGAATCCTAGCACCTTGGCGCCCCAAACCCCAAAATCCCAATTTTCTCAAATTCTTCCAAATCAATTCACTCAATAATCATTCTAACACTCCTAATTTCATAATCAAACAATCAATTGCACGTACAAATCATCAATCACATCAAAATCACGAAATCATATATTATAAAACCCTAACTCAAGTTCTAAATCAATTTTACCAAGGAATTCATCAAATTCAAGAAATCAAAGCATCATACAATCATCAACTAACATAAAACAAATTTCCTATGATGTACATATAACCCATTATCTCCTCTATTATAGAGTGAGACTCCCCTTACCTTATTTTACACCGTAGAGAAGCTCTTTCACGTAGTCACCTACAAAACCTCGGCAACAAATCTCCTTCTCCTTCCTTTCTCCTTGGTGCGAAGCTCTCTCTCTCTTTTCCCTCTCTCTTGCGTCGTTTTCTCCCTTCTCCTTTCTCTTCTCTTTCGCTTTTTCCTTTCTTTTCCTCTTTGCGCGAAACGCACTAACCCTAGGAGCCTAAGTCATTGGGCTTGGGCTCCGGGCCCAAAACAAAGCAAACTCCGGATTTCCGATACTCCTCCTCTATTAAAATAAAATACTTTATTATAAACATTATATTATAATCCAATATAATTAGAAAAACAATGCAACACTTAAACAATTTAATCAATTTCTTAATTAAATTATTTGGGGTGTTACAACTCTCCCCCACTTAGGAGATTTCGTCCTCGAAATTCATACCGAGTCAAATAACTCTAGATAAGACTCCCGCATCTTGCTCTCCACCTCCCAAGTCATACTCTCACCAAGCGGCTCCCAACCACACTACCTTGACCAAGGCAATGTCTTTCCTCTCAACACCTTCACTTCTCTATCATCAATCCTCACCGGCATAGTCTCCACAAAGAGGTTCTCACGCACTCTCCACATCATCCATGTGAATCACATGAGACGGTCCGGAATATACTTAGAAGCCGTGACACGTGGAAGACATCGTGCAAGTTCGAAGATTAGGCGGCAAAGCCACCCTATAAGCAACCTTTCCAACCTCTCGGTGATCCGCACGCCCAATAAACCTTGGAGTTAACTTCTTTGCCTTCGAGCACGCCCAACACCGGTCATAGGCGTGACCTCAAGAACACATGCTCACCAACCCGAAACTCCAAGTCCTTTCTCCTCCTATCATGGTAACTTTTCTCGCCGACTCGAGACTCTCTCATTTTCTCTCGATCATTTTCACCTTCTCCGTAGTCTCCTTAACCAACTCGGTCCAAGAACAACACTCTCCCGGACTCATGCCAACACAAAGGAGTCTCCGCACCTCCGCCATACAAAGGCCTCAAAAGGAGCCATCCCTATGCTCGAATGATAGCAAGTATTATAAGTGAACTCAATCGCTGGGAGATGTGCATCCCACGCACCTCCCCGCTCTAGCACACAAGCTCTCAAAAGATCCTCCAAAGATCGATGGTTCTCTCCGTCGACCATCGATCCGAGGATGATAAGTCGAACTCAACCTCGGCTTGGACCCCAAAGCCTCCTGCAAGCTTCCCCAAAACTCCGATGTAAACCTCGGGTCTCATCCGACACAATACTCTTCTAACCCCGTGAAGCTTCACAATCACCGAATGTATATTCTAGCCAACTTTGGCACAGGATAGGTGATGTTGATAGGAATAAAATGGGCGGACTTGGTCAACCTATCCACGATCACCCAAATAAGGTCGAGACCTCTCTCGCAGATTTGGCAACCCAAATACAAAGTCCATGGAAATGTTGTCCCACTTCCATTCCGGAATCTCCAAAGGTTGCATCAACCCCGCAGCTTCGGTGCTCAATCTTTGACTTCGGCAAGTCAAACATGCATATACAAATCGCGAACATCCTCTTCATACCAGGCCACCAAAATAGTTTCTTCAGATCATGGTACATCTTAGTAGCACTGGATGAATGCTCAACTTACTCCTATGACTCTCCTCAAGTATCATCTTCTTCAACTCAAGATCATCCGGAACACGATTCTTACGTCTCGAATCTCAAAACACCCAGGAATCCAACCTCAGATCCCCTCTCGCAGCCTTGCTCACCAAAGAACCAAAGAAGTCTACCACCTTCACATCTAGTCTCCAAGGCGTCTCGATACTAACCAAGAAATCGCTCCCAATCCTCAAGATCCCCAATCTGACACTCAGGGTGTCACCACAAAAACCAGGACTCAAGTCACTAATTGCTCAATCAATTCCAATTCTCTCACCATCATAGTGACATATGCAAAGTTTTCCGACTCAAAGCATCACCACGACATTTGCTTTGCGGGGTGATAGTTCAAGCCGAAATCATAGTCCTTCAAAGAAACTTCTAACCAACGCCTCTGTCTCATATTCACTCCTTCGGTCAAACAAGTACTTCAGACTCTTGTGATCACTGAACACTTCGAATCTAGTACCATAGAGATAGTGCCTCCAAATCTTCAACACAAACACAATCGCAGCCCAACTCTAAGTCATGAGTAGGATAGTTCTTCTCATGCGTCCTCAATCGCCGAGACGCATGGCGACTACCTTCCCATCCTGCATCAACACACCTCCCAAACCCATCTTGGAAGCATCGCAAAGACACAACAAATGGTTGCTCCTAAGACATGCAACACTAACACTGGAGACGTGGTCAACCTCCTCTTCAGCTCTTGGAAGCTCTCTTCACACTTTGCATCCCACACAAATGCTTTTCCTTTACAGTCAATCGAGTCAATGGAAGGGGCTAGCTTAGAGAACCCTTCAATGAACCTCCTGTAATAACCACCAACCCCAAGAAACTCCCGATCTCGATCCACAAACTTTGGGCTCTCCCACCGCAACATCAGCATCAACCTTGGCCGGATCCACGGCCTATACCATCACCGTAAATAATAATATGACCCAAGCTCTCACCTCATGCAACTGTAACTCACACTTTGACAACTTGGCATACAACTTCCTCTCTTTCAAGACCTCTAGCACCAACCTCAAGTGTTCTCGCATGCTCTTCCTCGATTTTGAGTACACCAAAATATCATCAATGAAAACGACCACAAACCGATCCAGATAGCTATGAAAGATTCGGTTCATGTACTCCATAAACACCCCGGTGCATTTGTGACACCAAACGGCATTACAGAGTACTCATAATGCCCATACCTCGCTCAACGCTGCTCGGATATCCTCATCCTTCACCTTAACTGGTGATACCCGACCTCAAGTCAATCTTGCTAAACACTTTAGCACCCACCACCGATCCATCGGATCATCTATCCTCGGGAGAGGATACTTATTCTTGATGGTCACTTTATTCAACTGTCGTAGTCCACGCACGCACGCATACTCCCATCCTTCTTCTTTACCAATAAAACCGAGCTCCCATGCGGTGATACACTAGGCCTCACAAATTTCTTCTCAAGAAGCTCCTCTAATCGCTTCTTCAATTCGCATAACTCGTAAGCCGACATCCTGCAGACGGTGCCATGACACATGTGCCTAGTACTGTGCACAAGCTCAATCCCGAATTCAACTTCCTCTCGTGGCACACTAGGAATCTCATCGAGGAACACTTCCGAACTCACACACCACCGCAACCCATCAACTACACTTTGGTTCTCGGCAGATACACGACGCCATCAAAGTAAATAAACACCACCCTCTTTCATTACTCCGCGCAATTGCTCAAAGTGACAAAGAAATGTACTCTTTCGCTCCCGGAGGAAGGAAACTTACCGACTTGCAATCGAAGCTCTTGTGACCCGGCTTGCCACACTTGAAACACACCATATCGGCGGGAGCATCTCCCCCACTTGGCTTCTTGCCCTCATCGACTTCTTACCCCAAAGCAGACCTACTACCACCAGCATACCTCTGTTTTCCCTTGTCATCAGACGTCTCATAAGGCTTACTCCGGTTCTGGAACTCACCTCTATCAGCAGCATGAACAACAATTCGTAACTAATTCAAGAACACCTAGTGGTCATACACAATATGATGACATGCACACACTTGGCCGAGACAGACCGAACTTTTGCTTTGATACCACTAATGTAACACCCCATTTCTACCCTGTAATTTAAATCAAAAATCGAGTATACAAAAATCATTTCGGTCATCTTTTAGTTTAGTGTGTTATAAAATAGTGAACTGGCCGACTATGGGATTACTCAGTAATCGATACTACTTGCAATGTGCATTGGCCACCTTTGCAAGGCTCTCCGATGATGCCCTTGTAAATACACCATGAAAGAAATTTCGCCTTAGTGGCGAACCACAATTTAGCCATAGTCATTCAAAGACACTAATAGTGTAACATAAATCATTCCTCAATAAAATGGAGCGTCACCTCTCTCTCATCAACAAAATCGTAATACGTAACACCATTAGATAAACTCATAGAAATATAATTTCACATAATACAGCGGAAAATACTCATGATCTCAACAGAATAATCCAGCAGTCTCAAAACAGTACATAGAAGGCTCAACAAGGAGCAAAACAGGACAACTATAGTTCATAACCCCAACCCCTAGGTGCTACGTGATCGAGCGGCATCGACTCGGGGAGTAGTGAAGGTAGAAAGCCTCACTCATGACTACCTATGGTAAACAACAAATGAAAGGGTGAGTCTCGAACTATATAATAAAAGTGATAATAAGCAATATATATAATCATAGTTCACAGCATACTCAAGCACACCAATCATCACTCAATAACCCACATGCACTCATGAGAATGTATGCAATGGAAATATGCATGTGGTACCATTTGCCCTCCTGCGTTTCTCAATATTTGCCCTCCCAAGCATTCATCAATAATGGAGTCCTCATGACTCGCCCCTCCGCCGCCTCAAAGCTTCACAATTCATTTATAAACTCTACGATCATGACCCTAAATGTATGCATGAGACTCCATGTACAACACAAACACAATCTCAAACAAATTTCAATACACCCATTAACTCTTACCTCAAGAGTTAATCTCATTTTATAGCCCTCCCGGCTTGGCCTCTCCGCCCATGCCCCCATGGCATGCTCAATCACCTCATCATACACTCTCAACACCATTAAGTCCCAAGGACTAATCTCCTCTAGAGTACTCAACCTCACTCAGGGGACCTAAACCACCATTTAGGACCAAAACAATCATCTAGGGACCAAATGTCACCTAGGGACCAAAACAAAGACTCTCTTAGGCACTTGGCAAAGACTAGCGCCCATTTCCCCACATTCTCGCGCGCCAGGGTGCAACACAAAGACTAGCGCCAGAACTCAAAGATTTTGGCGCCCCTATGGCAACACAACCACTGGCGCCACTTTTCTAGCAATCTGGCGCCCCACGGGCAACACAGACCTAGACACAAACTCGCATACGCTCTAGACACGCCTCGCACACGTGTAGGCGAGACTAGGCGCCTGGCAAAGACAATTTAGCGCCCCCTCGACTCCAAAGACACCCAACACTTCCAAACCAAAAACCACCCGAGCTAAAAATGTTTAAAAATGTTTTGGGCGAGTAAATACAAAATTTGGCACAGTGAAATATGCCTAGAAAAGTAAGTTTCACCCAAATCACCCCATTTACACACACCAAAGCACCCCCACCGAGACATTTTTAAAATAGGACCTGTACTCAGGAAACCACTCGAGCCAAAACATTTTAAATTGAATTTGGGCGGATGAATGCAAAGTTTGGCACGAGAAAATGTGCCCAGAAATACAAGTTTCACTCCCCGGGCCCCAAAACACACACAAAATCACTCCCACCGGGACATTTTCAAAATGACACCTGCAACCAGAAAACTACTCGAGCCAAAACACTTAAAAATGAATTTGGGCAGATGAATGCAAAGTTTGGCACGAGAAAATGTGCCCAGAAATACAAGTTTCACTCCCCGGGCCCCAAAACACACGCAAAAATCACTCCCACCGACATTTTCAAAATGACACCGCAACTGAAAAACTACTCGAGCCAAAACACTTAAAAATGAATTTGGGCGGATGAATACAAAAATTGGCACGGTAAAATATGTTCGAAAATACAAGTTTCACTCCTGGCCCCAAAATACCCACATTCTCGCGCCTGACAAAGAACACACACACACAAAGATCAAGCATAAAGGACACAGCGCCATTCTGGCACCACAGGGCGGCATTTGGCGCCTCACATCGCACACACGCACTCCAACACGCAAAAGCAAAGCACACAGGCGCCATTTTCCCAAAGAACTTGGCGCCTGGCGAACACACTGCACGAAACACATTCCAAAGACATGAACGAAGGCCTCAGGGCGCCATTTTCCCAAAGAATGTGGCGCCCGCAAGAATATTCTGCACAAACTCATAACTCACTCGCCGTGAATGCATACATTGCATGCGCTGATCCTAGCACCTTGGCGCCCCAAACCCCAAAATCCCAATTTTCTCAAATTCTTCCAAATCAATTCACTCAATAATCATTCTAACACTCCTAATTTCATAATCAAACAATCAATTGCACGTACAAATCATCAATCACATCAAAATCACGAAATCATATATTATAAAACCCTAACTCAAGTTCTAAATCAATTTTACCAAGGAATTCATCAAATTCAAGAAATCAAAGCATCATACAATCATCAACTAACATAAAACAGCCCCTATGATGTACATATAACCCATTATCTCCTCTATTATAGAGTGAGACTCCCCTTACCTTATTTTACACCGTAGAGAAGCTCTTTCACGTAGTCACCTACAAAACCTCGGCAACAAATCTCCTTCTCCTTCCTTTCTCCTTGGTGCGAAGCTCTCTCTCTCTTTTCCCTCTCTCTTGCGCCGTTTTCTCCCTTCTCCTTTCTCTTCTCTTTCGTTTTTTTCCTTTCTTTTCCTCTTTGGTGCGAAATGCACTAACCCTAGGAGCCTAAGTCATTGGGCTTGGGCTCCTGGGCCCAAAATAGCAGCTCCGGTATTTCCGATACCACTCCCCTCTATTAAAATAAAATACTTTATTATAAACATTATATTATAATCCAATATAATTAGAAAAACAATGCAACACTTAAACAATTTAATCAATTTCTTAATTAAATTATTTGGGGTGTTACATGAATCATGTGGGTTCTCCTTTTTGGGAATAAGAGCCAGAAAAGAAGATGAAATGGCTTTAAGAAACACCACATTAACATGAAATTCCTCAAAGACACCCATAACGTCCTCCTTCACAACCCCCCAACAATTTTTTATGAAGTTGAGATTGTAGCCATCAGGACCTGGGCTTTTATTCCCATCGCAATTCCACCTTGCTTCTTTCACCTCATCCTCTGTAAACGGAGCGATAAGATGATTACACTCAACTTCACTAATCGTAACAAACTCAATACCGCTGAGAATAGGTCTCTTCATAATTGGTTCCGCATAACTGGCTTCAAAGAAACTTTTCACTTCCTATTTTACCTCCTCCAACCTCATCTCATCCCTATTCAAAGACACAATCTGGTTAGCTCTACTGTGATTCTTAATGCAGGCATGAAAAAACTTAGTGTTGAGATCCCCTTATCAAATTCAGTTTGCTCAAGAATTTTGTCTAAGCATACTCTCTTTGATATGGAGCTCCTTCCAGAAGGACAAAGACACCTCCTTCAATTTAGCCACGTCATCCATCGCACCCCCCTCTAAAATTATTTTATCGAGATCATTCATGTCAGCGATAAGGTGGTTAATGCTGAGATCCATGCGACCAAACACTTTCTTATTCCACACCTTGAGCTTAGCTTTCAGCAGTTTCAGTTTCTCTTTAGTCACATACCCTTTTTTCCCCTAACCGGAAACCCTTTCCACCACTTAATCTTCCAAGAAGAAATCAATGGTCAATAGGCGGGGGATGCGTCTCTATCACCCACCTATTGACCATTAATCTTCCAAGAAGAAATTAAACCCTCGATGACTAAAAATGATCCAGGTTTGCTTCTAGATAAGCCATCAAGACAAAACCAAGTGAACTGCTTCCCATACAAAGGGACATCCACGAGCTCCATATTGACAATAAAATAATTAAACTCAATCTTGTCTGCCCTACGCAGATGCACACTATTACCTTGACACTCATCCATGGAAGAAACATCATTAAAATCCCCCCAAAACGCACCATTCACCTTGGTCACCTTGATTTTTCAAAGCAAGGATGGTCTCCCAAACTTCTTTTTTACTTGGTGAACGTTTATTCGGGGTGTGAAATTCGAAGAAAGAGAGGGATGTGGTCTAATATCATTGGGGGGAAAACCGATTGAGTCTTGGATATTGGGTGGTTGGTGATGAGTTTAACATGGTAACTAGTAGGGGGGATAGGAGGGGCAGGAGTGTGAGATTTAGTAATGTGGAAGCACAAGATTATCGGTTCTTTACGTCAAAAATGCGTATAGTAGAACCCCGTGTTTGGGGAAAAAATTCACACGGTTTCAACCAAATGGGGTGGCGGCTAGTAGATTTGACAAAATTTTATTGGCACAGAACTTATTGACTCTTGGAAGATCAAAGCTCAGTGGGTTGGGGAAAGGGAAGTGTCGGATCATTGCCCGGTTTGGTTGGTGTCATCAAACAAAAATTGGGAACCAAAACCATTCAAGTTTATTAATGGATGGTTGGAGCATGAAGGTGGGAAGGCGTTTATAGAAGAAAAGTTGAAGGAGCATAAGGTAGAAGGATGGATGGCGCATGTGGTCAAAGAAAAACTCAAGTATGTGAAAGAGAGCTTAAAAAAGTGGAATAAGGAGGTATATGGAATGGTGGACTTGAACATTGAGAAGATAGTGAAGGAGATAAATGACATGGAGGAGGAAGGAGGGAATGAAGCTGATTGGGATGGAGAAAAATGGAAAGGTCTAAATAAAAAGTTTTGGGGGGAGCTACACCGAAAGAGAGTTTGATAGCACAAAAATCAAGAGAGAAGTGGATTCAATAAGGGGATGGAAATACAAAGTTCTTCCATAACTCGGTAAAGATAAGACAAAGGAGAAATCAATTAGAGATGCTTAAGGTGGAGGATAGGTGGCTAAATGGGGTGGAGAAAATCAAAGAAGAGGTGCGTAGACACTTTAGTTCTCAATTCAAAGAGGATCGGTTCCCAAGGCCAATCTTGGATGGAATTCATTTTAATTGCTTAGCGGGGGAGGAGCCGGACAAGATGAAAAGTCCTTTCACAATGGAAGAAGTTAGAGAAGCAGTGTGGAGTTGTGAAGGTCCGGACGGTTTTAACTTCACATTCATCAAATCGTGTTGGGAGACTTTAAAAGAGGAGATTTTCGAAGTCTTAGTGCAATTTAACTCTAATGGAAAACTTCCAAGAGCATTCACTTCATCATTTGTAGCTTCGATTGGGAAAAGAAGGAATCCGCATGGGCTAAATGATTTTAGGTCGATCTCCTTAATTGGATATATCTATGAAATCATGGCTAAGGTGCTGGCAACAAGACTTAAAGTTGTACTTGTACGGGTAGTATCGAAATATCAATCCGCCTTTCTTAAAGGTAGACAAATCCTTGATGGAGTGGTGATAGCAAATGAAGTCATCAACTTGGTGAAAAGAAAGAGATGGCCTATGTATTTGTTTAAGTAGACTTTGAAAAGGCGTATGATTCAGTTAGTTGGACCTTCCTAGAATACATGATGGGAAGAATGGGTTTCAATGATAAATGGAGGCTATGATTGAGAGCATGCAACTTCATGGGGTCGGTTTCCGTGTTAGTTAATGGAAGCCCAACTACGGAATTTTCTATGGAGAGGAGATTAAGACAAGGGGATCCATTTGCTCCTTTCTTATTCTGAATAGTTGCTGAAGGGCTCTCGTGGTTAGTAAATAATTGTGTAGAGAAAGGGTATTTGGAGGTGGTTAACCTAGTGATACCGCCGTATCTGATTCTTCAATACGCGGATGACACACTCTTTATGTGTAAAAGTACAAGAGGGAATCTTGGTGTTTGAAGGCGGTCTTGAGAGTTTTTGAGATGGCTTTGGGATTAAAAGTGAATTTTTCTAAAAGTTGTCTACTTGGGTTGAATGTGGAAGAGGAGGAGGTGGAGAGAGCTACGAAGTTTTTGTATTGCGAAAAAGGTGACATTCCGTTTAATTTTCTGATACCTATAGGTGCAAACCCAAGGTTAAGCATTACATTGAAGTCGGTGTTAAAAAGCTAAGGGATAGATTATCTACATGGAGGAGTAGTAACTCTCGATGGGCGAAAGGATTACATTGATAAACTCGGTTTTGGCAAGTCTACCATTGTATCTTTTCTCTTTTTCAAGGCTCCTAAGAAGGTTATTAGGGAGATGATCTAAGTATAACACAACTTTTTATGGGGAGGAACAAGTGATGTGCGTAAAATGGCTTGGATAAGTTGGAGTAAGGTATGCACTCCAAAAGAATATGGTGGATTGGGTATTAAGAATATGGAGATGTTTAATTCGCATTGCTAGGTAAATGGAGGTGGAGGATGCTTACCAAAAGGAGAGTGAATGGAAAATATTATTGGATCGTTTGTATGGGACCGAAGGAGTGTTGAACAACAAGTCAAGCTCAATATGGTGGAGAGACATTAAAGAAATTGATGGAAAAAAATCAATGAAGCCCAATTGGTTTTCAGATTCGGGTAAATTGAAAATAAGGGATGGAAAGAGTGTGAAGTTTTGGAAGGATAAATGGTGTGGTACTTGGAAATTGAGGGAATTGTTTCCAAGAATTTTTGAAGTAGTCGCGGACGAGAACGATGTTGTGGCTGATTTAGGGGAGTGGAGGGGGCAAAGTTGGGTGTGGAAATTTGACTGGAAAAGAGCTTTGGACTCGGTTGAAGCAGTTGAAGCGGATATGCTGGAAAACACTTTAAGACCGATCAGTCCATATAGGATTTCTGAGGACAAATGGGTCTGGTTAAGGGATAAATGGATGTGTTACACAGCTAAATCGGCGTACAAATTTCTGGCTGCAGGAGGCGTCGGTTTCACTGCAGAAAACAGGCAGAAAAAAGCGTTGAGAAGGGTCTGGTCTTCCGCTGTTCCTTAGAAGTACCAGGTGCTGGTGTGGAGGGCGCTAATGGAAGGATTACCTACACGAGATGCACTGTCACGTAGAGGAGTTTTGAAGGCAAATCGTCGATGATGCTCTTGTGTGTTCTGCTTTGAGAAAATTGAAGAAACTGAACACTTGTTCTTCACCTACAGGTTTTCGGAACAACTATGGCAACAAATCGGGGACTCGTGTGGAACTGTGATTCATAACTGCAGCGATTGGTGGGATCACCTACTGCTGAATTCAGTAAAGCTGCAGCTTAAAAATAGGAGGATAACAAGGCAAATTATTTGGATTGCTGCTATGTGGTCTTTATGGATTACTAGAAACAACATAATCTTTAGGGGGGTTACCTAATGTAACTAAAATGGTGCAGCAAATTAAAACCATGACTTGGGGTTGGTTTGTGTGTAAAGTAGATTCTAAAACACATATTACTTGGGAGGATTGGAATAAGGGTCCTCTTAATAGATTAGAACTTGGTGAAGATGGATGAATTGTAAGGGATTGGTACCCCTTATACCCCAATTATTTTAATTTGACTTATCAAAAAAAAGAAAGATGATAGTTAACTATGTCTTGGGGGTTGAACCAAGGGAAGTAATAGCTCAAGCAGGATATTATTGTGAAATTCTTTACAATAAAAGAAAACTTTTAGCATGCAAAAAATTTGTAGCATGCCCAAAATTTTGTGACCCAAGTAGTTGTTGGCAAAGGAGCCAGCATCATTGCTTAAGTAGAACCTATTTAAGTTTGTAATGACCTAAAAGTTGATGAAGCATGCTGACATTTGCTCATTTGGGAGATGTTGACGGCTAACTAATCTAAACTAATTTAAATTCACTTGTTATTTGTCTTTATTTTCCTTAAAAGTTTTATTGCTGGTCCACTTGTGCAACCGAAAGGAAATCAAATTCCCCTTCCCCAGACCCAGTATCCTATATGAGACAACATTGTAAATCAACATAGGTAAGCCATTTTTGGTTGATTAGTGAATCATCTAGTAATTGGTAGCACTGTCGTGCAGTAGTAGAGAAGAGATAGGAGAGCAAAAATATTGCTTGTGGCAAATTCCCCGTGGTGTTTTGCAATGGATGGAAACAAATGGATCAAAGAAGAGGACTTTGAGTCCAAACATGGGAGAAATTAATGCCGGTATGCCGGTGTGGTGTGGCTACAACAAAGAGGTGAGGGAATGATTTAGACTTGTTTAACAATTGGCTAAGCACATTTAGCACAATAATTGGGATGCTAGAAGGGAAAATATCAGGCGTTATGGTGCATAGGAACTTTTGGCCCCAACCTAGATTTCAAGGGAAAATCCCTGGAAAGGAAACATGTGTTGGAGAAAATTACTGTCTGGATTTACTGGGCCAAATCCAATCCACTAACGATAGAAATGTTGAAAACAAAATCATGATTTCTTGAGCCAATGTCAAATTAGTATTGGTCATTCAGTTAAAAACAAGCCTAATTGAGCATCTCATTCAATAGGGCGATCCAAATGGGAGTGTTTGGTTTATTGATCTTCCACCATGAGAATAAGGTGAAACTTCACGGGCAAAATATTGATAGGTAACCCCTTAACAGTCTTGTAGTGGGTTAGGGCATGCTATCTATGAATAAGAGGAGAGATTGGGAGATTGGTTATCTAGTTACATAATATTGAAGTCAATATAAGTCACAAGAAAGGGGGCTCTGCATTGTGACACATTTTAAAAACAATTTATGAATACAAATTCCTTAAGAAGCTTGATTTAGGGGTAGTGATAATTTTGCAAAATAAGTATTGAAGGGAATAGTTAAATAGTGTTAAATGTGAAAATAGAAGAGAGTTCTTTAAAAGTGAAGTGTTGTAAGCTATAAAGAAATATAATAAAGAACACACATAAATTATAGTGTTTCATCCCAATCAACAAGGGCTACATCCACTCCTCACACTGTGAGTATTTCCATTAGTTTCCAAATAGTTTACACTTACAAGTCAATCACACCCCAAAGGACTTGATATTTTTGTTAGCACAACTCTATCTACTGTCACACTAGTTTTCTAACAAGTTCTAGCTACTTAAAAACCTAAAAACCCTCTTAGGCATCTTCTCTAACAATACAACAACTAATGCCTTGTTAAGAAGGTACACATATACAAAAATGCACACACTCAAAATGATGATAGAAGATGTTGAATGCAGAGAGTGTGTTTGAGAGAAGGTAGGTAACTCAGAAGCTCTTGATAAGCTTCTGAAGTGAATGACCAATAATGCGTATTATCTATCTTTGTCATAAATGATGTGCTCCATGTTGTATTTATAGAGCCTTTGACTTAAAATAGTCGTTGGAATGGATCTCCAAGGTTGATTATAGCTGTTGTGACTTTTGCTAAAAACTGGGTACACTTTAGCATTAACCGCATTGTAGCAAGTATCCGTTGGGAGCTTTTGAACTCGGTTCTCAAGAAAATCACTCTTTGAATCTTTCATTGACCTGATCTTCATTCTCCTAAAGGCTTAACCTATCTTGATATCATCATTTGACTATTTAGAAGAATGTGTCTTCTGATTTTATCCTTGAGAAGCTTCTGAAGAATCTTCTGATATATGCCTTCTGAAGTACCTTCTGAAGAACCTTCTGAGAAGTCTTCTGAAGTATCTTCTGAACCACTTAGATTTGATTCCATGTCATATCCTTTGATATACTTGTCAAAGAGCACATATTTCATGACTCAACTTGACAACAGACAGCTTAAGTTCATTCATACCCTTTTGAGATTGATCCATTGTTTTTACCTTCTGAGCACCTCTTTGAGCTTCAACAATACTTCTAAAGCTCTATTCTACTATCTTATGATGTGCTTTGTTTTGCACATATTCTTCTCGAGACTAAAATGATTTGTTCCTTTCTTAAGATCACTCAAGAAGATTCATTAGAAAACTAATGATTCAGAAAACTTAAAGATCTTATCAAATTTGTTTGTTCTCATCAAAACTTTGATTTTAGGGATTTTGCTTCAACACATAAAAGATCATGGCTAACAAAAAAAAAATATATAAGTAGTTGCACATGTGGCGGAGTTATAACCCAAAAATGCCTATTTGGCTAACTTGTTGGTTGTGATATCAACTAGCCACGTCTTCAATGACCCTATTTCTAAGAAAATAAGCTTTCTTGCACATCTTTGATTTAGCAAATTAATATAACTTGCATATCTCCACAAACAGCTAAGTTACGGACCAAACACTAAGTTACAGACCAAACGGCTAGCCACTCATCATTCACCATGTTCTCCACAACCTTATTTTTAGGCCCATGCTTCTTCCAACCCCCCTCTACTCAGTAGACACCCCCAATTTTGCTTTAATCCCAAATTGCCCTCACGTGAGAATCAAGTGACATTTAAAAAATGCACGGTTTGGCGCACGGCTGCCCGAACCAGTTCGACTGGACCTCCACCGAGTATTGTAAAATACACGGTTTGGTTGTTCAAATCCGAACCGCGTGTTTTGTATGGTTCGGATGTGTCAAATCTGAACCGGATCGACCTTGGGAGGGCCAAACCTGTCGATACTTGACAAAAACAAAGTGAGTTTCGAACAAAGAATCAGGCAAATGCTTTTTTCCAAAAAACTTGTAATTCCACATCTAAAATAACTACTTGATGCAAAGTAAATCACTCAATTAGAGCATAAAACATGATATTGTCTTAATAGAATTGTCTTATACATAAACAAACATTAAATTCTTAAAGAAATTCAAATAAACATCATAATCAATCTTTGCTCAAGTCAACAGCATAAGGAACATGTGAATCTAGGTTTAAAGCTTTATACTGTTGCAAGCGTCCTATAAATTAATTGGGTCAATCCTTTGCTATGTTTTTCTTCCATTTTGTCCAGTAGGTAAGTATTATTGGCATTGGGGAACCTCTCTTCATAATCGGCGGAACAAAGTGGTTACCCGTGAACAATATGTGATAGACCGGTGCATTATTGATTAGTGCAATGATAAATGGATAAACTAAAAAGGGAAGAGAACGATACCAACAAACAATCACGACATTGTATTTATTTGCAGCCAAATAAGCACATTCTAGAATAGTCATACAATCCTCTCGATCCTCAGAACTTCCTATATGTTGTTTCTTCAAAGCCTTCATAACATAGTGGACTCTAGACATCCCATCAAACAAGTTTGTGTACAAATCGATGTTTTTCTGTAACTCTTCAAATAACTCATTCCTCACGCTCCAGAATCGTCCGCACCCCTTCCATAGGAGTAGACCTTAGTTCGGCCAAGATTCGGTTTGGAGGAATCAAGTTCTTTGTCATTCTAGAAACCACTTCCTTCTGCTCCGCCGTTAATCTGTTATCATGTGGATGACCTTGAGGGTAAGTCTGTAATGCGTGGTTATGTATGCCACACATAACAGTCAATATCCATCCTCCAAGTTTTTTTAAAAACTTTCCCTTTAGACAAAACTTGCAACAACATTTTCTACTCCCCGTAGGAATCATATTAGCATGCATGTACTTCCCTGTCTTTTCACAAAACAGTTCACAAAATATTTTCCTCGACCTCACCCCGTTGTCCGACCGACTGATGACAATAACCATCCCAAGTGTACGCGCAACAGAACGAACATAAACCAAGAAATCATCACGAGTAGCAAAGACTTGATCAGTTTAGAATGAACTCGAATGATCCACAACTATCGCATTAGCTAGGGATAGGGATAGGGAGCCACTTTCATCCATCTTCAAACCTAAAAAATTGGGAAAAAAATCAAACAACGTGGTTAAAAACCGTAAATTCTCGCATATCTCGTAACAAGTAGTGGTCGCACCATAGACAAACAAACCGGTTCGGCTCACGCCGCCCGAACCACCTCGCAACGCATACACCCTATATTTTAGTAGGTTCGGTGCACGCTGGATGAACCCATGGTTCAAATACACTTGGTCGCACTACCGATTCGACCTCTACAGGTCTGAATCGTGCGCGATTTCAGAAAAATAGACAACGAAAATAAACAACAATGCGCGAAAAAGAAACTAAAAATTGATAGAATAAACTACATACCGTAATGTTGATAATAATTGGATGCGCGAAAATAACATATATTCTCAATCGGTTAAGAACGCCACAATCGACTCATAAGGCTAATAAACCACCAATTTGTCCATGTTCTCCATATCCCTGTTTTCTAGGAAGTGGGTGCACGTTTTTCAGAACAATTGTTTTCCTTGAATCTAGATGGTTAACTACTTATACACACTTCCCATAAATGTAGGAAGATTATTATCGTAGCTCGGATTGTTTTTTTTTTCATAATATTTATTTTCCCAAATAATACTGCAGATCTCTAATAAACAATTATACCAGCCCATTAAGACCAAATAACATCCTCCAATTCCATATAGACTTAACAGTCACGTTCAACCAATTTTGCCTCACCTGATCCAACGTTAGCATATCATACACATCAGGTGTTTGTAGTCATATTTGGTCAATTAAACCTTTTTTGTAAAAGTCAATTAAACCTTTAGTGGGTAATTTTATTTTTTGTTTGCCGGGAGTCAGCTCTCAGTCCTCAACTGGTTGATTCTATGTTGGTCGATCATGCAACTCAACTGCTTAAGTGTGGTCATATTTAGCCAATTAGACCATATATACACGGCTAGTTGTGTATTTTATCAACAGAGAGTCATCCCTCGGCCCTTAGCTAGTTGATTCTACGTCAGCTAGTCATGCACCTCAGTTGCTCCTCTGCTGCTTATCTTAGTTGTATGGTCATATTTATTAAATTAGACCTTAAGCAGTTAATTTTGTATTTCGCCGATCGGCAAACGTTCTAGAGCTCTCAACTAGTTTAACTCAACTGATATGAATTCTGCTGAGCAGGATTCAGCTGATCAACAAATATTTTCCCTTTAACTGAATGGAACTAGCCAACTATTTGTTTGCCTAAACAAAGAAAAAAAACCTGTGAGATTTGTATGAACTAGTTAATATATGTATGGATCTTCTCCATTTGGTAGTTCCACATCTACTAGCATTGAACCAGAAATTGCGTTGATTTTTTGAGTAGGGAAAGGGCATAATTTAATTTACCAATATGAGCCATACAAAATTATTGGCTTTCTCTTGGACATTGACATCAATAGATTCATTATATATTCTCCAAAGGCATGCGCATGGTTTTACTCATCATTCATTCTTCTTTAATTGCCGACATCCCATTTATAGATCATAGGTATCTTTCTTCCCATAAGATTTTTTTTTAGGTAAGCCTTTCTTCCCATAAGATGATTCAAGTAAGTTTATCTAATCCACATCTATGTAAACTTTTTTTTTCCAGTCATAAAAAATCTATGTAATCTTCTTTTCATAACATTGTTAACTAATGTGTCTAACCCAACAAATGCAATCATTGTATAGTTACATGAAAGGAAAAAAGGACTAACTAAAGTGCCTAACCCAATAAATACTAAAATGGAGTAATTATTCACAAAGTGTATTAATTCTTACTCTTTTAATTTTTCTGTAGACGGAATGGTAAGCATGACTCGTGACGTTAAACACGTAAAGTGGATATCTCATGTTTAAACTCAAATAATCACAGAAAATATCGAGTCTAACAATATCAATTTTGCCAGTTGTGCTAGATTTTATGAATTAATTTTTAAGTAGAAACGAGTGCAAAATGGAATTATTATCACGGTTAGATGTTGCCAACTCAAATTTTTAGTAGGGCCTTAAGAATGATAATAATTAAACAAGTGGGTACCCTTTGCCAAATTGTTCCAGCAGAACTTTCTTGCTCTATGGCCCAATTTCAGCACCAAGACATGGAGAGTGGTTGTGTTATATGTCACACCATATGTTACAACTTTTTCATAACCAAAAACTATATTATACAATAAATTCTTTCTTTTCAATATAATAATATAAAATATAAACATATTTCTTTTCTAATAATCATATTTTGCTTCATACTTTCATTGTAATTTAACCTAGAACTTATAAACCATCTTCATTGTTCCAAATGTTCAAACTGCAATTTAAATCTAATGCTTTCTTAAGCTTGTTGCCACATCTTTTCTTAGATGTATGCTCACCATCATCAGATTCTGTTGCTGCATTTCTCTTTCTCTCATTACTATCATTATTCAAAATTGAATCACCATTTGATGCTTTTTCTTCTGGATGCAAGGTCATAAGTGGCAATTCAAGTGGAACAATATTTGAACTTTTGAACTCTACAATTTCTTCTATTGCAAGTTTCTCTTCATTTCTCTCTGAGCTATCAGAAGATGTCAAAGAACTTTCCAATGAACACATAGTTCCTCTGTCTTTTTTCCCTTCTACATAGTTTAAACTCAATCCTCTTGTTTCTGTGAGTTCTGAGATAGGAGAAGTTGGACAAGCATTGTTGATGATGCTAACTAGTTGAGAAAGTTCAGCTTTTGTTAGTTTTATACCAACTGGGGAACAATTGTATCCTGCAAGTGCTTCTTGTGCCTTTTTCAGCACTGATTGTAAATACTTCCCTTGAGCTTCAATTCTAATCTCCAAATGTTTCTCCACCTGAAAATTGTCATAAAAAATTATTAGTTATTCTTTATAAGGACGAATTGAAGCAACAAGGGCTGAATCTCAGTGTATCATCACAACAAGGCTACTTCACATGAGACTTCTGTTAGACAACTCAGTATTTCTAACGGAGTTATTAACAAAAGTACTCTAATAAAAAAGTATTTGCAAGGAGTTTTTTTTTTCAAAAAATTACGGGACTAAAACCGAATGCGCCTCTATTTGCAAGAACCAAAAACATATTAAAGCCTAACTAACACTTGTTGTTAAAATTAATTGTAATCACAATATATAAAATCATAAGTGCTACCTCAATTTGTTCATGAAGTTTTCTCTCTACTTCCATTTGCATTTGGAGAGCCTGAGATATCTGCAAGTTTCTGGCAAACATATAAAACTTTCATCAGAAAAATCACTAGCCAAAAGCAATACCATTTGCATCTAAGATTCCTATTTTTTTTCTTTCAAAAAGCATTGATAAATATCTAATTATTACTCAGTAATTTGATTCTGGTCCACAAGACAGATTCCCCTGCTACAATGACCATCACTGCTCTTGATTTCTGTGTAATCTACACAACAAAATACTATGCCAAAGTGAGAAAATTACCAATCATGGTATTTGTTCTTAAACTGAGAGACATCCTAAAAACTCACTCACCTTCTTGTTTGATGTCAGAACAGGTTTCTAGCTGTTGGCTTTTCCCAAGTCTATATTTCTATAACCAGAAACACGAAAAAGTTACAAATACTCATTTCTCATTTCAGATTCTGTAAATAAAAACAAATTCAAAAAAAAAAATTATACTATCATTACAAAAGAGGAATGCCTGTAAATGACTCTTTAGATGGTACAAAGTAAGTCCTGGAATTCCCATCACCCTCATCAGACTCTTTGGTGTTGCTTCTGCCACAAGCACAATATTAGCTAACATATGCTCTAAAGTTTAATAATGAATAAGGGACGCTTCTAGAAGTGAGCGATCAACTAAGTCCTTTACTGATGTATCACTCAAATCGATCGTAGGATATAGTATATCTCAACCACTTATTGCATTTTGTATTATATCTGACGATCAAATTGACTGATACACCGGTGAGGGACTTAGTGGATCGACACTCTAAAAGACAGCATGAATAAGATGAGAAAATAGTAAGGTGATTGAGTTTGGTTTATACTTACTTTCTGGACCTCCAAGTTGATTAGTTGCTTCAATGAATCTTTGATGAAGCTCAGGAGTCCATTTAAGCCTAGGTTTAGCATCAGTAGACAGAACAAAATGCATACTTTGATTCTGCATGTTTTGCATACCCATGTGCAAAATATAAATATGTTTTTTTGTTTGATCCTTTTAGCTGTGTGGATCAATATATAGAAGCTATAGTTTCTTTTTATAAGTTGGAGTTGTTATGCTATTCTATGATCTCACTCCATATCAGGAAACATGAGTGGGGTTATGTTGGGGGAATATATGCCATGACATGACTTCTCTCTCATCCCATTTCATATTCACTTTTTCTTTTAAAAAAATAAAAAGAAAATTTCTCTTATTCTTTCTTCTTTGACTTAAGTGGGTGGTGAAGAGAATCTATGATGCAGAGAAAGCAAAACAACTCAATTTTTTTTGAGTCTTAAAAGGAGAGAAAAGAAAGAAAGTGTGTAGTTTGTTTTTATCTTAGTGTTTTCCTACTTTACTCTCTTTTTCTTTTGTGTGTTTGTGTGGTTGATTCCCTACTGAATTAGGTAGGTCCCACCATATTGAATAATAGGATACAGTTTTCAGGGGAAAAATAATGATGGGTATGCTGTTAAGGTTATTTTTTTATCTAAGTGATTGAATGTGAAAACAAAACTATTCAATCTTTCTTTCAAACTAATAAGGGTCGGTCTAAGCAGTAACTAATCGTATTTCAAGATCTCAATTTCGAGTCTTGAGTGTGATAAAAATTTCATTAAGAATGGAGAATCATACGAATCGGCAAAGTCAAATAGACGTGATCAATCAGGTTTCTAGGCGTAGATTAAAATCAGTGAATACTGAACACCAATTATACAATAACAAAAAAATCTTGCTTTCAAACTTGAATTTTGATTTTTCTCTCTTTCTTTTATGAGGGAAGTGTGTTTGTGCTGTAATTGGCAGATTCCTTTTGTTCCATCATGAAGTGTTGAAGGAATCAAAGAATCTAGGATTATATATTTGGTCCTAGAGCCTTCATGTTTCAATAAAGAAAGTAATAATGTATAGAGGAAAATGAACTAATAAGTAGTGTTTTTTTTAGATTAAGATGTTTGATCCTATCAAAATGACACTAAGAAAATACGTGTTTGGTCAATCAAGACATAAAACAGGTAACAATTTCTTAGATTATCCATAGAAAAGAATCAAGGGACCATCACCACCATAGTTCAATGCTTGTCATGACATAATAATAAAGCACTAAACCAATCAATAGGTAGGGTCATGCTTATTACTAAATATAATCCATCAATGCAATGCTGTATTCCATCAAGGAAATTAACCAAAGAATGCTTAAAATGAGATTCTATGACCAAAAACAAATATTGAAGTATTCTAATCCTATTGCATGTTTTGAAAGGCTCCTTCAAACAATGTAACTAATTGAAGTGGATATAAGAAACCGGTACGCCTCATAAGTACAACTCATATGGTAGCTGCAGGGATATTTGATATGTTGAGGCGCGAGTTCGAACTCGAGATACCTTTTTCATCGACATTTAGTGTGTTTGAGTTTCGCCGTTAGACTCGTTAGAATCTAAAAAAGAAGCCAATACTACCAAATACTAAATTGGATTCGCTACTTTCATAAAACGACACAGTTCTCGCAATCAAATGATTTGGACCATATGATCTTGATCGGAAGATATACAAGATAAGTGGCTGCCTGAGTAGAGTAACTGCATTATTGTGTGGTTGACAATGTTTCTGAAATGATGTGGCAATCCTCAGTTTTCTGGTTTTAGCCATTTAGTGCGTGCCACGTGTCACTCTCAGATTGGACGGGTTTTGAACTACGGTTAAAACCGTTGGAGCTCTGTTCTTGGCGCCAACGGCTCGGTTTGATTCTCATATATAGTTTTAAGCTCTCATTTCGCTTGTAATCGATCTGTAATCCATAATTGGGTGTGTGTGAGAGATATACACGGGAATTAGGGTTTCAGGGAAGTGAGGGGTTGAATCAAATTGGGTTTTTTCATTATCTTGTACAATTGGATCTTGAATCATTGAATGCAATCTGAATTAAGCTATTGCTTAATTCCCCAGACGTAGATATCAATCTGATATCGAACTGGGTGAACAAATTGCGCGCGTGTTTGATTGATTGTCTTGATTTTACGTTTATCCCCAAATTCATCGCGTTAGGGTTCTTAAATTGGGAATTCTGGAATTGAACGATTAATTACCAAATTGAAGTCATAGATTGAACAATTAGGTAATTGCGATCATGTCTGAATCGTTTGTTGTAAGAAATTCACGAATCTTGGGTCTCAATTCTCAACAATTGGTATCAGTAGCAACGTTGAGGAATTGTCCATGGAAATGACAAAGTATAACATTGAGAAGTTCAAAGGCAAGAATGACTTTGGTCCGTGGAAGATGAAGATGCGCGCAATGCTAGTGCAACAAGGTTTGGAGGAGGCTCTGGAAGGGGAGGATAAACTGCCAGAAACAATGACTGTGAAAGAAAAGAAGGAGATGATGAACAAGGCCTATAGTGCTATTATTCTTTGCTTAGGAGACAAGGTTCTTAGAGAGATATCTAAGGAAAAATCCGCTGCAGCTATTTGGCTAAAACTTGAAAGTCTTTACATGACCAAGTCTTTGGCAAATAGGCTCTACCTGAAGCAAAGGCTTTACACCTTCAAGATGCAACCTGGTACATCTATTGTAGATCACATTGACGAGTTTAACAAGTTGATCTTGGATCTTGAGAATATTGATGTAAAGGTTGATGATGAAGACCAGGCTTTATTGCTCATAAGATCTCTGAATAGCTCGTATGATATACTTGCTGATACTCTCATCTATGGGAGGGAATCAATCACACTTGAAGAGGTTCAAGCTGCTCTCATGTCAAAAGAATTGTCCAAGAAGAAGGACAACAAGGAGAATGATCAAAGTGAAAGTCTTATGGTTAGAGGAAGACCTGATAAAAGAGAAGGAAAAGGTAAAAATAGGTCTAGGTCCAAATCTAAACCTAAACACAATAGATGCTACATTTGTAATAAGGAAGGACATTATAAGAATAAATGTCCAGAGAAGAAGAATGCCAAGAATCAAAAGAATGATGATGAAGGAAGTGCATCCTTTGCCTCCGATGGCTATGAAAGTCGTGAAGTTCTTATTGCTTGCAGAATATGACCTCGCATCAGTAAGAACACCGAGTGTAATGATATCCGGGCAATAGACTCAAAGATACTCTTATCACATGTATGGATACGAGGATGTGAGGTGCTTGTTCGCAGCAGGTATGATGGTAGTGAATCAAATGCAACTCATCGAGGCTAAATGCATTGATGATTGGGCAATGGATTCTGGCTTGCTCATATCACATGTGCCACAGAAGGGAATGGTTCGTAGACTACAAGCCTTACAATGCAGGACATGTCCTCATGGGAAATCACATAGGCTGCAAGGTACAGGGAATAGGCACTGGTGAGACTCAGTTGATAGATGGCACGATAAAGCTTCTTACAAATGTGAGACATGTTCCTGACCTAAGAAGACCACTTATATCATTGGGAATGCTTGAAGATGCAGGGTATAGTTTCAAAGGTGAAAATGGCATCCTCAAAGTCATGAAAGGGTCCAGAGTTGTAATGAAAGGTGAAAGGAAAGGTAACAAGCTTTACATACTCCAAGGCAATACTGTCACAGAAGAAGTTAATGTTGCAGACTCTCAAGCAGTTAGCAAGACACTCATATGGCACCAAAGACTCGGGCATATGAGTGAGAAGGGCCTGAAGGAGATGGAGAAGCAAGGTTTACTAGGTGGTGATAAGGTAGAGCAACTTGAATTTTGTGAACACTGTAATGGGGAAGCGCACAAGAGTGAAGTTCTCCACAGAATACACAAGACAAAAGACAAGCTTGGCTACATCCACTGCACCTTTGGGGACTCGCCGGACACCAACTCATGGTGGAAAAGGTATGTCTTAACTCTTACTCGATGATTACAGAGGAAAGTATGGATTTACTTGTTAAAAACAAAAGATGAGGCATTCAACTCATTTGTTGAATGGAAAAAGAAAGTAGAAAATCAAACTGTATGAAGGTTAAAGCTCTTAGAATCGATAATGGACTTGAATTCGCAATGATGAGTTTAATAGATTTTGTAAGGATAATGGAATCTATAGAAACATGACTGTTAGGAACACCACAAAGTAATGGACTTGCAGAAAGGTTAAATAGAACTTTGCTAGAAAAGGTTAGATGTATGTTGACTTGTGCTAAATTACCTAAAAGTTTCTGGGGTGAGGCAATTCATACTGCATGCTACCTAGTAAATAGAAGTCCATCTACTGCATTGAGTTTTAAGACTCCACAAGAGATATGGACTGGAGAAACACCTAAAATAGATCATTTGAGAGTGTTTGGTTGTCCTGCATACTGTCATATCAGAGAAGGTAAACTTGAGCAAAGGTCAAAGAAAGGAATTTTTGTTGGCTACCCTGATGGGGTGAAGGGTTATAGAGTGTGGTTACCAGAAGAAAGAAAGTGTATCATTAGTAGGGATGTAGTATTCCATGAATCAAAATTGAGCAACAATAAGAGTGTGAGTGAGACACTAGAGAAGCCAGATCAGAATAGTGAGTTTCAAATTGAGGTGGAGTTATCAAATAAGCATAAAACCAATGGTGTTGTTGAAAATCAAACTGAAAATCAAGACACGACCTCTCAAGCTAGTTCTGATTCTGAAGTTGAACTTGATGAACCAACCAATGACTATGTGTTGGTAAGAGATAGAGTAAGGAGACAAATCAAGCCACCAAATAGACTTGGTTATGACTCAGAGACAGCTTATGCTCTCAACACAGCTGAAGAGTTCATTAATGAGGATCCATCAAGCTATCAAGAAGCTATGGCAAGTAAACACAAGCAACAGTGGTTAATTGCCATGGAAGAGGAAATGTCATCACCGCAGAAAATGAAACATGGAAATTGATCAAGAAACCCTATCGGTGTGAAGCTTGTAGGATGCAAGTGGATATACAAGCTTAAGGAAGGCATCACAGATAATAGTCCACCTAGGTTCAAGGCAAGGTTAGTAGCAAAGGGGTATACTCAAAGGGAAGGAATTGATTACTCGGAAATTTGCTCACCTGTTGTCAAGCATACTTCAATAAGGGTCATTTTATCTCTAGTTGTCCAGTACAAAATGCAATTAGAGCAAATGGATGTAAAAACAGCATTTTTACATGGTATACTTGAAGAGAAAATCTACATGACACAACCAAAGGGCTTTGAGGTAAAGGGTAAGGAAGAACAGTGTATGTCTTCTCGCAGAAAATCACTCTATGGATCAAACAATCTCCTGGCAAAGGTGGTATAAAAGGTTTGATGCATACATGATAGACATAAAGTTCAAAAGGTGCAGTCATGATAGTTGTGTTTACTTCAAACAACTAAATGACAACAGTTATATCTACTTATTGCTATATGTAGATGATATGCTCATTGCTTGCAAGGATAGCAATGAAATTGGCAGACTAAAACAATTGCTCCACAAAGAGTTTGAAATGAAGGATCTTGGCAAGGCAAGCAAGATACTAGGGATGGAAATCATCAGAAATGAAGCAACATCAGGTTTATGCATATCTCAAAGAAGTTATGCACAAAAGGTAGTGAGTAGGTTTAACATGACAGGTGGAAAACCAACTAAGGTACCTCTAGCAAATCATTTCAAACTATCAAAAGAGGATAGTCCCATCACGAGATGCGAAAAAGGAACAAATGGAGGGAATACCATATGCAAGTCTTTGTGGGAAGCCTCATGTATGCTATGGTGTGTACTAGGCCCGATCTAGCCTATGCACTAAGTCCGGTTAGTAGGTATCTCGAGAACCGTGATGCAAAGAACATTGGCAAGTTGTCAAATATATTCTAAGGTACCTAAATGGATCTGCAAATGTTGGTCTGGTCTACAATGAAGGAAGCCAAAACTCAGGTGGAGTTGAGGGGTATGTGGATTCAGATTTTGCAGGGGATCGTGACAAGAGAAGGTCACTTACAAAGTTGTTTTCACCTTGTTTGGTAACACAATAAGTTGGAAGGCTTCACTTCAACATGTGGTTGCTTTATCCACAACTGAAGCTGAATATATAGGGGTTACTGAGGCAGTTAAGGAAGCTCTTTGGCTCAAGGGATTGATAAACGAACTTGGAGTCAAGCAAGAGAGTGTCAATGTATTTTGTGACAATCAAAGTGCAATTCACTTGTGTAGGAATAGTGCCTACCATGAAAGAACAAAACACATAGACACACCGGCTACATTGGATTAAGGACATTATAGCTCAAGGTTCCGTGAAGATTCGTAAGGTTCATACTTGCTCGTAATCCGCAGATTTCATAACCAAAGTTGTTCCTTTAAGCAAGTTCAAGCTTTGCTTGAATCTGCTAAGTATTGGTTGATTGGTTGATGAAGATTGAATTAAGCTTCAGCTGTTAATTCTGGTTGCATTGTAAGGTTGATTGCCAAGGTGGAGATTGAAATGATGTGGCAATCCTCAGTTTTCTGGTTTTAGCCATTTAGCGCGTGCCACGTGTCACTCTCAGATTGGACGGGTTTTGAACTACGGTTAAAACCGTTGGAGCTCTGTTCTTGGCGCCAACGGCTCGGTTTGATTCTCATATATAGTTTTAAGCTCTCATTTCGCTTGTAATCGATCTGTAATCCATAATTGGGTGTGTGTGAGAGATATACACGGGAATTAGGGTTTCAGGGAAGTGAGGGGGTTGAATCAAATTGGGTTTTTTCATTATCTTGTACAATTGGATCTTGAATCATTGAATGCAATCTGAATTAAGCTGTTGCTTAATTCCCCAGACGTAGATATCAATCTGATATCGAACTGGGTGAACAAATTGCGCGCGTGTTTGATTGATTGTCTTGATTTTACGTTTATCCCCAAATTCATCGCGTTAGGGTTCTTAAATTGGGAATTCTGGAATTGAACGATTAATTACCAAATTGAAGTCATAGATTGAAGAATTAGGTAATTGCGATCGTGTCTGAATCGTTTGTTGTAAGAAATTCACGAATCTTGGGTCTCAATTCTCAACAGTTTCAATAATTAACTTAGCTAAAAATCTAGTGACTCGTGGAAGGAGCAAGTACATAGAAACGGTATTTTACTTACTTGAGAGAACATGGAAGATAGAACTAGTATGCTACAAACCTACAAGATCAAGACCAAGTAGTTGACCTTTTGACCAAACCACTAAAGAATGAAAGGTTTTAGGGTCTTAGGGAGAGATTGAGTGTTGTATACTTGTATCATTCAGAATCAATTGGGGGAGATGGGGTGTTGTAGATAATTCAAATTAGTTTAACTAACAAATGTTAGTTAGTTGTGTTAGCTGGTAGTTAGTGTTGTAGAAAAGCACGCATTAACATATTAACCCACACGCATTAACATATTAACCCACACGCTTAAGGATCTTTCATAGAATACATATAAACACACTACAATAATAATAAAAGAACACAATGATTTACGTAGTCAACACCTCTTGCCTATATTCAGAAAAACACCTCAACATAATTCATTAATCATCTCAAATAAGACTACAACAATTCTTAACCCAAACCTATATGTGTATCGTCCTACATTACTCTCACTCTAAGAGTTAGAAGAAACGATCAATAATACTCACATTTCACACAACAAATGATCTTCAACACCCTCCTCTACTAGAAAGTGGCTGGAAATCCTTCAACTTTCTATATAATCACCTAAGAATAGGGATCTCTCCCTATGGTCACCCAAGTGGGGATGCTTCATCTCTTCAGAACCCTCAGTATTTATTGATAAGGGAAGCAACTTCCATGCATGACTATGACTTAGTGAACACTAATTGTCTCACATTACGAAATGTATGTATTAAAATTTCCATGCACTTCCTTTAAAATCCTATAAAATAGTACTTGTATTCTAAGACCAGGTGGATTTAATTAATGTGCATATCGAGAGATAAAAATAGAGGGTGCTTGATTCAAGATTAATGATGAATCCCCATCACATGATGTTTTTCACTGCGAAAAAGAGGGATTTTACTTGATAATTTGATGAATGAATGGAAATTGTTATGAGAAAATTAATGAGTTGTTCTATTTGAGATTTAATTGCCTTGCAGTGTTTATGCTGGGTTTTGTGGTGTTTTTGTGCACAGGGACTAGGTGGAATTGAAGAACGAAGAAATGCAAGCAAGCAGACTCAAAAAAATATAAGAAGTAAGCATTCGCAGAGTTGCGCTGGAGTTGCGCTGGGAGCGCAAGTCGAGCGCAAGTGGAGTGCAGGAAATCAGAGGTCCCTGCCAATTCGCGCTGCAGTTGCGCGCGAGGCGCAACTGAGGCGCAAGAATTCATCAGAAGGCGTCCTCGGTTCTGCGTAAAGGGCTGGGAGCGCGACTTAAGCGCAAAAACGCTGGAAACACGTAAAAACACAGCAGAGATGCGTTTTTGGGGATCTTTTGACGAATTGGAAGCCCTAGCACACAGAAGAGAGCTCCTACCTCCTGACGGCTACTGAGGAATCAACACTTGGGAACAAGGATTGACGATTCAGATGCCTTCATTCCATCTTTCATCTCGTAATTATTCTCTTTCTTCTACTTTAATCATGTGGAACTAAATCCCATTGTTAGGGATGATTGCACTTTGATGTAAAACTGTGGTTGTTGATTTAATTTAGTACTTTTATCGTTTTCTCTCTTCGTTTGTGGATCGAATTTCTATTCTTCAGATGTTTGTATTTGGAAAAATATAGATTAATATTTGTTTCAATAATTTAAATGGAAATTTGGTTATTGAATAGCTTGAAATTCGATTCCTTCAATTTCGTCGTTTAGGGATAATCGCCGATTTGCTGTATGTGTATGAATTCTCGTCGTTAATGCTTGTTATGATTATTAGCACCTAAGGGATTAGGGTTTTTATGAATTAACAAAGGCTAATCACCTAAGGGATTAGGGTTTAGTAAAAGAGTGAATTCTATAGCGAACGAGAGAGAGGAATTATCTTTTAAAGAATAAATCAATGACCATAGTGGAAATCGAAGGGCCTTCATCCCTAGCATCTTCTCATCGCATATCTTTCATCGTGTTCATCATTCTCTTATTATAAAAAATCCAAAAATATTTTATTGCTTTACTTCGAGCTTGATAGCTCAACAATTATCAAACCAAAACCCCCCTTTAAACTTGGTTCCTATTAGTAGTCATTAACGCCTTTAGTAAAATAACTTCGATCCTTGAGGATCGATATCCCTGTATTTCACGGTTTTATTACTTGCACGATTCGGTACACTTGCGAGAAAAGTTAACAAGTTTTTGGCGCCGCTACGAGATCGAAGTTACAATTACTAGTAAATTCAAGGCAACAACTAATTTGAACCCGTATATACTTTAATTTGTTTTTAGTTTTGTTGTTTCTTTTTACTTTATGCATATATTTTTATCCTTTTACCACTTTTACTCCCTTTATTCTATGAAAGCCGTGTGAATACTTTGTAAGTCATGGAGTCCACACTCATCGCCACTTCATTGTTTGTTGTTGTGGAGGATCACATTTAAATGGCGATTGTGAGACATACTCCTATTGTGATCTTTGTGGGAAAGATCTTGTGTATTGCTCTTGTGAACCAGAATGGGTACTCCTTGATGAGTCTTTTCCTTGGTTGGCCCAACCTAAAATTCTTGAGGAGCCAGAGTCGATAGTTATTGACAAATCATATCCCTGGTTAGCAGATGACTGGTTAGTAGATGAACAACCACTTATTCAAAAATCAGAACAAGAAGAAAAGGGATCAATAATAGAAGAATCATGTGAGAAAAAGAAAGATGAGGACGAAATGAGAATTGAACGGGGGGATCCTCTTGTCTGGAAGGAAGCTAAAAACTCTCAATCTTGGGAAGGTATGGAAATCCAACAAGAAATCACCCAACAAATCATTTTCCCTTCTCATCTTTTGGGAAGCAAGGAAGATGGGAGTGAAGAGCTTGATCGATATTTAGACTCCTTTTATGCCTTGTTCATCATCCTTCACCTTGAGAGGATATGGAAGCATATGAAATTCTACCTCAAGTTCATGAATTTCCTACCTCATAAACGGAAGAAGAAGGATGATGTGTTCTTCGTGTCATATATTCCACCTTGATAGGGGAATTGCGGCACAAGCTAGCTGTGCGTTAAAGAAGCGCTTATTGGGAGGCAACCCAATTTTCTCTATCACTGTCTTTTAATTTTACCTTATTTGAGTTTATTTTATTTTCTCGATTTGATTAGTATTTTAGGGTGCATCTAGGACACATTTACACACTTGTAGGCAAGAATGGATGTCTTTGGCAAACTATCCGAAGCGCATGACAAACAAACAAAGAGCACTTTGGCGTGTGCTCGATATAGAATGGCAATGAGCACAAGTTTGGGATGAGAGCCCTATACAAAGCAATGTGAACGATGCAGAGTGGAGGATGGTTGGATCCGGATGTCGACATCTTTCACCACCTCCGCCGGACTGACGCGGCGGTTGAGTAGTCTACTCACCGCTATGGTTATTTTCTCTCCTTCCCTTATCTTGCATTATTTGATTGTGTACTTTGATATTTTCTCTTAGGTTAGTTGTCGTTTTTAATTTTATTTTTGTTTTTGCCTTAGTCTTTGTAAATAGGTCTTCCCCTAAATCAATCAGTGAGGACACTGCTGTGTTTAAGTGGGGGGAGGACCTATCGTCAGTTTCATGAATAGAATGCAATCATATGGTGAATTTCATGTTTAAATTTTTTTTTTTATAATAAGAGACAGTTGAGCAAACTTAGTGATGATTCGGGAGAACTGAGCGAATAATACCCCTGTGGTGATCAAACTAGTACAATCTTGCTTCCACACTTAAAACACTAACTAGTGGAACTTAGTGATCCTAGAAATGTTGGTAGCTAAGCTAGTTGTTGGTGGACCATGGGAGTTGCAAAATTTTTATTAAAAATTTAGGGTAGTTGTAGAAGCTAAGTTGGGGGTGCATCAGTTGCACTAAGGCTGGGCATGAGGATTGTAGAAAGATCAGTGCATTGTGTGTGTGTGTGTGCAGCACTGTAGCGTCTACCCGTAACGCTATAGTGTATGTCGTGTCGTGTGTTAATGCGTGTGTGTAGCACTGTGGCGTCCACCCATAACGCTATAGTGTATGCCGTGTGTGTCGGGGTGTGTGTGTGGAGCACTGTAGCGTCTACCCGTAACGCTGGAGTGTATGCCGTGTGTGTAGTTTAAACTAATAATTGCTGCAATGTCCCGAAGCACATGTTGATCAAATCCAAATGCCAATGTAATAAAAGGGGTTGCAGCCCAAAAATAAATTGGTGTAGTTGAAATGCGTGAGTTATAATAGTTAGTGCACTGGTCGAATCTAAAATGCCTATTTAAGACCCTTTGTTGTGCTTGAACCCCCCCGATCATTTTGTGAAAACGTGAATCTACCCTATGTTTTGAACCATCTTTTGCACTCTCGGAAGAAAACCATCTAGTCTTAGGTAAATGCATTTTGAAACTAGCTAATGTCCAACTGAGTCAAGTGTCACACACGCACTATTGAGCAAGTTTATGCTAGTGAGAGTACCACATGTGGGTTGGAAATTGAGTGGCCGGTCTGAAAGTTGTTGCTCAACTTGTCCTTTGGATGTTCGTGATTGTCTTGTTTAGTAAAGAATTCATAATTGATTGCATGTTATCTGAAGTTGGCAATGTTTTGTTTTTGTCTGGTATTGTCATTGCTTGAGGACAAGCAAATGTCCAAGTTGGGGGTTGTGATGAATCCCCATCACATGATGTTTTTCACTGCGAAAAAGAGGGATTTTACTTGATAATTTGATGAATGAATGGAAATTGTTAGGAGAAAATTAATGAGTTGTTCTATTTGAGATTTAATTGCCTTGCAGTGTTTATGCTGGGTTTTGTGGTGTTTTTGTGCACAGGGACTAGGTGGAATTGAAGAACGAAGAAATGCAAGCAAGCAGACTCAAAAAAATATAAGGAAGTAAGCATTCGCAGAGTTACGCTGGAGTTGCGCTGGGAGCGCAAGTCGAGCGCAAGTGGAGTGCAGGAAATCAGAGGTCCCTGCCAATTCGCGCTGCAGTTGCGCGCGAGGCGCAAGAATTCACTGTAACGTCCTCCAGTTGCGCGTAAGTGGCGCTGGGAGCGCGACTTAAGCGCAAAAACGCTGGAAACACGTAAAAACACAACAGAGATGCGTTTTTGGGGATCTTTTGACGAATTGGAAGCCCTAGCACACAGAAGAGAGCTCCTACCTCCGACGGCTCATCGAGGAATCAACACTGGGAACAAGGATTGACGATTCAGATGCCTTCATTCCATCTTTCATCTCGTAATTATTCTCTTTCTTCTACTTTAATCATGTGGAACTAAATCCCATTGTTAGGGATGATTGCACTTTGATGTAAAACTGTGGTTGTTGATTTAATTTAGTACTTTTATCGTTTTCTCTCTTCGTTTGTGGATCGAATTTCTATTCTTCAGATGTTTGTATTTGGAAAAGTATAGATTAATATTTGTTTCAATAATTTAAATGGAAATTTGGTTATTGAATAGCTTAAAATTCGATTCCTTTAATTTCGTCGTTTAGGGATAATCGCCGATTTGCTGTATGTGTATGAATTCTCGTCGTTAATGCTTGTTATGATTATTAGCACCTAAGGGATTAGGGTTTTTATGAATTAACAAAGGCTAATCACCTAAGGGATTAGGGTTTAGTAAAAGAGTGAATTCTATAGCGAACGAGAGAGAGAGGAATTATCTTTTAAAGAATAAATCAATGACCATAGTGGAAATCGAAGGGCCTTCATCCCTAACATCTTCTCATCGCATATCTTTCATCATGTTCATCATTCTCTTATTATAAATCCAAAAATTTCTTATTGCTTTACTTCGAGCTTGATAGCTCAACAATTATCAAACCAAAACCCCCTTTAAACTTGGTTCCTATTAGTAGCTGTTAACGTCTTTAGTAAAATAACTTCGATCCTTGAGGACGATATCCCTAAGTATTTCACCGATTTTATTACTTGCACGATCTTGCACACTTGCGAAAAGTTAACAATTAAGAGCAACTATTCTCTTGTTCCCTTCATCTTGTGAATAGATGTGTGTGACTGTATGTTCTGCATTCCATAATTGTGGAAGTATCAAGTGTGAGTAAGAAGTCTCATATTGAATGAAAATATAGATTTTGAGCAATATATAAGTAAAGAGGCTCATGCACCTAATGCTTTAAGATTTCAATTCTAATTAGGGTTTTGCTTTCCTCACTCCTCCTCCTACTCTTTCACACCCCTTAACAAATTTTATTCCAAAAATAACCTCGCATGAAACGTTGTGGAGGACGTGTCTAATGACTGTTCGAACGACCTTGTTCGAACACGTTCGAACAACAGCATGCGAACGCAATAAAAGTGGTGAATGAGGTGTGAGGGTCCATTATAGAGGTGTGGTGGGTGTAGTGTGTAGAGATAGTTCAAGTTGGTACTTACTAGTGAAACTGATAAAATCTTTGCTCCATCAGCCATGGTGGCGGAGGCTCTTGCGGTTCAATTGGATGATAAGATGGCGAATAACTTATCGCTCCCGAGTGTAGTGATTGAGTCTGACTTCCTTCTGGTGATTAAGGCTTGCAGAGAATATGGGATTAGATTGGATCTAGAGCATATAATCAAAGACATTATTTCTCTCAATGCTCGAATCAACAATCGTGGATTTGCCTAAATCGGAAGAGAAGGAAACTGTGTGGCTCATGAACTCGTGTCCCTTACTTTGTGTAATTTTCTCCCCTCTAATCGGGTCGTTGCTCCACCGTTGTCCTCGCGCATTGAATTGGTGTGGATCGTTGACTTGCTCTTGAAGATCGCCATTAATCTGCGGTTTGGAGGTTGGTTTGTAGTCGTCTTCAATTTCATCAAGTAGGGATTCTCTATTTGCTTGTCTAGTTCCATTTTTAGCTATTTTAGGGTTTCTCTATTTACTATAGCTCGGGTCTAGCTTTGGTGTGTCCAACTAGTAAATCTCGTATTTGTGCTCTAGGTCGGTTTAGCTAACTATTGTTGTAGCGGTTTGGGCTTGGCCCGATTTCAATGAATCATTTCAACTTGACCAAAAAAATAAAGGTGATCGGCTCGTTGTATCAAAAGTCCACTTTGATAATGTTGAGAGACTAAGTGATGTATCTCACGATGAAAATGAGTCGAGCATGTGCATGAAGAAAAGCTTTCGCTCGAGGGAATTGTTGGAATATCAAATGTAAGTACAAGGACGAATTTGGAGGTGGGAAGCCATGGGCTATTGCCCCTCCCTCTTTTCTATTATTTTGTTACCAAATACTACTTGTACAAAGTACTACCCGTTCAACATAAATATGTTGATAGCAATTTGGGAGTTTTGGTATGAGGAAAATTGAGAAATGCTTAATTGCACCCATTTCTATTTCATAATTCTCATGAAAAGATCTCAAGCAAAGAATATTGTAGCTGCCTGTAGCTTGAAAAGATCCCAAGCCACTCCCTATTTTTCTTTACTTTGAAAGGGGTATTAGTACAGTGCACTTACAGTAATTAGGGACACTTATACAGTACAAACTTGATTAAGTGGTTCACCTTGAACAACTTTGATTCATGCACCATTAATAAATTTCTTTATTAGATTTTTCGCCCCCGGTACGATCAAATTTTGGATCCGTCCCTGTGTAAGTATAAGATATCACATTAACTGAAAATAAAGATGTTAAACAATATATAAATGTAATGATCCATACACCTAATAGTTTAAAGTTTTGGTCGAAAGAAATCGTGCCAACTTCACTTATATGTTAGTTCATGGCCCATTGTTAAAATCTCAAGTTTTAGGCTATTCTCGTGACCTTATATATAATTAGGCACATGCTTCAGCCAACCCTTCAGCTACTCACCAAACACCCAAAATTTGGTTTAATCTTAAATTACTCTTACGTGAAAATCAGGTGACAGACAAAAATGCACCGCTCGGCTGCGATTAATCAACCAGGTTCGACTTGGGCTCTCCATCGAACTTTGAGAAATACACTGCTTCGTTGCCTTCTACAGATTCGATCGAGTTCGATCAACCGCAAGACCGAACCGTATGTAATTTTTTAAAAAATATAAAATCCAATTTTCAATAAGAGTTTTTGGTCTTTTGACCCCATAAAAAAATGTCTGGTGAATAACCGGGGGTTGGCTGAAACATGTATCTATAATTACAACTGAACTACATCGATAAGATAAGTTTTTGATAGACAGCAGTAGAGTTATTATAAGGATGATGATGTTAGTGGGTCCAGGAACCCGCAAGAGGGGGAAGGCTGGAATCTTTTTCTGCAAGCCATCTGTCTTGAATTGAATGAATGCATTAAATGCTTAGTTCACATTGAAAGAAAGGAATATTATTATTGACACACGTATATTATGGTATGGCCCAAACCTTTGAAAAACAAGATAAAAACGTAATACATGACAAGGCCAGTTTCCTGTCTTTAATAGCTACTGCATGATGTACTTGAAGCTCTCTCTTTTCATGGCTTTAATATATTCCACAACAAGTAAAGGAGATTTCACATTGATACTAACTAAAGCCAAAGAGACACACCTCCTCTAGTATGGTCAATAACCATTACTGTTAGTTCAATTAATGGTATCAGTTATTTTCATACACTGGAGTGGATCTCGTGCTCTTATATTTGATTCTCACAGTGACAAATTTAGTGTTGATTAGTATAAATTTGCCTCTAAATATAAACAAAATTAATCTTTCATTGAAAACGTTACAACACTGAGTAGTCAATAATGACTCGAACCAAAAAAAATGATGGGTAAGATAAGGTCCGGTGAATCAAAAGTCATTTAGGAAAAGTTGATTCATTCAATTATTACTCTTCAAGGGAAGATCTTACAAATCCAAAAGGGATGAAAGAAGATGAGATGAGAAGAATATTGTGGCCTAAGGAATCACGAAAAGAGAACCAAAAGGAACTTGTCAACATCCCACTATAGAAAATAATTGAGAAATTAAATTGATGTTTTATGTCAAAACATATATATTTGGTCACCTACATAGTAAATGACGTGAGCAATATGTCACTTGCTAAATGAAGAATTTACTATAGGGATGATGACAAATTGGGCTACACACCAATTGGGGCAATCGTAAGTGCTTGGGTTAAGGCATATTATCTCATCCGGTTTTGATTTTTCTACCCCCACACTTGAACCACTTACTCCCACATTTTCCCAAACTTCTCATTTGATCCCTTAACATTAACAAATATTTAAGACCTCGCCCTAATATCTTCCAAAATTATGTATAAAAGATAATTCCAAAATGTTTTATACATAATTCAGGAATGTGTTTTCTAAAAGGATTTAATTCATATACACAATAAGTATATAAGTCTTTTAGACTATCTACCTTGACACATCATTAAAAAGAAATTGATCAATTGGTAATCACTAATTAGTCAATTGGTAACTAACCATTCAATTAATTGTGATTGATGGTGGTTGTAAAAGCTTATACACTGTATGTGTATATAAATTAAACTATTTATAAAATGTATTCCGAAATTACATTTAATATGTTATGTTCCCGATTTATCTATTAAACATAAATCTCGATCTCAATTTTAAAAAATTAAAAAATATGTAAATTTAAATGTTAATGCATTTTTAAACAAAAAAAATATGGATTAATCGTGATCTATATTTAATTTTTACATAAAAGCGTGAGAAGTATGAATTACAATAACATAGATTGGTTAATTGTGTGTAATAAACTACGTCATTTAGTTGTTAGTTTGGTTAATTAGGTTTGAGTATGTATCATAGAGTTTCAAGAAACACATTTAAATAACATAGATTGGTTAATTGTGTGTAATAAACTAGGTCATTTAGTTGTTAGTTTGGTTGCTTGTGTGTAATAAACATAAATTTAGTGTAACAACACCATTAGGAGCTGAACTCGTTATAGAAACCCAAAATATCTCCCAAGAATTTGGTAAAGATAAAAATAGTCCCAAAAGCTCATCATCAAACTTGATACCCATTCTTGACATCTAATTAAGGATCCCTTGAATATCACTCAAGTGATTTGAAATAGAAGTCCCCTCCTTATACTTCAAATTTATGAAGCTATTCTACGAGACAATTTATTGTTCCCTGATTTAGAAGCATACAATGACTCTATCTTATCCCACTTTCATTGGTTTCATTAACAATATGATTATAAACATTATCTTTTACATATTTCTGAATGAAATAACACACCTATTGATGTTCAAAATTCAATTCTTTGGTAGATGTAGGAACCGACTTTTTACTACCAAAAATAGGAAGATGCATTTTCTTCCACAAATGATAATTAGTACCATTTAAAGAAATCGTCTTTACATTCATATCTGCCTCCAAGCAAGTAAAACCAAGAGCTCTGATGCCACTTTGATGGGGAATCAACACATAAACACAATAACAGAGAAATATGAAGCGGAAATAAATTCCCCAAACTTGCAAGAACCTGTGAGTAGCAACAACGAATATATGGAAGACCGGCAGCAAATAGAATAAAAACGCGCAATGAACACTAATAATTTTTAACGTGGAAAACCCCTCAAAGAAATAGGTCCATTATAATCAAGGGTACAAGAGAGTCTTAACAATGTGCGCAAATAGTACCAACAACCAGCCAAAACAACAAAACACAAAAGCTTACAAATGAGAACAAGAAGATGAAAAATACCCAAAAGTGCAGCTATTGTGCGAAGCCAATATCTCTCTCTTCATGCCTCTTTTCAAAAATCCGAATGGTGAAAATGAAGATCTATGTCTCTCAAACCTTCTGTCTAAAAATCAACATGATTCAACGGTTAACGAATCTACAACCACAGTTTTACGGTGACAAATTTGAGAAAAATATGAATAACTTTCTCTCTTTATTTCTATCTTTGGCGATTGCTCTTCATACCAAAACAATCTCTTATTTTTAACCCTAATTTAACCCCCTCCACTTAAAATAAGTGAGACACATGATGAGTTAAAATATGTTCTTCAATCATTTTTCATCAATCCCGCCCAATCTCAACATGTATCCAAGGTCTTTGATGGATTTCGCTGGTAGTTCAGAGTTGTCTAGACCAGTCGAATCTCAAGTTCCACAGTTTTCCACTCAAATCGGTCTTGAGAATACTACGCTCGTCGTTGAGTGCCAAACAGTGGAAGCACGAGTTTCTAAAAACTTTCCACTCAGTAGTCTATCTTTCCATTCTCTTTCTCTGGTTCCAAACAGCCCATTAGATATTGTTTAGAGGGAGTATTTCGATATCCCCGAGTATTTATTTGATAAATATCATTATATTATATAGTACTCCCTCCGTCTCACTTTGTTTGTAGTACAATGTTTTGACACACCCTTTAAGAAAAATGATTGTTAGTCTAGATTTTTTAAAAATTGTTGTATATTTTATTATTGAACCATTTATCTCTCTATAAACGTGAATTCTTTATTGGATATAAAAAATTGTCATAATTAATAAGGATATAAGTGGAAAAGAACATTAAAATTTTCATTGAAAATCTAAAACAATAATCAATTTAGAACAAATTAAATTTGTTAAAACAAGAAACAATTTGGGACAGATGAATTATTTGTTAAAATGGAACTGTTCTTTTGGTTTGACTTTTACTTCAGTGTGCGTCTGGCCAGTATACGGCGCATAAAGGAATCAATCAGTTCCCCTGCCTGTGTGTGAGACTGTGAGCTATATCTGATTCCTCTAATATCTCTCCTTTTAAATAACGTGACGTGATGATGATAAAAGAGGGAAAAAAATTGTAACTTGTTGATGATGGATTAGACACCGTATTACGTTGCATTAAATGCAGCCGGCGGGGATCTCTTGTAAGCTGCATTGCATTGGAAAAGAAGATGGTAAGTAAACGAATACTCCCTTAGTCCTAAATTGTTTGTTGTTTTACCAAAATTAATTTCTCTCAAATTGATTGTTGTTTTACATTTTCAATGAAACTTTTAATGTTATTTTGCTCTTATACCCTTATTAATTATGACAACTTTTTACCTCCAATAAAATATTCACATTTATCTAGGTAAAGAGATAAATGACTAAATGGTAAATTACACAATATTTTTTAGGCTTAAATATCATTTACCCCCTGCAAATATCACCATAATCCATTTACCCCCTGTAAAATAAAAAGTTTTAAGATGCCCCTTGCAAATATTAATTGTTTACTGCCACCCTCACAGTGAGGGTAACAGTAACGATTTATATTTTGCAGGGGGGTAACCGTAAACGGTTTATACCCATTATACACTTAACACTGTCAATATAATCTAACAGCAGGGGGGTAACCGTAAACAGTTTATATTTGCAAGGGGCATTTTAAAACTTTTTATTTTACAGGGAGATAAATGGATTATGGTGTTATTTGCAGGGGGGTAAATGATATTTAAGCCTATTTTTTAAAGAATCTAGACTCCTAATCATTTTTCTTAAAGAGTGTGTCAAAACCTTAAACTGCAAACAAAATGGGACGGAGAGAGTATTACTATTGGCAATTGTGGGTGTTTTTTTTTGTTTTTTTATCGGAGGCAATTGTGGGTATACTTGTGAGAACACGCTATTGAGGAGTGTAGTTTAGGATACTAATAAAAAGATGATTCCTTCCATACTCATCCAAAGTTGGTGAGTATGATACCTTCTAGATAAAATAGGTAAAATTAGTTTAATATTTATTTTATTTTAAAATATTTAAATAGAAAAAAAAAGGTATCATTGAGTATTTTGCCTAAAAGGTATCATATCCACCCAACTCTAGATGGGTATAGAAGAAAAAACCACTAAAAAATTGTTGATTATTGATTTAGTAATAGTTATTAACTAAAATGCTTAGCAATATAAGCCAAAGCCTATATGCTCCCTAATTATAGAATATAAGGAAAGATTGATCAATTAAAATTGATATATTTGGTCTAAATTTTGAATCTGATATATTAATTTTTGTTAATCAGTTTTTGCTTATATTCGGTTGCCATAGTTCAAATAGGGGACGTAGTTAGTGTGGATTTTTTTTCTAAACAATGTTAGTGGGGGAGAGGGAATGTTAGTTTCCGAGGTTTGAACTCGGAGTCTCCAGATTGCACTTCTTTAGTGCACTCCTTTGATATTCCTTAGCTCGCCAACTTTTTTTTGACAAACAAAATTATATGTATATATATGATGTGAAAAGTTAACAATAGATTTACCTATCAAATACATAAATCCATTGTAACGGAATTACAACAAAATTCTGTTTTATAAAATATAACAACGGGTTTATCTATAAACGACATAATATTGATTGATAACTGTTTAAAACAACAAATTTATCTATTTTTAAACATAATTCCGTTGACAAGTCAACTAATACATTACGGAAGTACCTTTTTTGGTAGGTAAATCTGACGAGTGGATAGCGTGAGAGGTTAACGACAGTTGAGGAGTAAATGCTGAAATAAATGAGAGGGGTATTTTGGGGATATTGAGATATGGTGGGGGTATGGGGATTGCTAGTGGGGTTTAAAAAAAGGGTTTTTTTTGTACCCCCACCACTTTCCTATATACCCCACAAGACTTTTTTGACGAAAATACCCCCAACAAAATTGGACACCATCGTATATACATATGGGAGGGGTATATACGACTTTGAAAATTAAAAAAAATCGTATATACCCCCACAAATACGTATATACGATTTGTTTATTCTAACGATTTGTAATTTAACAAGTCGTATATACTCCCACCCATACGTATATACGATTTGTTATTAAAAAAATTGTTTTTTATTTAAATTTTAAAAAATAAGGTTATAAAAACACCACTAAAAATCTAATAAAACCAAAATAAGGCTATGCAATTTTTTTTAGATTTTTTGGAGACTATGAAAAATTAAAAAAATTAATAAAAAATAGTAAACGATGGAATTTGAGATTTTGTGTAGGTTTCCCGAAAACCGATTTTTTAGCCTAAATTATCCCCTCGACGTATAACATCGTCACGTGTTAATGAACTACACACTAAACAGAACCAAAAGACGGTTTGGGGGTGTATACGACTTTGTAATTTAACAAATCGTATATACCTCCACCTTATGTATATACGATAATCGTATATACATATATAAAATTTTAATTTTTTTAAATTTTTAGGGGAAAATCGTATATACCCCCACCTCAGGTATAAACGATTTCCATTTTTTTTATTTGGGAGCTGAGGATATGTTGGGGTTTTTAAATTTTGTGAAGGGTATTTTGGTTTTTTCGCAGAGGACATGTGGGTAGATGGGAAAGTGGGTGGGGGTACAAAAAAACCTTAAAAAAATCATCCAAATAAGGTCATTAAACAATTATTGGGCCTTTGGGCTGTGACATGCGCCCAGCCCATAATGCGGGTGAGTGCAAATGCGAATTGCTAATGTTGTCCCCTTCTAATAGGTTTCCATCCCTCACTTCCTAGTTACACGGTCAACCTAATTGATCAAGCAAATATTACAGTTTATAAAAGACGTTTTCTAATCAATGCAATTTTCGACCAAAAAAAAAGAAAAGGATATATGTGTAAAAAAAAAAAAAGAGGATATAAAACACATCAATTTGAAAGCATGAGCTAATTCATGGTGACAAGGAAGGTAATAGTCAAAGTGATCTACTAAATGAAATTAAAACAACATCAAACCAACATCATGCTTAATCAATCACGTGGAGTTCACCAAACATCACAATTTCAAAGAAAAAACCAAAATAACCACATAATTAAACAAAATACTTTACTGATAATAAAACAAAATACTTTGAAAATCACATAGTCAATTAGGGTATTACCAATCAACCTACATTTCCTTCCATTTAATTGCATGATGATTCAAAGGTCCAGGACTCAGTTTCTTCAGATAATGGTAAGCATTTTTCGCTTGTGGTTTTGCAGTCGTAAGAGATTGTTTTGATCCAGATATTGCAGATTGCTTCTACCTCTAGCACCTCTGATGCTAGTCGGGTTGGTAGTGATTCAACTCAACCTCCCACCACTAGGCTGGATTCACTGTATGCCGCAGAATCTGACATGGTAGTATCTGACATGGGAATTTCAGGGAAACTTTGGGGTGATGTTTCAGACGATGCCAAAGATCCTATGACCCTTGGAACTGTTGCTGATAAGTCTGACTCAATGGTGTCCACAACCCGAAAAAGGAAAAACAAAAAAAGCTGGTCCAAAAAATAGTAGACTATAACACTCGGTCTAAGATGAATTCTGTCTTTGTTGCTTTTTGATCTGATCTTAATAGCAGGTCCTAAGTTTCTCAATCAATCAGCTTTTAGCCAGTGTTTGGCGGGTTATCTGTTTAACTAACCTTTGTTAGTTTGCTTTTCTATTTTAGTTTCTTGTTTGTTTTAGGGGCCTCTGTTGGGGGCTTCCTATCATGTTTTGGTTTTAGCTTCTATTTGCCAAGGGTTTTAGTCTAGCCCCCCTTGTTCTCTCCTATGTCTTCTTTCTCTTTTATTGTCTTTCTCTTTTATTGAATAAATTCGGACAAGTTGCCTGTTTGACTAAAAAAAAAAAGTTAGCTTGCTTTTATACCATTTAGGATCCATGCTTAACTTAGTAGGTCAAGTTTTGGGGGTGTTACAAAGAGGATATACATAAAGGAGCAGTTACCCCCACAGGATAAAAGTATTTTTGTTAAGTAGAATTAGTAAAATTTATTTTACTACCATAAGTCAAATATTTTTTAAATGAACATACAAAATTTTAAAAGACGTATAACTAATACTAATTTTTTCTTTTATTCTTCCAATTGTCATTATTTTGGTCTCTTCTAACACTAAATACACACATGAGAACATTTGGAGGCTAGTTAATATCTCGTTTTAAAAACAAATTTAAGTTTTCAAAATTTTTGAAAAAACAAACTTGTTCTTTGTTAAATTTTATAAAACAGGAAAACAATTTTTAAAAATAAATTCAAACAGATTCTGTATTTTAGTGTTTAATTAGGAGTAAAGGCCCAAAACAATCATTTACAAACAAATACAAATACCTATTTGCTCTTTAATAAATGAAAAATACTATGCCATTAAGAAATTTAATTGTTAGTCAAAATAGTCTCTAAGAGAGTCTAAAATGTTTCTAAAGTTACTGTAGAAGGACTACAATTATCGAAATTTGAGGACTAAATTGATATTTATCATTTTTTAAGGATGAAATTGGTATCGAGCCAACCATTTGGATTGGACTAAATTGGCTTGCTTAAAAACATTGGTTTTATGCGAATGATATTTGAAATCATACTTTGAAACTGGTGTGGTACAAGTATGGTAAACTATAGCATGCACACTCATATATGGAGCTAACCGCTCTCTTATACCCATTTCAATAGAATCAAACCAGAATCGATACTATTTGTGAACAATCAATTTTTATCGGTATTTTTCACTTTTTCAAAAATCACAAAAAATAATCGCTTTTTTGGTGTGTTTTCAATTTTAGCGTTAAATTTGTCACTTTTCCGTTATTTTTACTATTTTTAGTTAAATAAAAAATAAAAAAATACATAATTGGAAAATTACAAATAAGTAGATTTAGTTAATTGTGTTACAATGTGTTTTTACTACAATCCAAAAATAAATAAATTACAAATCCGAAAATAACATAACAAATAGAAATTAGGGTGCTCCAAGTTGCTGATGGGCCTGGTCCACAGCTCCAAATCTGAAATACGGTCAAGGCACAGGTCAAACGATAATTAATGCCTAAAACCAAATTGATCAGTATAAAACCACAGTCAAGCAGCAGTCAAAAGTGGGACAACAAAGGACGAATTTCAAGGAAAAATCACCACACAAAAAAATTAGGTTTCACACTGAAACCTAATCATCCAAACAGACAGATCTGAAATAAAAAAAATGTAGAGAAGAAGAGCCAAATCAGAAAAGTGTAGAAGACAACCTCCTCTACTCCCACACACCACAGCCGCCACCACTACAAACTATCCCCTCCCTCTCTCAGCCGCGAGCCACCTCCCTCTCCCACCTTCGGCCAGCATCTCTATCTCCACTGAACCACCCCTACTCATCCACAAACCACCATCAGCCACCCATCGTCACCTAACCTGATGAGATCCTAAGTACCTTAAGTATGTGGAAAGAATTCTACAAGGAAAATCTCATGAAGAATAAATTAGTGCAATTTATTTTCGTTTTTAGTACTTTATTTTAGGATTATATCTAAGGCTTTAATGTCATTTAATTTTCTTCTTTATTTTGGGATTTAAATCAATGGCTTTAATGCCAATTAGTTATTTCCATTCAAATTAGGATTTTATATTTATTAGTATATTTTAATTTCTAGGGTTTTATTGAGTCAATTGGGCCTGAGGTTCTTTTGGGTCAATTGGACCTAAGGTTCTCTATATATTGTATTGCATTTTATGACTCCGAGGTTGCCATCATAACCCCACTCCACCTCCGGTCATCTCTCTCTCACTCTCGCAACACCAATCACCGAAACCACCATCCCCTCCTCCATTCGCGAGACCTTCCCCTTCAGCCTCTCTCTCACTCGCTCCGCCTCCCTCTCTCTCTCGAAGCCGCTTTTCTTCCTCCACCCATGGCGCTCTCATTTTGTTCCTCTCCTCTGCGTGAGTAATGGAAGCTTCACAACACTCCCTCTCTCATTCCTCAGTCACAGAACTCGCAGCATCTTCTCTCTCTCTCAAGAGGCGAATTTTTCTCCTGGTTTCTCTCTCTGCAGGGTTGCTGGCTGCGTTGGGATTGAAGGAAGGAGGGAAGAAATTAGGTTAAGGTTTTTTTTGGTTATTCCCTTATATACCCTTAGCTGATTATGTAATTTCCTTTTTTTAATTGTAATCGAGATTGCTACACACACCCATTCCATTCGGTTTGAAAACCCCCACCTCTGCGAGCCCATATTTGTTTTATTTGTGATCCAAATACTTGCATCAAAAAATGTATCCGGGCGCCTCTTTTATACCCTTTTATTAAGAATACAACCCATCGTAACTATCTGCACCCCCTTTTACTATTGAAACACCCCATTTTGTTTCTTAATTATTTTTATTATCATTCCTCAATTTTCTCATTATCAACATTATTATATTATTATATTTATTGTCACTAATTATTTATTCACTTAAACAATAATAATTAGGGATTGACTTGGATGTACATCTTATCAAGTCTGCAACATTGATTTAAGGGTCTTTAGTTGTACAACTTGGACCTTAAATCCCTTTAAAATAAGATCACAAACCTATAAATCAAATATTGATACTTAACACCTATTTTATAAAAATCCAAAATAAAAATGGATTCGATTTGGATGTACATCCTGTCAATCTGGTTTAGGGATCTTTAGTTGTACAACTTGGATCCTAAATCTCTTCAAAATTAAAATCAACCAAACAACAAATTTTCAGGAAGAATACGTGACTTTGAGTCTCTCATTGCACCGGAGAGTACGTAGGAGCAGGGCTTCCCCGTCAAGTCAAACTAAAATTTTCTTAAATTAGTCCTTTGTAAATAATTATATTTCTACTAAATTTTATTAAGTATTATTTTTGGGTAAACAAATAACTAAACGACTTATTATTTGCACAAATCAAATTTAGGTAATTGTCTCGGACGTATGTGTTAGAAGTGCAAAGAAATTAGTGCATTCGGTTTCTAAAGTTATGAATCAAAGAGATAGTGGAAAAAGTTCAAAAAAGAAAGAAAAGGAGAAAATGAATAAAGCCCGCAAGACTGAAAGCAAGTATTGTCAGTCTTGGCAAAAATTAGGGCACAAAAGAAAGAGTAATGAAAAAGCAGAGAGGAAAAAAAAAAATCAAAATGATATGAGGTGTGGAATACAATAGAAAGTTGAATGCACCAAAGATCCTTGATCCATTCCCATAACCTATATCCTCAAACCCTTTCTTTGAGCCTTCTATTCATTTGTCTACCATAGCATGTAACCCATACCCGCAAAACATTTCTTTGAACCTTCTACTCATTTTCTTTCCATAACCCATAATCCATGCCTCAGAAACATTCCTTTAAACCTCCCAATCAATCCATCCCGATAACTCATTACTCATACCCGTTCTTTGAACCTTCTAATCATCTTTCTTCCATAACCCATAGCCCATAGTCACATTACAAACCTTTGAAATCTAAAAGTCCACTCTGATTGATGAATGATTATTTTCATTTTCTTAATGTTAATTTTGAGATAAATCATATGCTTCTTTTAAATTATTCTTTGCTCTAATAAAAAAATGAGTTGAAAAGAAAAAAGAGAGAATCCCGCTAGATTGAAAACCCGAAAGGGCGGTCTAGGCAAAAATTAGGGTTAAGGGAAAAAAAGAATGATAAAAAGAAAAAGTGAAGCCCGCTAGATTGAAAACCTGCAAAGGCAGTCTAGGCAAAAATTAGGGCACAAAAGGGGAATGAGACTTACAACGGGAAGTTGTGCAGTTCACCGGATAAACTTCTCCAACTTATGCCAAACAACAGTGTACATTGGGGCAATTTTTGTGGAGGGTAAACTTGAGAGTCTTGAGAAACCCCACACTAGGGCAAAGTTTCGTATGACCCTTTAAAGGAGTTAAATGTTTCTTGTTACACCAGGTAGCATTCTCTCAGGGCAATAATGTCTTTCACCAGAATGAAGAAAAATTCTTACCGTACCCTACATCTGTGGTTCACCAACACGTACAATGTGTCTGTTTCACTCGTATTTCGCTTTGGCTTGGAAGTTGAGTTTCTCAGAGCTCTTGTAAAATGTGGTGACCCTGATTTTCTATTACAAAGGAGTATTTATACTCATGGGAACAATCGTGGGAGAAACGATAACTGCCTCCTAAAAATAAGGGAAAGTAACCGCCACTTATCGCCGCTTTCCGCACGCTTCGACCAACTCATTGTCAACCGCTTGGCGAAGTGTTGAACCCACTCTGTCGAAGATTTAAGCCTCTCTTGTCGACGGTTTCTTGCCCTGCTTGCTTCATAGCTTTGAAAACCGGGCTTGTCGAAGTTCACTTGCATCTCTTGCACTTGCATACCTTTTCTGTCGAATTGATGGAGTCTTGACTTGAATGTTGACCTGTGGTCCTCACAACATCATTAAATGTGAAGTCAACCCTATTTAAAGCTTCATTTAATGTACTGTCGAAATTTTGAGGTAACAGATTGCCCCCCAAAAAATGCTTTTTCGACGGAATAGGAAATGAAGGTAAGAAAGGGCATTTTTTGAATACTGTGCAAGGATCATTTTTACCGCCTTTTGCACTTCAACAGTGGTCGAAAAGATAGTCATCATGACTTGCACAGATAAAGTAAACCGTTTCATTGGCACACGTTCTATGGTAGGTGGGCCATCACGTCTCTCAAGCGTCGCAAACGTGTGGGCAATGGTGAACGTGCCAATAACTGTTGCTTCCAAACATATATAAACGGCTAGAACCCTTTCAAATCCCTTTTTACTTAGTTGAAACCTTGCGAACGGCCTCTTTGCATTATACATTGCCATTTATGAACAATTTTCGTTTATTTACACTTGTTCAATTTTTATCTCCGTTAACGTTGGCTTGTATTGCTTTAAATACTTGCCATTTATTCTAAAGATTCTGTTTCCGTCACCTAGCTCTTCGACTTCATAAGCGCCATTCGAAAAGCATTGCAATACGCGAAATGGGCCTCCCCACCCTGGTGACCATTTGCCTAAAACTCTATCTTTTTTATCCATAGGTAATAGGACTTTCCACACTAACTCTCCTTCTTCAAAGGTTTTTAACTTAACCTTTTTGTTGTAAGCTTTAGCTACTCTTTCTTTCTGTCGAATAAGCATTTCTAACGCTAACATCCTTTCTTAGTCTAAATCAACTAATTCATCAATCATCATATTCCAATAATGATCAAAGGGAATTTCATATTGTTTCTGAATCCTTGTTGATTGTAAACAAATTTCAACAGGTAACACTGCATCATGTCCAAATGTTAACCTGTAAGGAGTAGTGTTTATAGACTCTTTAGGTGACGTTCGACAAGCCCATAACACTTGGTCAAGAGAATTATGCCAATTTTTGGGCTTACGTCCCACGTGCTTCTTAATCAAATTAATAATGATCTTATTAGCAGCTTCTACTTGACCATTGGCTTGTGCGTAGTATGGTGTCGAAGTCAATAACTTAAAACCAATTTCGGCAGCAAAGTCTACCATTTTTCGACCAGTAAAAACAGTACATTGGTCTGTAGTAATGGTTTCTGGAATTCCATATCTATAGATGATATGATTTTGAATAAACCTTATCACTGCTTCCTGATCAACATTGGCTAAAGGTATTGCCTCTACCCATTTGGTAAAGTAATCAATTCCCACCAGAATGTATCTGTGGCCTTTCGACGAAGTTGGTTTTATTTCTCCAATTACATCTAGAGCCCAACCTCTAAATGGCCAAGGTTTCACTATAGAATGCAATTCATTTGCAGGTACACGCTGTATCCCAGCATGTTTTTGGCATTCTTGGCAACCTTTAGCAAACTCTATGCAATCTTTTAGAATGGTTGGCCAGTACATTCCTTGTCGACACAACAACCATTTCATTTTATGGCCTACTTGATGTGAGCCACATGCTCCACTATGCGTATTAGAAACTGCTAAGTACGCTTCATTTTCACTAAGGCATTTTAATAATACTCCTTCAGGAGTTTGTTTGAACAACTCATTTCCAACCAACACATAGCTTAGAGCTCTGTACTTCACTTTTTTATTAGTGTTTCCTGTAGGATTTTGCAAATACTCTACAATGGGTTTACGCCAATCATCATCAGCCATATTGTCAATAGCAAAAATTTCTGCTAAGTCAATATCGTCAAAATGTGGGCGTTTTCGACGCCAAGACTTCATTTGCATTTATTGCCCCCCCAATTTTTGGTGTTGACAATAACGTCGAAGGAGTATTATCATAAAGAGAGTCTTCTGAGATTAGTTTATCTTTTATCTCAATTAACTCTTCTAAGCTTTGCTTTGACACTCTGTAGCCTGAGGCAATTTGCGCCAACTCATTTGCCACATGATTTTCAATTCGTGGTAAATGTTCTAGGTGTACACATGTAAACCTTTTTAACAAAGTGTTGGCAACAACGAAATATTTAACAAGGTGTTCATTGATGCATTTATATTCTTTTGTCAACTGTTTGACAACCAATTGAGAATCACCTTTTACTTCGACATGACTTGCCCCCAATTCAAGTAGAATTTTAAGGCCCACTATTAAAGCCTCATACTCAGCTTCATTATGGGAGCAAGAGTCTCGAATTTTAAATTTATACTTCGTTGGAATGTTTTCTGGGGAAATAATTAAGATTCCAATACCCACTCCATTTTTATGGCTTGAGCCATCGAAGTATAGTTTCCAAGGACGTATGTCTAATGAATGTATTTCATATTCGACAACAGAGTGGTCTACTATGAAATCAGCAACCACTTGTCCTTTGATTGATCTAAGAGGCTGATAGGTTAAGTTATACTCTAGCAAAGCTAAAGCCCATTTACCAATTCTGCTATGTAACATTGGTTTTGATAACATATGCTTAATAACATCGAAATGGGAATAAACATAAACATCTGCTGATTTTATATATTGCTTTAATTTCGTACAAGAGAAATACAAGCAAAGGCATAATTTTTCTATTGGACTATACCTCGTTTCAGCATCAATCAAAACCCTACTAAGGTAATAAATGGGTCTTTCGACACCATTATCATCCTCTTGTGCTAACATGCTACCTATTGTGTTATCAGAAGCTGCTATATACAATTTCAAAGAATTTGTTTCTAATAACAGCAATAAAATTGGTGGTTTGACTAAATAAGACTTGATTGCATCAAAAGCTTCTTGATGAACATGCTCCAACTTGAATTCATCTTCTTTCTTCAGTCTCAGCAATGGCGAAAAAGCTTGTGTTTTGCCACTTAGATTTGAGATAAATCTTCAAAGGAAATTGATTTTTCCCAGCAATGACTGAAGTTCTTTCTTGGTCGAAGGAGCCTTCGTTTCCATAATTGCTTTAGTCTTATTTTGGTTGATCTTTATGCCTTTCTTGTGTACTACAAAACCCAAGAATTCACCTGCATGTACACAGAAAGCACATTTGGTTGGATTCATTTTCAATCCATATTTCCTCATTCGTTCAAACGAACGTCGAAGATGGTCTAAATGACCAATTTCTGAGGATGACTTAACCACCACATCATCTATGTATATTTGCATAAAATCATCAATAAAATCATGAAACATAGAATTCATTGCCCTTTGATAAGTGGCACCAGCATTTTTTAAACCAAAGGGCATTACTACCCATTCATAAACACCCAATGCCCCCGGACATCGAAAAGTTGTTTTCGACACGTCCTCTTCAAGGAATAAAAATTTGATTATACCCTGAGTAGCCATCTAGCATACTGAAATAATCAAATCCTCACACCGAATCTATTAGCATTTCGCTACGGGCATAGAGTATTCATCTTTAGGTGTTGCATTATTTAGATCCCTAAAGTCTACGCAAACTCTAAGTTTTCCATTTTTCTTCATTACTGGGACAATATTAGCTAATCAATCGACATACACGCGGTTCGATGAATTTGCTCTTGAACAGCCTTTCGATTTCTTCTTTGATCTTAGCCAATATTGGAGGAGCAAATCTTCTTGGCGTTTGCTTTCTTCGGTTTCTTCCCGGTCGAATAGGTATTTGAAGTTCCACCACTTTTCGACTCAACCTGCATTTCGTTGTACTCCCAAGCAAAGCAATCTTTGAACTCCCGTAGAAGTGAAATAACTTGGGTTTTGAAGCGACATCAAGGTGTGCACTAATATATGTTGGCCTTTTGATTAGGCCATCTCCCAAATCCACTTCTTCTACTGGATCTTGAGCTTGCATGCGCTTTGTTGAATCCCTGGGATCCTTTTCAAAGCCTAATGGTTCGTCATCATAAATGCAATCAAGTTTGTCATCTATGACTCCACCACTTTCTTCAGATGAAGTTATGGCTTCGACAGCCATTGTTTGTTGAATTATTTCGGCTTCCAAAGCCGTTTTCACTTTATTTTCGGCCATATAGGCCGTAATTCTATCCCATGCGTTGGGTGCTGACATCTAAAACTTTCTAAGAGTCAATATCCCATCCTGTTGGGGGTAGAACACCCTCAGGATAGACACTTCCATCTTCCACCACTTCCCTCTCCCAAACAAAACGATGCGTTGGGTACAATCGAACAGAGGAAAGCACATTGTCAGATGAGATGTAAGCCTGACTAGAAGATGTGCATGGCGCGATGTTCGCCATCTGTTTTTCAAAATTCTCCTTGGTGACATTGTTTACGCCGCCAGCGAAGTAGCTCTGTCCGCTTGACATATTCCACAAGACCATCATCTTTCCACATCACCAACTTTTGGTGTAGGCTTGAAGGTACAACACACTACTCCATGTATCCACTCTCTCGCCAAGGAGCAAAGTTATAGCTTGCTTTGGAGGCTATGACAAAGAACATGGTAGTTCTCTTGACAGTGCCTACTACTACTTCAACTTCGACGGCCCCCAAAGACTGGCCAGATTTGCCCTCATAATTGGTTAACACAATATTATGAGGCTTAAGGTCAGTGTCGAACATCCCTATGGTTTCCAGCATTGCTTGAGGCATCAAATTCACCGCAGCGCCTCCATCTACCAATATCTTATTGACACCCACGCCGTTAACCTTGGCTTGGACATACAGAGGCTTCAAATGATGCTGCATGCCTTTGTCTGGCCTCTCGAAAGTGGCCATTTGTTCTTCGACACAGCCGTTGTTCATTACGTAGTAACAAACTGGCTTGTGGTTAGCCATATCCTCGGTGAAGTTTTCTTTGACATCATTTGGGGATCGTGATGACGCATATTCACTTTGGTAGAATAGACACCACATTGCAAATGACATCAAAACTAGCTTCGAGTCTTCAAAATCACGAAGTGACGTCTTCATCCATGTCGAAGTCAGAACTTTTCTTCCTCAACGATGGCAGAAGAGGAAAGATTCTCTCCATTGCAGGCCTCCTTGGTTCTTCTATTACACTAGATTTACCTTTGGCCTTATTCCCAACCTTCACTTGGTTGGCAAGACCTATGTTCACTTTTGTATTCCCACGGCTTGAAGTCATATTCTTAGCCGTTTTGAAGTTCTGGCGTTTGCTCGTTAGAAGCAAGTATCGCTTTCTTCTTGAAGCGTTGAAAGCGACGCCATTGGGTCTTGGTCATAGGATTTTTCCTTTGTAATTATTTTTGTAGTTATATTTCGCGACCTCATTTGCCTTTGGCTTCACAACCTCGACTTGTGGCACAAAGATTCCTATAGTGGTTACAACCAAAGATGTATCCACTTTCCGCTTGGAAGGTTAGCCGCTTGGGACAAACGATTTGGCGAGGATATAACACAAATTCTTTCTTGGTTGTGTTCTTACCAAAGAACCGTGGCTTGCTCGTTGAAGGTCTGTTCGAACTCTTGACCTTATAAGGAAGGTCCCCCCTCTTGAAGCTAAAGTTTGGCATTTTGTCCAGCCATTTTCTTTTAAGAGGTTGTCGAACTCCGTATCCTTCGACACTTTTGGCGGCTTCCTTGTCGAACACAACACTACATCTGGGGCATAACATTACCTCAGAGTTCTTCAGCTTGCACCTATTAAGGAAGTCTATTAATTCTTCTTCAGCTTTGGGGTACACGAAACTGTACCTTCTCTTCATACTCCTCCTGAGTAAGCTTTTGCACAACACCACCCCTTTGCACTACACTTTTAAGCTTGTCAGTAGAAGGTTTGACAGGTTTGGGAGAACCTACCACCTTTGCATCAACCATGCTTATATTCATTTCAACCGGTTCAAAGATACATGGCTTCACGCGATGAAGTGGATCGGCGTCAATCTGCATTGGTGCTTTGTTCTTTTATCACCAAACTTAAGTCTCCCTTCTTCGATAGCCTTTTGAACTAAGTCCTAAAAAGTACACAACGGTCGATTGTATGTCCCAAAAAATTATGAAACTTACAAGAACCCTTTTTCTTCCTCTGCTCGAGGAGAGTACTTTCTGAGCCATTTGGCACTATTATTTGGCCATCGACATTAACAAATCAAAGATCTCATCACATTTAGTAACATCAAAAGTGTATGTTTTAGGCACAAATCTATCATTTCTAGGCTCTCTGAGGTTATTCCCATTTGCAGTGCCTTAATAATTTGCAAGCATAAGGAGGACCGGGCTTAAGTTCAACCACATCGATTTCCTCAGATTCGACATTATCAAACGCTAAGTCGAATTCCTCATCGACATAGGCTATTTTCTCTTTTATGAAACCCCACCGAGTTTTCTTTTTATTGAACTTATTCACTCTAGCCTTTTCCTCTTTAAGCCTTTCAACTTGTCGAACTCTATCGGCTAATTGGGCCATATCTCTCAAATGAGAAGTATCCAATTTCTTTCTAATTGAATAATCAAGGCCACTGCGCCAATTCGACAAGCTCATGTTCAGGCACTTGTGTGAAACACCTAGCCTTTAGTAGCCTAAATCTATTCAAGTAGTCGTCAATAGCTTCGTGCACTTTACGTCGAACACCGCCAATTCTTTAAGACTAATCTTCGATCGCCCATATAAAATCGCTCATGAAAAGCCTTTTCTAATTGCCCCCATGTGTACATGGAACCGGGGGTAAATGGTAAACCACGTAAAGGCATTCTTAGTTAGAGAATTTGGAAAATATTTCATTTTCAAACTCTCATTTTGGGCTATATCCCTGCCTCGATCATGTAACGGCAATGTGTTCGACGGTAGACTCGTTGGTATCACCCCCAAACTTAGTAAATTTAGGAATTTTCCAACCTCTTGCAATTCGCACGCAATACATATTCACACAGTGGTGATATGAAATTAGGCCTATGTAAACCTACGTTAAGGCCATTCTGTGCCATTATGGTTTCTACCAAAGTGGCTATGTTATCTTGAGCACAAGCGTTATTTCGTTGCACTTGTCGAACAACTTCATCAGCGTTTTTGGTTTCGATTTACCATAACTACTTCAGGACATGGTTTCCCATACACCGTTGTTCGCCTACAACCGCTTGGGCTTCGACAGAAACTGATCTCTGTGGGGTATTAGGCGCATTATTCCCACAATTGGGTACCTGCCTATTGTTTCCCGTAGGAGCCCCAAAGAAATCTGCAATCCTACCCATTTGGTTTGCTAACATTTGGTAACTTGTATTGGTGTTACAAATCAACGGATTGAAAATAAAGACCAATTTGTTGGGTTAGCATATTAACCATATCATGATTACTCGTCTACTTGTTGTCTTAACGCCAACAAAGACGCCGTTAGTTAATGCGGTAGGATTTCACCAAGTGTGCTTTCGGAAGACACATGTGAAGGGAAAAGGTCGAAACGTGGCATTCCAAAGAGGCATGCCATATACACCAAAAGGGTATGGTGGTAGACTCATATTGCGAAACGTGTCTCTAAACTATTCCTGTTGCCATATAAGGACTAGAAGGAAGTCCTATACTTTGTGGCAAAGACATAGATTGTGTCGACCCAACATTGGTCATCGACATCGTGGGGAACGGTTATTGATGTTACTCGGGGCCATTGTCCCTGCAACACTGACACTTGTAGAATCTATGGTTGTTCCTTGCCCTTGCCCTTGCCCTTGCGATACCACAGGGTTAGAACTAGAGGCATTGTTAGAACTGCACGTACCGTTTCTCGCGCTCCTCAAGTGCATACAAATACATACACTTATAGAAACAACACAAAATTAATGGCAAAGGTCCCACCGTGCGTGCAATTTGTTTCTTGGGTGTTTTTAGCAAACAATCACTAGTTTTCAATATCGAGACTGTGAGATCAAACTAGAAAATCTCTTTGACGATTGCCATTGAGTTTTGTGTCTTTCACGTACGTAAGAACGGTAAATAGTAGAAAGAAACGGATTGAAAACAAAGTAAAAGCAGTAAATGCAACTGATGAATCCCCATCACATGATGGTTTTTAGTATGAAAAAGAGGATTTTATGTGAAGAGTTTAATGAATGTAGGGAAAATGGCAACACGAAAAGAGTAAATTGTGCTAGTTGAAATTGATTTGCTTTGCAGTGTTTACGCTTGGTTTTTGTGGTGTTTTTGTGCCCCAAGACTAGGTGAAAGGAAGAACGAAGAAATGCAAGCAAACGGACGAAAAAGTGCCAAGGAATGAGCTTGCGCTGGAGCTGCGCATGAGGCGCAGGTGAGGCGCCAAAGGAGTGCAGGAAATAACAAGTCCTCGCCCATTCGCGCTCCACTCTCGCGCATGAGCGCAGTGAGCGCAACGAGCAGCGTAGCGTCCTCCTTGTTTGCGCTTAAGTGGCGCCGAGGCGCCAGGCCAGCGCCGAGTTATTATGGCGCCCTCCAATCGATTTGCGCTTAAGTGGCGCTGGAGGCGCCAACGAGGCGCAAGTCGCTGGAAAACACGATAAAACACGCAAAAGCTGCGTTTTCAGAGGATCTTCGGACTTTTGGACGAATTGGAACCCTAGCACACCAGAGAGAACTCGTTGCAGCTGCTGACCATCGAAGAATCAAGCCTTGGGAACAAGAATTGAGACTTCGAATGTCATCATCATCATCGTTATTATCTTGTAATTCCCTCTTTCCCTTATCTTTGATCATGTGTAACTAAACCCTTATGTTGGGGATGAATAGATTTCGATACCAATTGGTTTATGGTAAAGGATTGGTCGTTGTAGTATAGTGGTAAGTATTCCCGCCTGCCACCCATTCTCATCATAGTTCGTCAACGTGTTCTTAGTTTCAATTTATTTAAAAACTCAAAAAAATAATTTATTGCTTTACCTTTGAGCTGCATAGCTCAACCATTTCAACCAAACCCTTTCAAATCGGTTCTCTTAGCAATTGTTAACAAATTAGTTCGATCCTTGAGGACGATATCCCGGTACTTACCGGTTTTATTACTTGCACGATTTGGTACACTTGCCAAATTACTAACAAGTTTTTGGCGCCGTTGCCGGGGATCGAAATTGATTTACTAATTATTTCGAAGGCAACTGCTAATTCGAACCCGTATATACAACAATTTATTTCAGTTGTAGTTTTTCTTTATTTTTATTTATTATACCTGTTGCTTTGACACTTGTCTTAGTTCTTGTTGTTTTCAGTGCATGCGTGGAACAGTAGATCCTAAAGATTTACTCTACAATCCGAGATCGAGAAATCGCAAAAGCTAATCGAAAAGAAGCAAGGTTAAGAAAGCAAAGAGAGCAACAAGTAACAACCGAGAAACTCTGTGCAACCAATCAGAACTCAAGTCATGGGAGAAAATCCGCTTTTCGTACTCTTGGCGACTTTGGTAGAAGAAATCAAGGCGTCCAAGCATATACCTTCCAACCTGTGGGAGCTGTGGCATTTGAGATCAAGTCTTCAATCCTCAATGCCTTGAAATCAGAACAATTCTCTGGTTACGATCTCAAGACCCGATCAACACTTTTTCCAATTTTATGAAATTTGTGGGTCCACAAATCCTGCTGAGTGTCGGCGACGACCGAAAAATTACGCCTCTTTCCGTATACTTTGATAGCGGGGCTAAAGATCGGATCAACACTATCCCAAAAGGAACTATCAACAATTGGGGTGATCTAGAGAGCAAATTTCTCGAAAGGTTTTTCCCAATTTCTAAGTTCATCAAGAAACGGGCCGAGATATCAAATTTTGAGCAAGGGATTGAGTCTTTGTATGACGCGTGGGAAAGGTTCAAACTCCTATTAAAAAGATGTCCTTCGCATGGAATTGATGAGTTTGTTCAATTGCAAACCTTATTCATCATGGGTTGCGGCCTCAAACTAGAATGATGCTAGATGCCTCAATTTGGAGGATCTTTAGGTACCAAAAGCTGGCCAAGAAGCCAAACAATTGGTAGAGCATATGGCTTCTAATGAGTCACCATACCTGCAAAATGATAGAGGGCAACAAAGAAACCCGGAATGTTAGAGTTGGGCGCCAATAGTCTTTGTGTTGGCTCAACAAAAGGTAATGTCACTACAAATTGAAGCTCTTACTAAGCAACTAGCTCTTGCTTTACCAGGGGATCTCAACCCCTGCGATCGCTTCAAGCGGTAAACCGTGGGTGCATGTAACTATTGTGGTAGAGAAGCTCATGAAGGTGATTGTGCTACTCATGGAGATTCCAATGAACAAGTCAATTTCATGGGAAACTATCGAGAAACAAGGAGGGAATCCATATTCTAACACCTATAACCACGGGTGGAAGAATCATCCCAATTTCTCATGGAAAAATAATGATACAAATTGGTCAAATCAACAACGGCAATCTCAAACCATCATCTCAACAACAAAGACAATATTCTCCATTGGAGAATGCTCTAACTTCGGTTCATGCGGATGACGAAAACCACGTTTCAATCACAAGAGCAAGCCATGAAGAGTATGGAAAAGAATCACGAAGCTTCCATAAAGAATCTAGAAACTCAGTTGGCGATTATCAAAACGACTTCTTTGAATCATCCAACGATGGTTTCTCGGCTAATACGGTTGACAACCCTGAAATGAAACGCTAAAGCTATCTCTCTAAGAAGTGGTCGTGAGTTACCGACTCTGTGGTAAATTGTGGAAGAAAGAGTCATTGAAAATAACAAAGAAAGAGTTGAGTGAAAAAATTGAAAATAACAAAAGTGGAGAAGTTGAAAATGAGTTGAGTAAGGGAAGTGAAGAAGGTGTGAAGTCTAACACTAATGAAAACAATTTGTTCTTTGATGTGCAGGTACAAGAGAAACTCAAGACACCTCCTCCGCAAGTAAAGTTACCAGTCCTCAAGCTAGCAAGAAAAATCAAAAGGATGAGCATTTTTCTAAGTTCATGGAGGTTTTCAAGCGGCTACAAATCAATATACCCTTCGCAGAAGCTCTAGAAACAGAATGCCCATATATGCTAAATTCATGAAGGAGCTTTTGACTAAGAAGAGGAAATTTAAAGAGGACGAAACTGTGGCTTTGACTGAAGAGTGCAGTGCTATAATTCAGAGGAAGCTCCCTCAGAAAATGAAAGATCCGGGAAATTTCACCATTCCATGTGCAATTGGCGACATAGCCGTTGGCAAGGCCCTTTGTGATTTGGGGGCTAGTATTAACCTAATGCCATTATCTATGCTAAAGAGATTGGGTGGTGGAGAGGTAAAACCCACTAGGATGTCACTGACACTTGCTGATCGTTCAGTAAAATATCCTTATGGAGTGTTGGAAGATGTTCTAGTCAGAGTTGATAAATTTATGTTCCCGGTAGACTTTGTGATCCTTGACATGGAAGAGGATGCAGAGGTACCGCTCATCCTGGGCAGGCCATTCTTAGCCACAGGGAGAGCTTTGATTGATGTGCAACAGGAAAGCGATCCGAGATTCGGGGATGAGAAAATTACTTTTAGTGTTTTGAAGCCATGCGTCATCCGGATGACAAAGGGCGGTGCTTTAGGGTAGATATGATTGATAATTCTGTAAAAAGAGACCTTTAGACGAGGATGTGCCATCTCCTCCATTGGAGAATGTAATTGTAAATTCTATTGAAGAAGCGCATTTGAGCATCCGGGTAGTGAAATAGAAGAATGTATCCAGCAATTTGAAGCTTCTCAAGTAGAAAATGTCTCAAAGAAAAGGGAAAAGATAGATAGGGGAGAGTCCCGAGAAAAGATCCTGAATTGAAACAACTCCCTCTCATCTCAAGTATGTATTTCTTGAAGATAATGATCTTCATCCAAATATCATTAGCGACTCTTTGACCAAATTGGAAGAGGAGAAGTTGATGAGGGTACTAAGAAGCAACAAAAACGCATTGGGTTGGACTATCTCTGATCTTCAAGGGATAAGCCCAGCTTTTTGCATGCATAAGATCAAGTTGGAAGAGGAATTCAAACCTGTAATCCAACCTCAGCGGAGATTAAATCCTACTATGAAAGAGGTTGTGCGCAAGGAAGTCTTAAAGCTTTTAGAGGCCGGCATGATTTATCCTATCTCAGATAGCTCATGGGTAAGTCCAGTTCATGTGGTTCCTAAGAAGGGTGGTATGACGGTAGTGAAAAATGATAAGAACGAGCTGATTCCGACTCGGACTGTTACGGGTTGGAGGATGTGCATTGATTACCGAAGGTTGAATCAAGCAACTAGAAAAGACCACTTCCCATTGCCGTTCATGGATCAGATGCTGGAAAGGCTAGCTGGACAAGCTTTCTATTGCTTTCTGGATGGATACTCTGGGTATAACCAGATAGCGATGAACCCGAGAAGATCAAGAGAAGACATCTTTCACGTGTCCCTTCGGTGTGTTCGCATATCGGAGGATGCCCTTCGGGTTGTGCAATGCTCCAGCAACTTTTCAAAAGTGCATGCTTTCTATATTCTCTAATATGATAGAAAGTTCAATTGAGGTATTTATGGACGATTTTTCTGTTTTTGGTCATACTTATGATTCTTGTTTGGCCAACCTTGATGCGGTTTTAAAATGATGCGCTGAAACCAATTTAGTTTTAAATTGGGAGAAGTGCCACTTTATGGTCAAGGAAGGTATTGTGCTTGGCCATAAAATTTCTGAAAAAGGCATCGAGGTTGACCAAGCAAAAATCGAAGTCATAGAAAAGTTACCTCCCCCTCTAAATGTAAAAGGAGTGAGAAGTTTTTTAGGACATGCCGGTTTTTATCGACATTTCATAAAAGACTTCTCCAAGATTGCAAAACCTTTATGCAATCTACTTGTTAAGGAGGCTGAATTTGTTTTTGATGATGAATGTCTGTGTGCATTTAATATTTTAAAGGAAAAACTAGTCTCTGCTCCAGTCATAGTAGCCCTAAATTGGGAGGCTCCGTTTGAGCTCATGTGCGATGCTAGTGATTACGCAGTGGAGTCTTTGTATTGGGCGGAGATCGGAGAAATTCTTTCATGCTATATACTACGCTAGCAAGGTTTTGAATGAAAATCAAGTGAATTATGCAACTCTTGAAAAGAATTGCTAGCCATAGTATTTGCATTGGAAAAATTTTGTTCCTACTTAGTTGGATCAAAAGTAGTTGTTTTTACCGACCATGCAAAGAATTAAGTATCTCTAACCAAGAAGCGAGTCTAAGCCTCGACTCCTTAGATGGATTTTGCTTTTGCAGGAGTTTGATTTGGAAATTAAGGACAAGAAAGGGAGCGAGAATGTGGTGGCGATCATTTGTCAAGGTTAGAAAACAAAGAAGTGACGATCGGCAAAAGAGATTCTCGAAGAGTTTCCTGGATGAAAAATTACTTGCCATTGTAGAAAGACCTTGGTTTGCCGACATTGCAAATTATAAGGCAAACGAAAGATCCTCGAAGATTTCACATGGCAAAAAAAGAAAAAGTTCTTTCATGATGCCAACCATTACACGTGGGATGATCCTTATCTCTACAAGGTCGGGGTGATGGACTTTTAAGAAGATGTGTGTGCAGTGCTTTGAAAGTAAAAGCATTCTCTGGCATTGTCATGACTCTCCCTGTGGAGGGCACTATAATGGGGAACGCACAGCTGCTAAGGTTCTCCAATCTGGTTTTTACTGGCCATCCCTCTTCAAGGATGCATATGAATACGTGAGAAGTTGTGACAAATGCCAGAGGACTGGCAATATTTCACGTAAGGGGGAGATGCCACTGAACCCCATCCTTGAAGTAGAAGTTTTTGATTGTTGGGGCATAGACTTTATGGGACCATTCCCACCCTCTTACAACTGTGAGTACATATTAGTGGCAGTTGACTATGTTTCCAAGTGGGTTGAAGCCACTGCTACTGCCAAGAGTGATTCCCAAACTGTGGTTAAATTTGTGAAAAAGAACATCTTCTCTAGATTTGGTGTGCCAAGAGTCCTGATTAGTGATGGGGGTAGCCACTTTTGCAACGCCTATCTCAACAATGTGCTTTCCAAGTATGGTGTTACGCATAAAGTGACAACTCCTTATCATCCTCAAAGCAATGGTCAAGCAGAGGTCTCAAACGAGAGAAATCAAGAGAATCTTGGAAAAGACAGTGGGAAACTCAAGAAAGGATTGGTCATTGAAGGTAGATGATGCGCTTTGGGCATACAGAACAGCCTATAAGACACCTTTAGGCATGTCTCCATACCAATTGGTTTATGGTAAAGCTTGCCATTTACCGGTTGAACTTGAGCACAAAGCGTATTGGGCATTAAAGTTTTTGAATTTTACCACTTCAGCCTGTGGGGACAAAAGAATCTTACAACTGCATGGATTGGATGAGTTGCGTCTGCAGGCATATGAGAACAATAAAATTTACAAGCAGAGAATGAAGGCCTACCATGACAAAAGCATCTCAAGGAAAGAGTTTCATCCCAGTGTCGAAGTGCTATTATTTAATTCGAGACTCAAGCTTTTTCCAGGAAAACTGAAATCCAAGTGGTCAGGGCCTTTTGTTGTAAAAGAAGTGACTCATTATGGAGCAATTGAAGTAGAGGAACCTGATTCAAAAAGATCGTTCAAAGTCAATGGGCAAAGGTTGAAGCCGTACTTAGGAGAGGTGGTGGGCGAGAGAAAAGGCGGCGGTGGTTTTAAGAGACCCTTAAACCGGAGGTAACGTCCAAGCTAGTGACGTTAAAGAAGCGCTTATTGGAGGCAACCCAACATTTCTTATCATTAAATTTTTAATTTTTGCATTATTTTCATAGATTAGGTACTTTAGGATGCATTTTTAGTCACAATCATTTTGGTTTGAAAGTTAAAAATGGAGTAGTCATAATCTTTGTATGTTGCTACCAAGTCGCGCTTAAGTGGCGCCTCATTCGCGCATCACGCGGCTCTTTGGATGATGGAAAATGAGCGGTTTCCGCCTTTCGCGCTCATTCGCGCTTAAGTGGCGCCTCGGCGCGACCGAGTATAACAGATTCGCACAGCACTCACGCCTCACACACACAGCTTCACGCCTCGTTCACGCTTTCACTCACGCCGCACACGCAGCCACAGCACCCGTCGCGTTTTCGTTCTCTCCCTCTCTAGTCACTTGATTTCTCTTCTCAAAGAGCCCCAAGGTGGGAATTTGGTTGTGGGTTTTCTAGAGTGCATCAATCTTCTTCCTATAACATCACTAACCAACTAAGTTTTTCTCAATTCCAAATCAATTTTTCTAGAGATTAGTTTTATAAAACCTAATTTGCTGAGTTCAAATTTGATGATTAGATGAATGTAGAAACTGATGTGGCTGTATTATTGTTAATTTGGGGGTTTGCTTTTGAAAGAAAACAATTTTGGGGAATGTGGAGGTTCTTGGGTGTTGTTGTTCATATGTGAAGTAGTTATGCATGCTATATGTTTGTAAAAATACCTCAATCAAAGATTTTTGTGAACAACAACTTGTATGCTTGAGCAATGCATAGGTGAACTCATTGTCTCCATCAAGGAAGCAATGTGGTGATGATCTTGAGCAACACCAATACTTGTTTTATGGGTACTAACATCCACCCGCTTGTACAACTTTGGCTTTTGATGTATGCGAGGAAATGGCTTATAGGGCCGCGAAAAGAAGCGAGCAATTCGCAAGGGTTCACCTCCCAACCACCACAACCATCCTTCAACTCCTACATGTTTGGTCCTTGGGGTGTGAAAATTCTTTGAGGAAATTACGCAAGTCCCAAGTTTGTGAAGGAAAGAGCAATCATTCTCTCCCCCGGTGAATTCGAGGATTTGCGACAAAACATTAGCAACCGGGGGTGGGATAATCTGGTGACCTATCCGAGAAAGGCAAGCAAGGCCTTAGTTTATGAATTCTTCTCAAATATCTTCCCCAAGCAAGCAGTGGATGGGCAATTGTCGTTCCCCAAAAACACAAGTTACGTGCGGGGGCCATGAGATTCGTATGACTCTGTTACCATCAATGAAAGCCGCTTAAGATTAGACCAGTGAAAACCTCGGGCACCCAGTTCAGAACCAAAGCCGATAAGGAGAGGATAAAATACGAACCTGAGCGAGCAGATGAGATCTCTACGGCACTATGCAAACCAGGAACGGGCTGGGTAAGGAATAAGAGGGGAACCCCAGAATTATGGTAACTTCTCTTACCCCATTCTTGCTAGGGGCATGGGGCGCTTTTGTCCTCACCACTATATGCCCTAGCTCTCTAACAACTCGTAGTGAGCTTTGATAGGGCATGCCTCATCACGTGCATTATGCGAGGAGAGCCCGTCAATATAGGGGATGAGCTTGAAGAGGAAATTAACACTTTGCTAATTTTAAGGATGGGAGCCAACCTAGCTATTGGAGGCATGCCGGCCTCGTTGCCTCGCTATGTGAGAGGGGCATGAGTTATTGCGAGCCCGATGAAGAACCTATAGAACCATCTCGCAATCTCGGGGCTTGGATTAGGACCATAGCGGGGGTGGAGATGTTGAGCGGCCAAAGGCACGAGAAGACCCCCACAAGAGCAACACCAAGAGGTGAACCAACCTTCTCTATGAATGAACCTTGGGCTGATCCATATGGTGCGTGACTTTCAATATCTGCGAGGGAAGAATAGATGTACTAACAAAGAAACCAGAGCAAATGGTCAGGCGAGGAAATGATGGCGTGCAGACATGATTTGGTATGAGATCACTATACTGAGCTATGTGCACGCGATCCGGAGGGGAGGCAATTGGACCCGGATGCGGGCGTCTTCGTGCACCCCCTCCGGACTGGGCGCGGCGGTTGAGTAGTCTGCTCACCGCCAAAGTTATTTTTATCTTTCCCTTCTCTTTTGTTTTATTGATTGTGTACTTTGTGCTCCTTCAATAGTTGTAGTTAAATAGTTATTTTTAATTTCATTTTGTTTTAGTAATAGGTTTTCCCAATTTAATCGGTGAGGACACTGCAAGTTTTTAAGTGGGGGAGGACCTATTGTGAGGTCGATTGTGTCAATGTCATAGATATGGACAATCATGTAGCAAATTTTCAAAAAAAAAAAAAAAAAAAACAGAGACAGTTTGAGCAACTTAGTGATGATCTGGTGAGAATTGAGCGAATAGTACCCCGGTGGTGAATGAATTAGTGCAATCTTGCTTCCACACTTAAAACACTAACTAGTAAAACTTAGTGATCCTAGAGATGTGGGCAGTTAAGCTAGTGTGGTGGACCATGGGAGTCGTCAAATTTTTACTAAAAATTTAGGGTAGTTGTAGAAACTAAGTTTGGGGTGCATCAGTTGTACTAAGGCTGGGCATGAGGATTGTAGGATGATCAGTGCATCATGTGTGTTAATGTGTGTGTGCAGCACTGTAACGTCTACCCGTAACGTTATAGTGTATGCCGTGTGCGTTAATGTGTGTGTGCGACCTTCGCGGCGTCTACCCGTAACACCGTAGTGTATATGCCGTGTGTGTCGAAGTGCAGGTGCAACAACTGTAGCGTCTACCCATAACGCTAAAGTGTATGCTGTGTTGTGTTTTTATTAAAAATAAAAAAATAAAAATAAAAATTGCTGCAATGTCCCAAAGCAAATGTTGATCAAACCCAAACAATAATGTAATGAAAGGGTTGCGACCCAAAACAAGTTGCGTAGTTGTGTTGCGTGTGTTCATAGTCCGAATTGTGTGTGATAATAGTTCGTGCACCTTTGGTCTAATCAAAATGCCTATTTAAGACCCTTTGTTGTGCTTGATGCCCTCGATCCTTATGTGGAAACGTTAATCTACCCTATGTTTTGAACCATCTTTGACATTCTCGGAAGAAAGCCCTCTAGTTCTAGTTGGTGCATTTTGAAACTAGCTTTGTTCCGACTGAGTTAAGTGTCACACACACACTCTCGAGCAAGATTGTATTAGTGAAAATACCACACGGGGTTTGGAATTGAGTGGCCAGTCTGAAAGTTGATGCTCAACCTGTTTCTTTTATGTTATGTTATGTAATGTATGCCTATTTTGATTGTCGGTTATCTATGTCTAGCTTTCCTGGTTTGTCTTGTCCTGTCCTTGCTTGAGGACAAGCAAATGTTTAAGTTTGGGGTTGTGATGAATCCCCATCACATGATGGTTTTTAGTATGAAAAAGAGGATTTTATGTGAAGAGTTTAATGAATGTAGGGAAAATGGCAACACGAAAAGAGTAAATTGTGCTAGTTGAAATTGATTTGCTTTGCAGTGTTTACGCTTGGTTTTTGTGGTGTTTTTGTGCCCCAGGACTAGGTGAAAGGAAGAACGAAGAAATGCAAGCAAACGGACGAAAAAGTGCCAAGGAATGAGCTTGCGCTGGAGCTGCGCATGAGGCGCAGTGAGGCCCCCAAAGGAGTGCAGGAAATAACAAGTCCCTGCCCATTCGCGCTCCACTCTCGCATGAGGCGCAGGTGAGGCGCAACGAGCACCGTGAGCGCCCTCCTTGTTGCGCTTGCAAGTGGCGGCGCCGAGGCGCCAACAGGCGCGAGTTACTGTAGCGTCCTCCAATCAGTTGCGCTTAAGTGGTGCTGGAGGCGCCAGTGAGGCGCAAGTCGCTGGAAAACACGATAAAACACACAAAAGCTGCGTTTTCAGAGGATCTTCGGACTTTTGGACGAATTGGAACCCTAGCACACCAGAGAGAACTCGTTGCAGCTGCTGACCATCGAAGAATCAAGCCTTGGGAACAAGAATTGAGACTTCGAATGTCATCATCATCATCGTTATTATCTTGTAATTCCCTCTTTCCCTTATCTTTGATCATGTGTAACTAAACCCTTATGTTGGGGATGAATAGATTTTGATAGAGCACGATGTTAGCTGGTTCTTAACTGTGTTAATTTGTTTCTCTCTCGTATTTTGTGGATTGAAATTCAGTTTTAAGTTGTTTACAATTGGAAAATTGTGGAATTATCCTTATTCAATGATTTAATGGAAATTGTTATTGTTGAATGGTAGAATTTCAATTCCGGCAATTCGTAGCTTAGGAATATTCCTCGAATTGTTGTATGTGGTGAACTCTATTGTTTAAGGCTTGTAGGTAATTAGGATCACCTAAGGAATCAGGGGTTTTAATAATCTATAAAGGACTAGTTACCTAAGGAATTAGGACTTAGTTAATATAACGAGTTCGGTAGCAAAATATAGAGAGAGGTATCCTTGACGTTACGCCAGTTATATTGTGCGAAATCAAAAGACGTTCATCCCTAACACCCATTCTCATCATAGTTCGTCAACGTGTTCTTAGTTTCAATTTATTTAAAAACTCAAAAAAATAATTTATTGCTTTACCTTTGAGCTGCATAGCTCAACCATTTCAACCAAACCCTTTCAAATCGGTTCTCTTAGCAATTGTTAACGTGATTAGTAAATTAGTTCGATCCTTGAGGACGATATCCCGGTACTTACCGGTTTTATTACTTGCACGATTTGGTACACTTGCCAAATTACTAACAACAACAAAAGTGAAAAGAAAGTAAAAAATTGCATTAATTGAAAGAAGAAATGGTTCACCAACACGTACAATGTGTCTGTTTCACTCGTATTTCGCTTTGGCTTGGAAGTTGAGTTTCTCAGAGCTCTTGTAAAATGTGGTGACCCTGATTTTCTATTACAAAGGAGTATTTATACTCATGGGAACAATCGTGGGAGAAACGATAATCGCCTCCTAAAAATAAGGGAAATGTAACCGCCCACTCACTCGCCGCTTTGCTCGCTTTGACCAACTCATTGTCAACCGCTTGGCGAAGTGTTGAACCCAGCTCTGTCGAAGATTTAAGCCCTCTCTTGTCGACGGTTTCTTGCCCTGCTTGCTTCATAGCTTTGAAAACCGGGCTCGTCGAAGTTCACTTGCATCTCTTGCACTTGCATACCTTTTCTGTCGAATTGATGGAGTCTTGACTTGAATGTTGACCTGTGGTCCTCACAACATCATTAAATGTGAAGTCAACCCTATTTAAAGCTTCATTTAATGTACTGTCGAAATTTTGAGGTAACAGAATCAATGATGTGATTTAGAGAGCTAATAACAATCAGAAAAAAAGAGGGTAAGGTCAATTTTGAGGGTGTTTTGTTGTGAAAGGTGGGAAATGATTATAAAAGAAAATAGAAAGTGATCGTACCCGACCAATGAAGTGTTGAAGTGTTGATTGCTCCGTCTATGGGCCGGTCGTTGAATAGGTGAAAGGACCGGTCCTGGCTTCACGCGTTGAGCACCTCGGGTGGTACCTGCAAAGACACTCCGACGATCTAGTGAGAGGTCGCTCGGGCAGATAGCACAAGGTTAGAGAACGTACCTGATGCCATGTGCGAATGGCGTATATATACAACGATGTCCGACCGTTATGCGAGAATTTCGCCGGCGAATGCGCTCAAGCGGCGTGTTGGGCGATCGTGATGGGTCGGGCGCGAGTCCAATTCTTGTTGGCGATCCTCATAATTGCTTGATACACCCGAGAACGGTTGCCCCCCGAGCCTAGGTCGCTTAAGAGCGGGTGAGGCTTGAATCGATACCCCGGGTGAAGTTATCTTGACGAAAACGCGCGTTCCGCTTTCAGCGTTGGGCGGTGTCGACCGCTTATCAACCATCGGCCGTCTTTATCGTGGCGGTTGGTTTTCTTGACATTTAAGGCGTGGCGTTTGGTGTTTCCGAGGCCGCCCGGAGACAACCATTGGTGAGAAGACGGAGCGTTGTGACCTTTCGTATCCCGGTCCCCTTCGCGCCAGAAATCTGCACTATAAATAGCCCTTCTGCTGAATTCATTTCTCACGCTTTCAAGATTTGCTCTGCCAACGACCGACTCGTCTGCCGCCGACTTGCATTCGAGTCATTTACATCTATTTGCGACCGATCTTCAACATCGCCAAGGTACGAATCGACCGCTCCCTTTACTCTTTTTATGCTTGAGTTTTTCTTGAAAGTACTTCGTGCTTTTCCACGCCTCGTGATAGGGGGTGTCAGGTCGAGGGATGGCCAGCTCGCCCCCTCTCATGAGTGCTTTGCTCGATCGACCTGACTCGATCCCTTTATCACAGGTGTTTGTGTATGCCACGGACGAAGTTAATCGCCAGTATTCGGAAAACCGTCCCGCTCTTTCGCCACATACATGTCGGGGCGGGCGAGGCCAAGTCGTCTTCGGCGACAAAAGTTCTAGCTCTTCCAGCGAGCTTCCTCGGCGGCCTGCGGGCTCGAGTTCTCGTTCTTCCGGTCGGGATCGGCCCGGCTCCAGTCTTCGGTCCCGTGTCAGTCCCATTCTGCCGAAGGCGAGCAACTCTCCACCGCCCGGGGGCGTTGTATCCCGAGTGGAGGAGAAGAGGAAGACGCCGATGTGATTATCATTGATGATGACGGCGCAGAGTGCCGTCCGTGCGTGGATGAGGAGATGGTGGAGGCCGGCGGCGGCGGCCGAAGAAGTCCATGGAGAAGAGGTGGCTCAACCCGAAGTCAATATTTCGGTTTGGAAGCCAACCTCGGAGGGTCGAACGAAGGGGTCGGCCGAGGTTCAAGCGAGGTCGAAGTCCGCCGACGTAGCTCGGGAGGTGTCGACATGTCTTGGGTGTCGGAGACTCTTGCTCTAACAGGAGCATTCTTACGGTCGGTCCACGATGCTTTGCCCGATCTACGGAGCGCGCCAAAGACTCACCGGCCGGAGGATAAGAGGTATGAAGGAGGCGAAGATATCGCGACTTACTCTTCCAACTTCAAGTTCACGATGTATCGGCTCGTGCTCGAGAAGATGAAGATTACCCATCCTTTCACCGAATTCCGTAGCGGCGTCTTGCGCCATATTGGGGTCGCCCGCTTCACGCCTCTTCATCAAAGCGCATGGGCGTTTTAAAGACCTTTGAGGTGTCTTTGACTTGACCAAGTGGGTCGGCGGTATCGATGATGCTTTTCTTTGCTATCTTGGTGGTGGCTCGAGAGAAGGCCAACAAGGAGAAAGGGAGCAAGTCTCCTTCAAGATGCGAAAGACCCATCGCCGATTTTTCAAAGCGTTCGAGAGTCGTTGGGAGCGGCTGGAAAAGCCAGTACTTTTGGATCGTTCCAAGCAAGAGGCGGCAAGGCCGTTTGTGAGAGGTCAATGGACGGGATCTTTGGGTCCCCTTACTTCCCTATTATGTGGAATGAGGCTCATTTCTGCGGCGTAGGAGATTACATCTATACTGATGAAAGATCTCGGGTGAGGCCGACACGGAGACTTTGGAGATGATAAGGTCATTTGGCGGGCATGATGCGTCCCGAGATCCTAAGGCGACATACCTTGCCGCCCCTTTTGTCTTGTCTGAAGGCTATGAACCGAGGCCGAGATTGGTTCGCTTTTGAATTTTTTCGTCCTTATATTACATTGTTGACTTTCTCTTTTTCTTCTAACTCACGACTCGTTATTTCGCGAAAGGATGGCCGGCAAAAGCCGGAAGCGCTCGCCTCCGATCCCGGCTTTGAAGGAGGCTAAGGGACTGGCGCTTCTCGGTCGGGGGTAATCCTGAACCTTCCTCCAAAGTCCCTCACACCCCTAAGAGCGAGGAAGAAGCCGGCCGGGCAGAATCTGGTCGCCTCCTCCCGATCACCGATCGCTCACCCAAGCGGGCCAAGCGTGATTGTCGGGTCCGGCCCGCCAGCGGAGGAGGTTCCCATCATTCATTCGAAAGCTTGGGTGCGGCCGATCCGGAGCGATCTGAAGAAACCCATGGCGCTCTGCGCTTCACTCTGTATGGGTTCGATAAAGTCATGGCGAGTGGTGGCGAATCGATGGTAATTTTATCTTCTTAGTCTTGTACTTTTCATTTACCTTTGTTCGAGCGACTAATAAATCCTTCGACTGAATTTTGCGAGAAAGGACAAGGCTTTAGCCGAGGCGCGACTAAAGTATGACAAGCTCCTCCATCGAAGAAGGAGGCCACGAAACGGGGAGGAAGACCGGCCAGACCAAGCCGCAAAGAGGAACAAGGAGCTTGCTTCTCGTGTCGCTACTTTGAAGGCCGACGGATGCTACGGCCAAGAGAGAGAATTGCTGGGGCGGCCGATAGGGCGAGTGGAGGGAACGATCCGAAAGGTGGCCCGTGCCGGTCGAGGGCGGCAATTGAAGCGGTTTACAATGCTCTCGGGCGTCGCGGGTATTGAATACCGTCTGCAGTCAACTTTGATGACAAGATGGTCGAGCCCACGCCTTATGTCGAAAATAATAAGATCATGTTGCTGCGAGAATATGACGAAGCGAGGCAACGCGTCATTCGCCCGACCACCATTCTCTTTTGAAGCCCGCTGCGGCGGTGTAATTTTGTAATTTTAAATTGCCTTGGGCGACAATTTTTACGCCTCGTGCGGTTCTTTCATTCGTGGCGCTTCGGCTTGTAGCGTCCCATATTTGTAATGACAATCTTTACTTGCTTACAATTATGCCCGTTCGAATTTATATTGCTATGTCTGCGTACTTCTTGCATTTATTCGCCTTATTTCGTTTTGAACTTGTGGGCAGCTCGGTGGCGTTTAAATACTACTTCAATAGCGCTCGTTTTTGGTCGCTTTCTTTGCGCGCCTTGTATGTTTATTTTCTCTAAGTCTTTGAGCTTTAAGGCGTTCGGTCGTCATTCGTGCTTATTTCGAAAGCATCCATTCTTTGATAAGTTAATGTCCCAGCGGGGCCTTGGATCGCTTCGGCGACCTTCAATCGAGCCCTTTCGATGGCATTTAAGGTAGATCGTTTTTCGACGACCTAAGCGTTGTTGGGCCATTTTCGATGGCGCTCGGTTGGGACCGTTTGACGGTCCGTCTTTCGATTGGTCGTTTGACGATCTAAGGTTTCTTGAGTTTTAACCTTGGGCCATTCGATGGCACTTTCGGTTGGGACCGTTTAAACGGTCGCTCGATTTAGATCGTTTCGACGATCTCGGCAACTTTGATAAGTCTTGATCGCTCCTTTGCCACGGGCAATCTTGAAGCGGCCGGTCATACATTCTTGCGAGAAAGTAAAGAACACATCGTGTTTTTAAAGGTCGAGCCTCTGTAAAAAACCCGGTGGGAAAAGAGCGCTGCACGCTTTTCATTGATAAGTCGGTCGTTATTACATTCAAATCTCTTGTTACATTCAAACGTAATATTTCCTAAGTTTTCGCATTCCATGTTAGGGGATAGTCGCCCCATTCATGGTTTCCAGCTCGTATGCCCCGCGCGGTCTTCTTGATGACTCGTCACGGACCTTCCCAATTTGGTGCCGAGCTTCCCTTGGCGTGCATTCTTGTTCCCCCGCGTCGGCCCGTCTTAGAACGAGGTGGCCGACCGAAAATTCTCTCTTTTGAACTCGGCGTTGTACCAGGCTGCGACCTTACATTTGATCAATTGCTCTCTTAGCGAAGCTTGGAGTGCGCAGATTCTTCAATTAGGTCGATTCTTCTCGGATAGCCGATGGCCGTTGTCAACCACTTTGTAGGGGTTTGAAGTCCTCCATTCAGCTCGCCCATTTCTATGGGTATCACGGCATCGATTCCAGTACACCAATCGAAGAGGCGACTCTCCGGTCGATGAATGAGGGTCGTCCCAGAGGCCCATAGAACGGATGCGACTCTTCGACCCGAGTTCCGCTTCGCTTCATCCGGTCTTCGCTTTAAACCACGTAAGATAACTCTGTTGGCGCCTTGACTTGGCGTTAGTGCGGGGTGCTCGGCCGAGGTGAAACGCCGCTTTGTTTGACCCCCTAAGTCGGCCAACATCTCTCTGAATCTCTTGTCAGTGAACCGGGTGCCGTTGTGCATTATTAATTCTTTGGGGAATCCCAAAATCGGGCTAGTACACACCGTCCAGAAGAATTTCTTGACTTTGGCCGATGTGATTGTTGCAAGTGGCTCGGCCTCGATCCACTTAGTAAAGTAATCTCTTGCCACGATCAAGAACTTGAACCGCGGCACGGAGCGGTGGAAACGGGCCTAGAAGATCCATGCCCCACCAGCGAGCGGCCAAGGTGAGGCAAGACTTTGTAATTACGAGGAAGGTGCAATGTGGACATCGGCATGTACTTGGCATTTCTTGCATTTTTGAACAAGCTTCTTGGCGTCTTCATCCATGGTCGGCCGATAATAGCCGCCACGAGGGCTTTCTTTGCTATGGAGCAGCGCCCGGTGACTCCTGGCGCGCCTTCATGAATATCCTTTAGCACATGGTCGGCCGGCCCGACGTAAGACACCTTAACAATGGAGAGGAGAATCCTCTCTGCAGCACAATTTTCCTTCTATCACGTGAGTATTTGGTGCCTACGAGCCTAACCAACTTCGCTGCTACGTCGCTTCGGTTCTTCACCTTCAACGATGTACCTCAGGATAGGGGCGATCCAATCTGAATCCGTGGTGACACACAGAACGGACAACGGCTGACTTGGCTTGGTCGAGACGCTCGGTCGATTTAATGTTTCTTGAATCACACTTCTATGATTCCACAGGTTTTGGTACTTGCCGTTTTGATAGAATATCTGCTCCGAACATTTTCGGTTCGAGGCACATGTACCACTTCAGCTCGGTCGAACTGCTTGAGCAGTTCTCTCACCTTTGCTAGATAACTTTTCAGCACGTCGTCTTTAGCATCATACAATTCCTTGATCTGTGAGACTACGAGTAGGGAATCGATCCGAGTTCAACCCACATCAACATTGAAGTCTCTCGCGAGCGTGCAGTAGGCAATACGCCCTCATATTCGGCCGATTATTTGGCGTATGGAAAGCGAAAGTCAAAGACACCTCCACGGCGGGCCTTCGAATTTTCTAGAATTAGGCGGCTCCACTTCCTTTACTATTAGACGACCCATCTACGTGCAAGATCCAGGTCGTTCCAGCTTGATCTTCTGGAGTAGGAGTCATTTCTGCTATAAAGTCGGCCAGCACCTGAGCTTTTGCGGCCGATCTGGATTCGAATTTGATGCCAAACTCACTGAGTTCTACCGCCCACTTTATCATACGCCCCGCCAGATCTGGCCGATGAAGGACTTGCCTGATAGGCTGGTCGGTCCTTACCACGACCTGGTGGGCCACAAAGTAGGGTCTCAATCTTCTAGCGACTATTAGGAGTGCAAGGGCAAACTTCTCTATCTTACGGTATCTCACTCGGGCCGCTGGAGTACTTTACTTATGAAATAGATCGATTCTGCTTTGCTCGTTCTCTCTAACTAGCACAAAGATCGAGAACTTCTTCTGTTATGGCCAAGTACAGATATAACGTCTCGCCTGGTAACGGCTTGGTCATGATCGGCGGGCTAACCAAAGCTTGCTTTAACTCATCAATGCTCGGCGGGCATTGCTCGGTCCACTCGAAGTCCACCTCTTCTTGGCCGATCTAAATAGTGGGCGACTTGCGAGCCGCTTTGGGGATGAACTGGATAGGCGGCCACCATGCCATTTAGTTGTTGTATTTCTTTTTTTCGATGTGGGCGGCCTCATATCGGCGACCGCCTCTACACTTTTCGGGGTTTGCTTCTATCCTCTTTCGATCGGTGGAAACCCAAGAATCTGCCGCCCTCACCCCAAAGGTACACTTTTCGAGATTTAGTCTAAGTGAGTTCCTCTAGCTTCTTCAAATATTTCTCTGAGGTCGCTCACGTGGTGCAGGTCGATTCGCTTTTGATGATCATGTCGTCCGGATAGACCTCTGAGATCGACCGATCCGTCTTTTAAAAATCTTGTTCATCATCCGCCGGTAGGTCGCTCGGCGTTCTTGATTTCAAAGGGCATCACCTTGTCTTGAAAATTTCCCGATCGGTCATGAAGGCTGTCTTGTGCGATCGGGCGGATACATCGTGATCTCGATTGTATCGAGTAAGCATCCGAAAAAGACGAGTGGTTTGTAGCGAGGCCCCATCGACCAAACTTGTCGATGTTGGAGTGCGAGGAAGGCATCCTTCCGGGCATGCCTTATTTAAATCGGTATAGTCCACACACATCCTCCATTTTCCATTCTTCTTCTTAACCAAAGACGACATTGGATAGCCAGGTCGTGTATTTGATCTCTTCTATGAAATTGGCCTTTACGAGGTCCTCAACGGCCTTTGCAGCGGCTTGAGATTTTTCCTCGCTCTGAGTACGTCTTCTCTGAGCGACCGGCCTGGCCCCTTCATCGATCGAAAGTTGATGGCGAGCCACTTCGATGGGGATCTGCGGGCATGTCGATGCACGCCATGCGAGCAGTCGGCATAGTCTCTTAAGCATTTGCATGCAAGATCTTGCTTCACTTGCTCTGGTAGGTCACTACCGAGGCTTTACTGCTTTTGGATGGGTCGTCACCCAATTGAACATCTACCAACTCTCCATGAGGCTCTGGTCTTATCAGCCTGTGTTTCAGTTCTCGAGCCAAATCATCATCATTGTCTTACGGGTCATTATGCGGATCATATCGGCGTCCAAATCGCGACATTGACTTGATGGCCTTCACTAGTGCTCGAGCGTTCGGGCCACGATCTACCTCGTCACATATTTCTTGGTATAGGCGTGGCTTCTTCTTCAGCGATTCAAGGTCGGCCGCCAAGGTAACCACTTGGTCGTCCTTGCTATAGAATTTCATTTTTAGATGCACCGTTGATGTAACGGCCTCTAGCTTACCCAAAGTCGGCCTACCAATAATACATTGATAGCGAGGATTTGAGGGGAGTACAAGGAACGCCGTCTGACCGTCCCGTGCAGTACTATCCCGGTGTCATCACCAAATGTGACCCGACTCGATCGTTCCCCAGCGGGTATGTGGTCGCCCCATTGAAACTCGTTGTTAGAGGAGTAGGCTCGGCACGGGGAATTATCTCGCTTGATCGACCTTTATCTTGTCGATCAAATCTTCAAACATGATATCGGTAGAGCTACCTTGATCGACCGAGGATTCTCTGCACTACGTGTTTGCCATGACGACCACGATTACCAATGGAACATAACTATTAGGCTTGCCGTCGTATAGGTCGCCATCACCCGAACGAGATAGAAGTGCGCTCGGCCGGTGGTGGTCTTTGAAGTGGATGCGACCATTAACAACTCGTCCCCACTTTCTCTTGGTGGCTTTGTTAGATTCCTGCGATCCGGGGTTTCCACCATGAATAACCATCGCAACATTACGGCCTTTAGGCTGCCGAGGGTGTCACGATCTTGGATCGATCCTTGTTTTAGGTGCTTTCAGGGGCGGGGCCCTTCCTCTATCTGGATCGGCTTCTTGCTTTTCTCTTGAGGTCGGTCGCCTTCCTCGGCCTCGCATACTTTCCCAACTTGCCTTTACGAATAAGCTCTTCGATGTCATCTTTGAGGGCCATCGACGATCGTTAGTGTCGTGCCCGCTTACTCTTGTGGTAGCGACAATATCTTTTAGTCGGTCGTGCCCCTTCTTGAGCCGCGAGTGGTTCAGTCGCTTAACTCCCACAAACTCATTGTTCGCACTCGCTATAGATCTGCGCGCAATAGAGGTGTTGAGTCGAGTCGCGATGATCGAACTTTTATCACGGAAGTCGGGCCGATTGTCGCGGCGACTTTCATACCCTTTAGCCGCTTTCTTGCTTTCCTCTTTGGGCGGCGCGCGACGGCCTTTCTCGCAGCCCAAAGTCTCTTCATATGCCATATGGGCGTTTGCTCTCGTCAGAAGTAGCCGAGATCTTGGTAATGGTTCGGTGAATTCTTCTGAACCGGTGGTCGGTCGAATACCACGCTTGGATATTTCAACTTGTCCTTATCGACAAGTCACGAGCAGAACTTCGGCTTGATGATTGAACCGGTCGATATCTTGTCTCAACGTCTCATTCTGCGCTTGAGCAGCCAGAGTCCAAGTATTCCTCGTATCGGTATTGCACCGGTTGGCGGTGTAGTGAGACAAGAAGATTACGATCAGTCGTCCCGGAGGAGATGGAATTGGGTCGCGAGAGACTCCCACCATTCCAATGCTCGGCCGTCCGGATCGGGAAAGAGCACGCATTTCATGGTCGGTCCCAATTCCTATAGCGCGCGGTAATTGTTGAAGTAACGGAGATGCTTGTCGGGATCTCCTCGGCCGTCAAACTTGTTGAGATTGGGCGGCTTGCGGAGATCTCTCGGAATCTTATAACGCCCGATCTCCCACGGAGAACGGGCGTGCTCGTCCCGAATGGCGTTCGACCCAAAGGGGTTGCATTGCGAGCATGCCTCGTTGCGGCATTCCATAGAATCCTCCGGATGGGCGGTTGGTGGAAGGCGAGGTGGCCTCTGGGCGCTCGCTTTGGCCTCTCCTAGGCCGATCGCGGCGTCGCCCCTAATTCTCCCATTTACGTAATCTTCCATTCTTCACGAGAATCCCAAGATCTGCTTCTCGGCCGAAGCGTGACCGGACGACTCATTAGAGGAGTATCACGGTGGGCGCGGCGGCCGTGTCGGGGCGGTAGCTAGAATCTTCATAGTCATCGGACATCGAGCGGCGTCTCTGCGCGTTCTGCTTCGCGGGCGACTGCGTGCCTGCGCTTCTTCTCGCCGGAGAATGATGAGTAGTGCTCTCTCGCGCGTGAAATGCTCCTTCGAGGAGGAGCGGTGTCTTCGCGCGCGATCGGCGGCGAGTGAAGGTTCTCCGTCTTCGCCTGCGAGCGGCCGAATCGAACCTCTTTCATGCGGGAGATGAGCGCATCTCGGTCTCTGCGATCACTGATTCTTGTTTTGCAAGATTTGCAAAGCGGCTTGAGTAACATGGTCGGCGAGAGGTTCACGGATGCCCGCTTCAACCAGGCTCGGGCGGCAAATCTCGAGAACGGCCGGATGGATCTGGCGGAGGACCAGGTCCACGGCCGTTGTGTACCGAAGTTCTTGTCGTGGAAGTCCACGAGATTAGTGGGATCGTGGCGGCCACGCCCTCAGGGTCCGCTGGCGATTACGCCGGAGGATTGAGTCGAGAGGGCGGCCCGCGTGCGGGGCGGTCGCGTGGAGCCATGAATGTGGTAGGATAGCGCCGCGGGCCTCCCAGCATCGTGGTCGCCAATTGATCGTGCATCGACCAATGAAGTGTTGAAGTGTTGATTGCTCGTCTATGGGCGGTCGTTGAATAGGTGAAAGGGCCGGTCCCGGCTTCACGCGTTGAGCACCTCGGGTGGTACACCGCAAAGACACTCCGGCGATCTAGTGAGAGGTCGCCGGGCGGATAGCACAAGGTTAGAAGAGCGTGCACGATGCCGTGTGCGAATGGCGTATATATACTGGCGATGTCCGAGAAGCCGTTATGCGAGAATTTCGGCGGCGAATGCGCTCAAGCGTGTTGGGCGATCGTGATGGGGTGGCCGCGAGTCCAATTCTTTGTTGGCGATCCTCATAATTCTTTGATACACCCGAGAATGAGAAAGCTTGAAAGGGCAATGATAAATTCCCATTTGAGGAAAAGTTTGATTGGTTTCAACTAAAGCATGCACAAAGAAGACAAAAAGAAAAATGCTTTCAATAAATTTAACTTTCATTACACACGCACTCTAGACTCATGCATAATTAATGCATTTCATGTCATAGTTTGCATACATTTTCATCCATGCATTCCACTGACACTGTTTTCTGACATGGTAACTGATTTTGCTCTTGCATTTTCTTTAATTTTCTGCTATCGGTCTTGCCCTGACATCGTCTCCATTGTAATATAGCTCTGATGTCGTACTTTTTAAATTTCGTAGTTTTCGATTCGCCTCTACAATCACATATTTCACCGGTTAGAATTGAGGTTCATACCCGTACTTATCTTACTTTGATAATACAACAAAACATGGAGAACATGGTTTTGTGTATTATAGCGTAAGAGAGTAAGCACGGAGGGGCAACTGTGAACACTCAATTTTTAACGGTATTTTTCACTTTTTTCGAAAAATCACAAAAAAATAATCGCTTTTTGGTGTGTTTTCGAATTTTAGTGTTAAATTTGTCACTTTCCCGTTATTTTTACTATTTTTAGTTAAACAAAAAATAAAAAATACATAATTGGAAAATTACAAATAAGTAGATTTAATTAATTGTGTTACAATGTGTTTTTACTACAATCCAAAAATAAATAAATTACAAATCCGAAAATAACATAACAAACAGAAATTAGGGTGCTCCAAACTGCTCCAAGTTGCTGATGGGCCTGGTCCATAGCTCCAAATCTGAAATACGGTCAAGGCCCAGTCAAATAATAATTAATGCCTAAAACCTAATTGATCAGTATAAACCCACAGTCAAGCAGTAGTCAAAAGGGGGACAACAGAGGATGAATTTCAAGGAAAAATCACCACAAAAAAAAATTAGGTTTCACACTGAAACCTAATCATCCAAACAGACAGATCTAAAATAAAAAAAATGTAGAGAAGAAGAGCCAAATCAGAAAAATGTAGAAGACAACCTCCTCTACTCCCACACACCACAGCCGCCACCACTACAAACTATCCCCTCCCTCTCCTGTAACACCCCCTTCTAACATAAACCACTATTTTAATATTTTGAAAATCAGAGTCTATAAAAACTTTCAGTGCGACCACACGAGGGTGTCACATTTAAACCACCACAATTAAACTCCAAAACAATAATCAAATTAAACTCCAATTTAAGAGATACATAGCACCAATTAATCCGAGGATAAGTACTACAGCAGCGGAAAATAACATAATTAACATAATAGTTCAAAACATAAAGAAATAACAAGGACTAAACATCCCCCCCGGTGCTACGTATCAGAGCTGCCTCTACCACACTAGAAGAAGGTACTCTAGTCACCTTCAGTCACCGTCACCTGCAGTTGCCGACATAAGAAGCAACATAACGCAGTAGGGTGAGTCTCAATACATGGGTAATAATAGATAAAACAAGAAACACGGTAGAACAGGCACACCAAAGATACAGTCAATTCAAATACACCAAAAATACAGTTAAGTTAGGTACATCAGAAATACAGTCACACCCAATACACCACTAGTTTATGAACACCCAAATCAGTCACCAGCAATTGAATGCAATGTATGAGATGCAACCCAAAACTCCACGGGCATATGCATGTGGATCCATCACCAAATTTGCCTTGAGGGCATTCACCAATAATTTAAGAGGCCGAGGCCTATTCACCAAAATGCATATGATTATGCGACACCATGACTATGCACCAGAAACACCAAACCACCAAAAGAAAGCAATAGCATGCTCACCAATAGCCTTAGAGACTCACTGACACCAAGGAAAGGTCATAGACCCCACTCACCAAATATTTATTCACCAACAATATACAACACCATAAATAGTAACCTTACAGAGACTAAAAGGGCACCAAGAACTAATTCTACACCAAAGGACTAAAGCCACTCCAAGGACTAAAGTCAACACCAGGGACTAACCCACACCTAGGGACCAAAACACCTCTTAGGGACCTTTTCAACGCCCAGGGACCATTTTGACGCCTAAGGGCTAAACTGACACCTTAAGGACTAATTTGGCACCTAGGGACTAATCGACACCTCGGGGACCAATCGACACCTAGGGACTAATTTGAACCCACACACACACGGGCGCCAAGTTGCGCCTTTGCGCTTGCGCAAAGTTGGCGCCCATCACTTAGACACAGGCGCCAAGTTGCGCCTTGGGCAGCCAAAGTTGGCGCCCATCACTTGTTTTCTGAGCGCCAAGTTGCACCTTGGGCAGCCAAAGTTGGCGCCCATCACCTAGGCAACAAAGACACTGAGCAGAACACAGGCGGCCAAAATGGCGCCAGAATTAACTGAGGACACCAGCGCACACATGCGCATTTTGGGCAGCCAAATGGCGCCCTGTGCATGCGCAAAGACAACATGCACACCCACCCACCCAAAGCACTACTCAGGCGCGCTTGGGCAGCCAAATGGCGCCCCTGCGCGACCACACACTGCGCACGCACACAAGCGATTGCATTAGGCGCCTGGCTTGCCAATTTGGCGCCCGGTCTTGCGCCACACCCCAACCTGCACTTCCCAACAACCCGAACACACACCGGCGCATTGGGGCGGCCAAATGGCGCCACACACAACACACCCCACCTGAACTTCGTTTCACCCCACTGCACACACAGGCGCCAATTTCCTGCAAAGTTGGCGCCTCTAACACTGTTCCTGCCCAACCAGATACCACAACCCACCCACAGACACGGCGCCTAAATCTGCGCATTTGGCGCCCCATTATCTTTGCACACCCCACGCAAAGAACCAAACGATAACCCGAGCGCCTAATTCCTCAGACCGGCGCCCACTGCATTGCCCAAACCGATCCCAAACCCCACCTGCACACTGCACCAGGCGCCTAAATCCTGCAGATTTGGCGCCCCTCCCCTATGCCCAGCACAACCCGAAACCCCTTCACAAACACCACACCACCAAAATCCCTCCTAGTCAAGCAATCACCCAAACACCTAGTAAGCACATGCTTTCTCCTATTTAATTTATGTTGAATTGATAATTAATCACCCTAATACAAATTGACATACATCAAGCAATTCAAGATTCAACAAAGAACCATATTAACATGTAACAACAACACCATATCATCATGAAAATCAATAACATACTCATTCAATTCCACACAAATCATTCATATACATTATAAATCAGCCACATAATTACTCCTAACACCTAATCCCTATGATTTCATGGTTTATAAATTATTAACTACGAAAGAGAGCCCCCATACCTTTTACAATTGAAGAAGACACCTAATCTTTCAAGAAGAATCATCCCAAGACCCCAACACTCCAAGCTTTCCTTCTTCCTCCTTGAATCAAGCGCTCCTCTCCTTCTTTCTCTCTACGGTCGTCGCGCTCTCCTCTCTCTCACTCTTCTCACTTTCTAATTTTTGATTTTCTCTCTAATGAGGTTTCTCCTAAGACCCTAAGGTTTTATTAATTGGGTTTGGGCCACTTAACTCCAATGGGCCCTAAATGCACACCCCTAATCACTTTCTCACATCCCTCCTATTTAACTAAAATACTTCTCATTTATTTATTACACACCACTCCTTATTTAACTTAAATACCTTATTATTATTTTAATATGGCCAACTAAAATACTATTTAATTAAATTAGTTAAATAATTACTTGATTAATTTTGGGGCGTTACAATTCTCCCCCACTTAGGATATTTTCGTCCTCGAAAATTTAACTATTATGGACAATGCACAACTTAAACACTCACCACAACAGACAATAGATTCTAGCAGAGTACCCTTAACGAAACACGTACCTCTAAATGCAATCATCATTCTTCCGTAGGCTCCGTACCTGCCAGGACAAACACCCTCCCGCTAGACCTCTCCTTCTTCGGCTTTGGACACTTGGTACTAATGTGCCCCATTTATCCACAGTTGTAGCAGACCACATCTCGCTTCTCACACTTAGCAGCTATATGACCCTCTTTACCACACTTGAAGCACTTGTTGACCATGCAATCTGGACTCTTATGTCCCGGCTTACCACACTTGTGACACACAATGCCCGCAGAGCGCGTCTCCCACTTGGCTTCTTGCCCGAACTCTCCTCTCCTGCCCCTTACCACGAAACATCATAGGGCTTCCCACGAAACCTGAGAACCTCTCTTTTCTTTCACTATCTTGTATGAACGATTGCTATCTTCCTCGAAAATCATGCGGCTATCAACCGGTCATTAAACACCCTTATCTTCTGGTAACCAATCACCTTCTTGATGTCATGCCTTAGCCCGTTCTCAAACTTGATACACTTCAAAATTCGAACTAGCATCATTAGTGTAATGAGGGTAGAACTTGGACAATTCCACAAACTTTGCCGCATACTCCGCCACCGCTTATCCCCTTGCTTGACTCGGAAATTCCAATTCCTTCTTTCCTCTCACGTCCTCTGGGTAGTACTTCCTCATGAACTCCCTCTTAAACACATCCCACGAGATCTCTCCCCCAGCAGCTTCCAATCTCTCCAGAGTTCCCAGCCACCAATCATCGGCTTCTTCAGATAACATGTGAGTACCATACCTCACCTTCTGCGCAGGCGTACTATCCATAACCCAGAAAATCCTTTCGATATCCTTCAACCATGCCAAAGCTCCATCAGGATCATATCGACCTTTGAAAGTAGGCGGATTCTCCCTTTGGAACGTTGCCAAATTACGTGCACCAGCATCCGCAACAGCCTGCTGATTCCCCACAGCCTGAGCCATTGCTTCTAGAGCAGCAGCAAGAGCAGCATCATTACGTCCAGCCATCTTAGCTTATAATTGAAACAAGAGTTCAGTTAGAACGAGTAACAAGACTCGAGAATCAAAAGACTAAAGACTCAACGACTTGGTCGGACAGACCGAACTGCTCTGATACCACTAATGTAACACCCCCTTCTAACATAAACCACTATTTTAATATTTTGAAAATCAGAGTCTATAAAAACTTTCAGTGCGACCACACGAGGGTGTCACATTTAAACCACCACAATTAAACTCCAAAACAATAATCAAATTAAACTCCAATTTAAGAGATACATAGCACCAATTAATCCGAGGATAAGTACTACAACAGCGGAAAATAACAAAATTAACATAATAGTTCAAAACATAAAGAAATAACAAGGACTAAACATCCCCCCGGTGCTACGTATTAGAGCTGACTCGACCACACTAGAAGAAGGTACTCTAGTCACCTTCAGTCACCGTCACCTGCAGTTGCCGACATAAGAAGCAACATAACGCAGTAGGGTGAGTCTCAATACATAGGTAATAATAGATAAAACAAGAAACACAGTAGAACAGGCACACCAGAGATACAGTCAATTCAAATACACCAAAAATACAGTTAAGTTAGGTACATCAGAAATACAGTCACACCCAATACACCACTAGTTTATGAACACCCAAATCAGTCACCAGCAATTGAATGCAATGTATGAGATGCAACCCAAAACTCCACGGGCATATGCATGTGGATCCATCACCAAAATTGCCTTGAGGGCATTCACCAATAATTTAAGAGGCCGAGGCCTATTCACCAAAATGCATATGATTATGCGACACCATGACTATGCACCAGAAACACCAAACCACCAAAAGAAAGCAATAGCATGCTCACCAATAGCCTTAGAGACTCACCAACACCAAGGAAAGGTCATAGACCCCAACTCACCAAATATTTATTCACCAACAATATACAACACCATAAATAGTAACCTTACAGAGACTAAAAGGGCACCAAGAACTAATTCTACACCAAAGGACTAAAGCCACTCCAAAAACTAAAGTCAACACCAGGGACTAAACCCACACCTAGGGACCAAAACACCTCTTGGGACCTTTTCAACGCCTCAGGGACCATTTTGACGCCTAAGGGCTAAACTGACACCTTAAGGACTAATTTGGCACCTAGGGACTAATCTGACACCTCGGGGACCAATCTGACACCTAGGGACTAATTTGAACCCACACCTAGATACAGGCGCCAAGTTGCGCCTTGGTCGCATAAAGTTGGCGCCCATCACTTAGACACAGCGCCAAGTTGCGCCTTAGCGACCAAAGTTGGCGCCATCACTGTGTGCAACAACACACCAAAGAACACAGGCGGCCAAAATGGCGCCCTGTCACTAGACACCAGCGCACATAGGCGCATTTTGGGCAGCCAAATGGCGCCCAGTGCAACACAACATGCACACACACCCACCCGCACCACTCGGCGCGCTGGGCGACGAAAATGGCGCCCCTGCGCAACACCACACACCTGCACGCACACAAACAGTGCACTAGGCGCACTAGGCTTGCCAATTTGGCGCCCGGTCTTGCGCCACACCCCAACCCAGAATTTCCCAGCAACCTAGAACACACACCAGGCGCATTGGGGCAGCCAAAATGGCGCCCCTACGCAACACACCCCCACCCAGAACTCGTTTCCAGCCCCACTTGCACACACAGGCGCCAATTTCCTGCAAAGTTGGCGCCCCTAACACTGTTCCTGCCCAACCAGATACCACTACCCACCTGCACAGTACACCAGGCGCCTAAATGCTGCAGATTTGGCGCCCCCCTGTGCTGCACCCCCACGCAGCAACCAAACAGTAACCCAGGCGCCTAATTCCTGCAGAATTGGCGCCCCCCCACTGGATTGCCCAAACCGATCCCAAACCCCACCTGCACACTGCATCAGGCGCCTAAAACCTGCAGATTTGGCGCCCCCTCCCCTATGCCCAGCACAACCCGAAACCCCTTCACAAACACCACACCACCAAAACCCCTCCTAGTCAAGCAATCACCCAAACACCTAGTAAGCACATGCTTTCTCCTATTTAATTTATGTTGAATTGATAATTAATCACCCTAATACAAATTGACATACATCAAGCAATTCAAGATTCAACAAAGAACCATATTCACATGTAACAACAACACCATATCATCATGAAAATCAATAACATACTCATTCAATTCCACACAAATCATTCATATACATTATAAATCAGCCACATAATTACTCCTAACACCTAATCCCTATGATTTCACGGTTTATAAATTATTAACTACGAAAGAGAGCCCCCATACCTTTTACAATTGAAGAAGACACCTAATCTTTCAAGAAGAATCATCCCAAGACCCCAACACTCCAAGCTTTCCTTCTTCCTCCTTGAATCAAGCGCTCCTCTCCTTCTTTCTCTCTATGGCCGTCGCGCCTTTCCTCTCTCACTCTTCTCACTTTCTAATTTTTGATTTTTCTCTCTAATGAGGGTTTCTCCTAAGACCCTAAGGTTTTATTAATTGGGTTTGGGCCACTTAACTCCAATGGGCCCTAAATGCACACCCCTAATCACTTTCTCACATCCCTCCTATTTAACTAAAATACTTTTCATTTATTTATTACACACCACTCTTTATTTAACTTAGATACCTTATTATTATTTTAATATGACCAACTAAAATATTATTTAATTAAATTAGTTAAATAATTACTTGATTAATTTTGGGGCGTTACATCTCCCACCTTCGGCCACCATCTCTATCTCCACTGAACCACCCCTACTCATCCACAAACCACCATCAGCCACCCACCGTCACCTAACCCCACTCCACCTCCGATCATCTCTCTCTCTCACTCTCGCAACACCAATCACCGAAACCACCATCCCTTCCTCCATTCGCGATACCTTCCCCTTCACCCTCTCTCACACTCGCTCTGCCTCCATCTCTCTCCGAAACCGGCACGTTTCTTCCTCCACCCATGGCGCTCTCTCATTTCGTTCCTCTCCCTCTGCGTGAGTAATGGAAGCTTCACAACACTCCCTCTCTCATTCCTCAGTCACAGAACTCGCAGCATCTTCTCTCTCTCTCTCTCTCTCTCTCTCTCTCTCTCTCACAAGAGGCGAATTTTTCTCCTGGTTTCTCTCTCTGCAGGGTTGCTGGCTGCACTGGGATTGAAGGAAGGAAGGAAGAAATTAGGTTAAGGTTTTTTTTGGTTATTCCCTTATATACCCTTAGTTGATTATGTAATTTCCTTTTTTTTAATTGTAATCAAATTTGCTACACACACCCATTCCATTCAGTTTGAAAACCCCCACCTCTGCGAGCCCATATCTGTTTTATTTGTGATCCAACGCCCCAGACCAAAAAATGTATCGGGGCCACCTCTTTTTACACCCCTTTATTAAGAATACAACCCATCGTAACTATCTGCACCCCCTTTTACTATTGAAACACCCCATTTCGTTTCTTAATTATTTTTATTATCATTCCTCAATTTTCTCATTACCAACATTATTATATTATTATATTTATTGTCACTAATTATTTATTCACTTAAAAAAAAAATAATTAGGGCTTGACTTGGATGTACATCTTATCAAGCCCTCAACTTTGATTTAATGGTCTTTAGTTGTACAACTTCGACCTTAAATCCCTTTAAAATAAGATCACAAACCTATAAATTAAATATTGATACTTAACACCTATTTTATAAAAATCCAAAATATAAATGGATTTGATTTGGATGTACATCCTGTCAATCCGGTTTAGGGATCTTTAGTTGTACAACTTGGATCCTAAATCCCTTCAAAATTAAAATCAACCAACAAACAAATTTTCAGGAAGAACTACGTGACTTTGAGTCTCTCATTGCACCGGAGAGTACGTAGGAGCGGGGCTTCCCCGTCAAGTCAAACTAAAATTTTCTTAAATTAGTCCTTTGTACATAATTATATTTCTACTAAATTTTATTAAGTATTATTTTTGGATAAACAAATAACTAAACGACTTATTATTTGCACAAATCAAAGTTAGGATAAACGTCTCTCGGGACGGATGTGTTAGGGAGTGCGGTGAAATTAGGTTTTCACCCTTCCCTACGCATAACCGACTCTCGAATCCGACCTAGTTACGGAGACCACTAACTCTTAGATTAGGTTTTTCTCAATTTTTCCTATCTTTAATAAATTGGGTGGCGACTCCTCAAATAATTATAGTTTTGAGTCGTCTGCGTCGGGATCACGATCACGACACTATTCATTGTCTTGCATGAAATGTTGAGAAGCGTCACTATAACACTATCATAGACATTAAGCTCCACATGCATGACATCAAGACAATTATTTATATCAAAACTAGACGTCTAGACCAATATTGAAGATCAAAACTGCAAACAACTATCAATAGCTACATAGCTTTCTCTCTCTAGCGAGCCTTTTGGCTCACGATGAGTTTCCTACTCTAGTGTGTCATCGTATTATGAGCTCCTCTCCTCCCTTTGTGGAGGTCGTTCTCTCCCTCTCCGTGTGGGTCTCACCCCACGGGTGCTTGGCTTCCTCCACCTAGTAAGTAACATCCACTCCTCTTCTCTCCACCACCCCTTCTTTCCACCATCCTTCCCTCAACCCCACCTTCCCCCTTCCCAAGCTTGTTGTTTGGTCCTTCCTCCTCTTGGGGTATACCACCACCCCAACTCCTTGGCCGATTGCTTTCTTGTTTCAAGCACCTCATCACACCACACCACTCCTCCTCGGATCCATGAAAGATCCGTCGTGCGTCGCCACCATAAAAACCACTTCCACCACCTTCTTGGACCTACTTGCTCACGAGAGACTGATCCTTCAACCTCACACCACTTCCTTGACCCCATTGTCGGTGTTGCGCCCGCCACCCTAATCCCCACACTACCTTCCACAAGTTCTTGCTTTTTCTGCAATGGCATGGCTTCTCCTTTGGTTGTTCTCGTGACTCCCACCCGACCACCTTTAAAACCTACATTGAATCAAGGTGAACCACTGATCTTGATATTTGTCTTTACGGATTACGGTGTCTCTATGTTTTTCTTTGTATTTATTATGTGCATCAGTGTTTTGAGTTTTAAGGCTTCTATCCAAGTGTTTTTAGAAATGATGAAGAAAGAAACAGGTGATACAAAGGTGAGAAGAGTGAAAGATATGAGAAATAGAAGATATTTAAAGTATTGTTTGGAAGAAGAGAAAAAAGAGAAAAACATATAAGACAAATATTTATCACGAGTACAAAGTATCGAAAATTCAAGTACAACAAATGTATTCAACATTTAAATATAAAAATGTAAAACTCATAGTATCTCAAATGGATGTTTTCTAGAGGACTCTAAGAAAATAAGGGATCAATCGTCGCCACAAATGAAGTTAATGGATGGTTATCTGAATAGCCATAGACATCAACCGAGTTGTGCTCATCTTTTGAGGTACTTTGTCATCTCCCATTTAGAGGTCCATATGATGTTTGGGACCGGAAGAACCTCCTAGTAGGTTGATACAGATGTCCTCCTCGGAGCCGTGTGAGCATGAAAGCCCACGCGTCCATGAGCATAATAAGGAGGCTCGAAAACATAGGGCAATATACGGCCATAATAAGTACTTTGGTGATGTACTTTTGGCAACGAATTTTGCAACTTTAATAATGAGTTAGCTACTTTTTAAAACATACTTAGCTACTTTGATGATGTATGATGTTTTGATGTTATGAAAGATATGTTATTTTAATTTGCATAGTAAGCAATTTTAGAGAATAAAAAACCAAAATCCAATCTAAACCAAAGTAATATAAAGTCGGATCAGATTGGATTTGATTTCAATACCAAACTGATTAGATGATAAAAGTGAAAAAACACAATTTGGATGACTTTTCCCCAAATCCAATCGAATCCGCCAAATCGCTAGCAAATGTTATGTTATTTTTTGGGTAGGAACAAGTGTTATTATGTTATGTTACAACATAAACTAAAATAAACTCACAAAATAACGCTTTCAAGCAAGTGCATTGTTGTTCGAAGCAAGTGGATGACATGGAATATACCATTCAATTATGATGCTAGTATATCCTAGGTTCACTAAAAGAATATACTCAATTCAAGATTTTATTAATTAATAAAAAAAAGGAACGTATACAAGCAAATCAGAATTTAATTATTAAAAAATTCATGATTTTTTTTTTTTTTGAGAATTGTCAAATATTTATGATTAGAAATTGGCAAATTGCAATTACGTATGCTAACAGAGAATATAACTTCTCAATGAATCTTTAATAAATGCCACAGTTTCCTCGAAAAGGTTATATATTGAATTCTAGAATCCAATTGGGACACAAGTTTGTTCAAAGATCCTAGGTCTCTCATAATTATGAGGAGATAAAACAAAAGCATACAAAAGGTCAAAAAAAAAAAAAAAGCATACAAGAACATTCGCTTCGTACTGTTTAGTTAATTAGGTGGTCCAGTTCATACTATCCAGTGAGAAAAGAATATGATGCTAAAAACATTTTGTTGTAAAATATGCAACATTTAGCGTTCATCATAACTGGTTGTATTGATAATTTCATTAAATGGGGACGTCAATTTCTAAGTTCGAACACTTAGTGTGACTATGTGATAAATTTCAATTAATGGGGACGTCAATTTCTAAGTTCGAACTCTTAGTGTGACTATGTGATAATGTATGTGATGTTTATCTATCTCTCCCTTGGTCTGAATTGAGTAAAAAAAAAATATGCAAATTTAGGTAGGCTAGTTTTGGCGAAGCCATGACTGAATAAATAATTACTGAGGTTGCTTTAGTTTTTCAATACATATTAAGAGTCTCACATAGGATGTGATATGACCTGAAAAAGAGTATATAAGTGGGAGACACCCTTCAGCTTATAAGCCAATTTTGTACGGTTGAGTTAGGCCGAACCCAAATTCTAAGAATACCTATAGAATGCAACATGAAGTCCTTCTAGGAATCTAACGAAGTACAAACGTCTGTTTGTTGGTCGCCGAATTTGAGTTTTCTGAACGAAGAATACCTTATAGAAAACAATAGACCAAAAACTAAAAACTAAAAAGTTATAAGGAAAAACAAAACTAATGAGGCAAAGCAAATTAAATTAGTCAAGATATTTTTTTTCCTGCTTTCTCTGAAGGAAATTTTAGGACTACTAGATAGTTCATCCATATAATTCTTACCATCATATTAAATCTCAACCACACTCCAATATCTCATACATTAAACATCACTTAACCCAATTTTAGACAGTATAAAGCTTCAAGTTTAGACAGTATAAAGCTTCTGAGAGAAACTTATCTTGCACTAGAAAATGTGATTGAAAACTACAGCAAATGTGTCAAACACAGTATTATATCTTTAGCATAAAACAGATACATGACCAAATGCAAACAAATGCAAAGAATCTTTCAGAATATTTCACAAATGCAAATAAATTAGTTGCCAAGACTTTGATCTTCATTAATCTCTTCACCTCCATAATCATCTCCCCCATTATCATCACCATTATCAACTCCATCATCTCCTCCATCATCATCTCCTCTGTCATTAACCTTAAATTTACTTACAAGTACAGCTACTACATCACTTATATCAGCATCATCAATACTAATCAAATCATCATCTAAATCAACTGCATCCACACCACCCTCAGGTGTATTCTCTTCCTCTCCTATACACCACCAGTCTTCATTGATATCTTCAATGTCAAGAGGCTGTTTTCTCCTTTCATCAATCTTCTTGCTTAATTTTGCATTTGCCATCACATACACAAGATCATTGATCTGCTTTTGCTTCAATCGATTTCTTTTCTTGGCATGGACCTAGACAATTATAAAAACACTAAATTGAAGTGCATAACACATAATAGTTATGAAAAATAAATATACTAATTAATTGGAAGTCATACCATCTCAAATGCACTCAGTTCTTCTCAAAGCGTAAAGAACTACAGGTCAAGCTCAAGACGCGAATGGCAAAGTTTTGTAACTCCGGGTATTCATCACCATAAGATTCCCACCACTGAGTTGGTGTCGTGGTGTTTAGAGAATGCTGAACTATTTCATCACCAAATATGCCTTTTCTACCCTTGAAAAACTCAAGTTGGGCATCAATATGATTTACTTTGTCCATATCGTAGTTCATCATCCTTTCCAAACATGCATACATCCCATTCTCCACTTCATCATCAACTTTAAAGTTGGATTGATAATGCAACATTGGATTCAGATAATAGCCAGTAGCATGCAAAGGTCTATGCAATTCATTGTCCCACCACTTATCAATAATTTCCCACAAAGGTAGGTAACTAAGGAATGAAAAATAATAAAATTAGCTTACGTTAAAATATTAAATTAGCTTACAATAAATCAATGGAGTACCTCTTCTTTATGTTATTGAAGGTTTGTTGAATCTGCTCTTTAGCTTGATCCATTGCTTCATAGATGTACCCATGCAGCTGGATTTTCATCGATTCCACCATACACAAAACTTTAAGCAATGGAGAAACACCCTTTATGCAAGTTCTTAAATTCCTCCAAAATTGCTTATCTAAGACTATGTTTTCAACAAACTTTCCCTCTTCAGTCTTCACAAACTGACTTTCTCTCCATTGCCTAGAAGTGAACATCCTTAAAAGCGGTCCCTTATTCTCATTCAAACGCCCCAAACACAGATAAGATGTGGCAAAATGTGTGATTCCAGGTCTAATTAAATCACCTCCAGCAGTAAAGTGATGCAACAAATTTAAAAGGTCAATATCATTATATATGTAAGTAGTGATCTTTTTACCTGAAGCAATGGTCTCCTTATGCAATGACAACTTGCTCTCAAATTCCTCCAACATCAGATCAATGCAACGAATGGCACAAGGTGTCCAAAAAATGTAAGGCTTCGTTTGCATCAGCATATCTCCAGCCAACTTATAATTAGCAGCATTGTGAGTCACAATCTGGACAACATTTTCTCCACCCACTTCATCAGCAACATCCTCCATAATCTTAAAAATCTTATCAACTCTTTTTGAAAAGCCGGAAGCATCAATTGACTTTAGAAAGAATGTTCCCTTAGGACTGTTTACCAAGATTTTTAGGATAGTCCTACTGCTTTGATCATTCCATCCATCTATCATTATCGAGCATCCAAACTTCTTCCAAGCCGCTTTATGCTCCTTCATGATAAAATCTGTAGCCATAACTTGTTTCTTCAAGAATTCTTCCTTAATGTCATGAAAAGATGATGGATTATAACCAATTCTGAATTGAGCAATCATCTCACACATCTTTATGAATTCTTCATCTTTTACAACATTCAATGGTATAGCATTATTGTAAAAAAAAGTTGCAACCTGTAAATCTGTTTCTTCCTTCTGCCTCTTTTTAAATACATTGTTGATTGGTGGTTGAGAGGTTTCCCCTTTCCTAAAAATATTTGAATTATTTGGTTGTAGTCCTTTTACCCTTTTTCTTTTCCTCACATCAACTTCTTTTGCTTCATTCGATGGAGTTGAGGTTCTCTTGTTTATCAAATTCTTTTGTGATCCACATACAACATTCCACATTTTTTCCCGAATTTCATCAGGGACTTTTTTGCACAGTCCAACATCTTTCTTTGTGCAAGCGCTAAATGGTGTTTAAATCTGTAAATCCCCCCACTAGCATACACTTTGTGACAATAATTGCACTTAATTTTGTTGCCTTCCACAGGTGTACCGTGTAGCCATCCCACGTCTCGTCGCTCATTACGAGCATTTTTTGGTGGGTTTCGACATCCTGAATTTTTCCCAACAATTGGATTTGAACCATTTGTTGAAACAGGAGGCCTACTACTGTTTGAAGCCATGCGATTTTTGCAAACAAAAAGAGACACTTTTTTATTGTAAGATAAAAAAGAGATGAGTGTTGATGAGTGTGAACAGATGAAAGAAGCTCTGGGTTTCAGGTGTTGAGAATGGAGTTGCGAAAGAGGGAGAAAAAAGCTGCCGCGAGAAATGAGAGAAGAGTTAGGGTTTGCAATTGAAAGGGAACAAAACCGAATTAGGGTTTATAAAGTGAAAAAATGGGTCAAAAGCTACTCGGGTCACGAAAACCCGACCTGTTTTCTTGTGAGCTGGTCACAATATAATCCCTTTATATAATTGCATATATGCTAAATAATAATGAGATTTTGAAAATTTATTTTATTAAACTCTATAAATATGACTATACTGAGAAAATTATATTTTAAGAAAGTTTATTAAATTTTAATAGGAAATATGACAATACTAAGAAATTATATAAAAAGAAATTTTACTATATAGGAAATATGACTATGCTAAGAAAATATTAGATTTCTTATATTTATTAACAAAATTATAATTGGAAATGGATATACTTAGAGAATCTATTAAATTATAATTTTTTGGTGTTAAAATTGCGTCATTTTGCTTAAAAAAAATTTAGGTCATTTAATTCACTTCTCAAATTTTATAGAAATAATAAAAGAATTAATTTAGAGTTAGGTTCTTGATACATATAAAAACAATTTAGAGTTTTTTAATAATTGTTTGTCCTGTAAAATTTAGATTGTTGAAATAAATTTAATCATTAAGTTTCTGATATGATTATACTATAATATTTTTCATATTCCTTTTTTTTTACAATAATATATTCTTTTACAATACGGTGCTTACTTAAATATATGCTGCTTTTATGATTTATGATTTCTTTTGACTCGTGTTTTTTTTTTTTTACAATATTTGTATGGTGCTTTTAAATATTACACTTAAATATCATTATTAGTTTATTTTAATATAAGGATTTTGTTATGAATATTAAATTTAGTGGATGTCCATTTTAATCTTTCAGTTTTTCTTAACTCTAATTATTGAGTTGGTTCTTGGTGGGCTTTATTTTTTATCTTTTGCTTACCTATTTGTGTTCTATAATTAATAGGTTTTTTTTTAGATAAACGAAGATTCATTGAAAGAAGCACAAAGAGTTATATTTTAGTGTAAATTAAAACAACACTTGTGTAAAGAAAATTATACAAAGACGGTCATCTTTTCTCCTTTTCTCCTTTTCTCATTCTCTCGTTCTTCTTCTTTACTATAGTTTTGATTACTTTATCAACACCAAGCCCAACTACATGAGGTAAAATTGGTTATTGGTTGTTTCATGATACTACTTGTTGTATTGTATGACTGCTCCATGGCCTTGGTGAATGGTGATATCAAAACAACTGCTACTTGATGGTTTTGTGCTAATATCTGATGCTAATTTTTGTTAATTGTTACTTGTAATATCGAAAGTTGTTTTGGGTCTACCATTCTATACTTGCCAATGTTTTCTTATCTACTTTCCCAACTACAATAGAAGTGTTTAAAGAACGCCAACATTAGTAGCGCTTTTTAGGTGAGCGCTCTTATTCCCAACACGCACCCCAACTAGAGTGAACTTATTTAGCAAATTGGATCATTGTTAGGAGGCGAGAGAGGAATTGACTACTCTTCTCTTAAATGTAAAAACAAAGATCATAAGAAATTATAATGAAACTAAAAAGAAAGTCTTGTGACAGACACATCACGATGCAAATTGCATCCAGGTGTGGAAACACTACATACTCCACTATAACACTTAGAAGTAAATTACTTGGTGAAAACATCTCAACTACTTTATCTAACTGGCATTTGGAGATAGGCAAAACTTTATGCGGTTTGGAGATATTGTATCTGTGACAATTCAAGCTGCGAAAGGATAATATGGTTTGGTTAAATTTGCGACTAGTTTTTCTTTTTTAATGTATAATATTGACTGTTCCTTTGCTACCCCTTTTTCCAAGGCAATAAGTTTCATGTGGCTTGATGTTACTCTGCATCTTGCGAGGTCTTTCATCAATCTTATTTTCTTCTTTTTCTTTACCCTATTGTTAATTGGTTTTTTAACATATTGTATGCCTTATGTATGTAGAGCATCTGCTGAAGAACCCATTCAGAGGATGCACGGGAAGATTATCGGTCAACAAGCAATCCAACTTTTTTGGGGTAGTGCATTAACGACTAGACAGGTATTTGTGACTTTTGAAATGCTATCATTTCTTGGTAAAATAAGTGCTTGCTTGTAAAATAATACTATCATATGCTCTAAACAGTATCATTTTCTGCTGGAAGTCCTAAAATCTGAGTAAACAATACTGCAGAAAGAAACTTTTGGTACAATTGAGGTGTTGAAGCGATTTGGGGTCTTCTCCGTATTTTGTTTGTTCTGAAAGGTGAGTATGTCTTTGTTGATGATCGGTATTTTACATTGTTTGCTTTTTTTGTTTGACTTGTTTCTATTTTTACTGTTGCTTTCATGAAGTTTTCTATTTGATTTGGCGGGGCAGGTATTTTTTTTTATTTTGATTTGATTGCGCTTGCTTTCCTTCAGCAATTGATGTTGGTGCTTGATGCATTTTTGACCCAGGTTCTAGCTTACATGAGCTTCTTAATTAAAATAAGTTTATGGTTGTTTACTCACTGCTTGTAAAACGAGTTAGTTTCTAAACTATTTGAGATTCAAAAGATAATTTTAACTTAAATGAGAAGCTATTGCTTAAAAAACTCAGTTATTGTTATGATTCTGCTTGTAAAATGATACTTTCTAGAAAAAGCCTGTGTTAACCTTCCATGACAGGTTCAGTCTCTTAAATTTATTTTGACCCAACTTCATGTGGTTAGGTATAACTTGTAAGTTTTATCTCTTTTTAGATGTTGTAGTAAAGTAGAAGGAGAAGGATACTGTTTAGAGCATATGTATTGCTTTTTGGTAGCTAATTGAAATCTAATGATGCTTGTTCTCTAATTATTGTCCTCTAATTTTTTTGGTAGCTTGTAATAATAAATTATTACACTATGTAGTTCTCTAATTATGTTTCGAGGCACTTCTCAAGTCTAGAAAGATAACTGTTGCTTGGTTGTGAATAGGCTTTTAAATAATGTGTGATAGCATTCTTAAGTAGATAGAATAGGCCTTGAGTACTTGGCATATATGCGCCAACAATTTGTGCCCATAAATGACACATTTTTGAGTTCTAGATGATATAAGATAATAGTTACTTCTATTTGACCACTTTAATTTTAAATTGACTTAATTTTATTTTTGCAGCATTCTTGAATGTCGGTTCCAATCATACTCTGATGACTGGTGTAATGACTCAAAGAGTGGTGGAATGATTTTTTGCTTAGCTAATATTTTGGAGGATTGGAGTAATGACTGGTGTTAGTACATTATGTTTATTCATAAGTTATCTCAGTATAATGTAATTTTTGTTAGGTAAGGTCATTGTGGACCATTAGCTTCAACTTTACTCATGGACAAAGTTGTAATTTTCATGGTATTGGCTTGTCTTAAGCTTTTACCTAAATTCATTAATAAAAGTCCTATTTAATTTTTTTTTAATATATGTATATTTTAAATTTATTTTGGTAGTAATGGTGTAAATATTGCATTTAAATACAGTATTACTGTAATGTAAAATAGAGAATATACAAAAAGCTGATTTTTTTTTTTTAAAAAAAAGGGAAAAAATAACGCTTGAAGTAAAAAGCGCTACTTATTGTCTTAGCGCATCTGGGAATAAGGAGCACTTGAAATAAAAAGCGCTACTAATTGTCTTAGTGCATATGGGAATAAGGAGTGTTTGAAGTAAAAAGCGCTACTTATTGTCTTAGCGCATATGGGAATAAGGAGCGCTTGAAGTAAAAAGCGCTACTCATTGTCTTAGCGCATCTGGGAATAAGGAGCGCTTGAAGTAAAAAGCACTACTTTTTCCTAATTATTAGTAGTGCTTTTTGAGCGCTCCTGTAGGGGGTTTGGCAACAGGAGCGGTAACTTTAGGAGCGCTCGGAAGCGCTACCAATGGCTAAAAAAAAGTGCTACCAATGGTTTTTTCTGTTGTAGTTCACCAAAAACTTTCAATCCATCGAAAACTTGCAATTTTATTTTATACTGCACATTTTGGAGTGGTTAATATTCTAATGTTAGTAGAGGTAAGGTTATTAGAGTAAAATTAAGGGAAATCTTAGAAGATATCATTTTTCTCAGCTCCAATTTTGAAAGATATCATTTTTACCTAAGTTGCTAGGGATGTGAATTTGTTGAGAGACCGCATCTCCGTCTTCTCTTTTTTTTTTTCTGACCAAACATATCTCCGTCTTCTTATGCTTTGTAGTTTTCCATTTTGTGCACTCTTTAGTTTTTTAGTTTTAGTCGCTGTTTCTTTATACATACTCACGGTTGAGAGCAAAATGGGCCGAGTTGAAATGTTAATGGTGAAAAAAGACCAAAAGACCATTAATGAAATGGCCAAAGCATTTTTTTTGTTCAATAAATTTCACCGGTTTGAACACGGGCATTCGAACTTGATCGAACAGAGTCACCCGAGTGTGTTAAATATTGACACACACACACACGCTCTTGTGCGAAATTTAACAGGTTCGGATGGCACCAACCGCACCGGTTCGCATAGGTGTCTTCGAACACCCTATTTTATTCCGTTTGTATGCTGTTAACCGAGACAACAATAATGGACCCTCACACCACATTCACCAATATTCCTTAACACAGATACATTTGTTCGAACGTGCATGTTCGATCAAGGTCATGCGAACCGTCACTAATCAAGTCCTGCACGAGCGTTCCACGCGAGGTTATTTTTGGAATAAAAATTGTTTAGGGTGTGCAGTGAGTAGGAGGGGAAGTGGGAAAAGCAAATGCCAAATATGTCCATCATGTGGCCTAGCCCCAATTAGAAGAAGGGTTTTTTTTTGTACCCCCACAATGTTCACATATACCCCCACACAATAATGAATCCCCAAAATGCCCTTCAGTAAAGGTATTTTTTTTTACAAAATTACACTAATTGTATATATCTTTTTTTGAGTTATATACGATGTGTTTTATGTCAATCGTATATACGCTTTGTGGGGGTATATACGATGCCTAAAAAATGCACATCGTATATATGTCCCACCAAGGGTATATACGATGGGCTTAGTATTTGTTAACGGTTGAGATTTGATCAACGGTTTTAATTTGAACCCTCGTGATTTGATCAACGGTTGTCATTTAATCAACCACGTAGATATGATAGATAAATAAACACGTGTAATTACAAAAATACGGTACAGTAATAAATACACGTGTAATACAAAAAAGGTGTGAATCTATAAATCGTCAATAGAATCATCGGCTAAATCAACACATCTAGGCGCATCACCGAGAGTAAGAAGCTGCACGGAAGGACACATAGACTGTTAGAGGGTAAAACGACCGGCATATGGATCCAACCATGAAGCAAACTCTGGTGCTGGTACCACTGCGGGGCAATAGGAGGCAACAGATAGGTTGGAGAGATTGAAATATGCAACAAGTGTAGATTTTGCTTGTTCATAATAGATATGATTTTAAACTTAGACGAACCATAGGTACCTCTCAAAGGCAGATAAGTACAATTCATATTCAAATACAACTGAACGAGTGCCACATTATACTTGGTTGCAACCATGTACCTCATCTCTAGCAAATCGAACCACTTCGAGTCCGGCTGACGTCCGTAGGATTCAATAGTTAATGCTTTGCGAAGCTCAAACAGTCTGTTCTTCCCAAACATGGTCAAATACACTGGCTTCATTTCCTTTGTTTCCTGAATTAAATCTTGCCTAATCAGAGGCCAAGAATCCTCACCCATATCAAGACCAACTCCGACTGCTCTAAAACCACAATGACCTTCACCTTCAACATCAACTATTTTTTGAACATAAGAGTGCACGTGAGATGGAACAAATGGTAAATGGATTTTAGTCTCAGCTGTCTGTGATAAAACTCTCGAAGCACCCTAAGATAATTTGGAAGACCGCTGTGTAGTATTTTTGGAAGACCGCTGTGATGATTTTAAATTAGAAGCCCCAGATTCTTCAGTCATTTTTACCTTCTCATCCACATGCTCCCACCCAGAAGGATCACGCTTAGCATCAAATAATTTCTGTTTTTTCTTCTTTGGTGCACCTTTTGTTTTTACTTTAGATTTAGGTGGAACCATTGAAGAAGTAGAAGGGAATGCTATCTCATTAAGTTGCCTCTTAATAAGAAATTTCTCCTCCTCACTCACTTTATTAAATCTTGCCTGGATAGCGTCAAACTGATAAGAAATATCACAACTAGATGATTTATCCTGAGTGGATTTATCATCTACTGCATCCAAACTCAAATGTTTCCAGTGATCATCAACAACATTCAACAAAATAGAATTACCGGAAGCATGAAAAATACCTATCTCACAAGCACAAGGAAGAATATGTGTCTTCCTTTTAATGCACTGACACCGCTCTTTGTCATATCCAACCCCAGATTTCGATCTTTCAAACTCTTTAACCATGTGACCCAATGCAGATAAGGAAACAAGACCTTGAAGATTTTTAAACAGTGGAATATTGGACTTGACTTCAATTCTGTTAATGCTTCTTTGAAAAGACCCGATGATTTGATCAAAATGAATTGTCAGCATGTCATCAATAGATATGAAACATTTAGATAAATCACCCTTAGAAGTCTTCAATTGTCTCTTCAAACTCCAATGCGAAAATTCCGCTCTTAAATAATAAACAAGTGTCAAAAAATAGTAAACACGTGTCAAAAAAATTTAAGTAACCGATAGAAATAATAAACAAGTGTCAAAGAAATTTAATCGATGATAAAAATGACGTGCACGTGTCAACAAATTCAAGTAACCGATAGAAATAATAAACAATTGTCAAAGAAATTTAATCGACGATAAAAATGATGTGCACGTGTCAAAAAAATTCAAGTAACCAAAAGAAATAATAAACAAGTGTCAAAGAAATTTAATCGACGATAAAAATGATGTGCACATGTCAAAAAAATTCAGGTAACCGATAGAAATAATAAATGCGAAAAATACCTGTTGGTCGTCTGATTCCCCAAGTGTGGGATATGGTTAGTCCATGCTGAGATAAATCGCTCCTTGTGCGGTGTCAACCATGTGTCATGCACATATTTAATAAGAGTAGGTTTATCAAAGCAAGAAGCCTCAAAAAACTTCAGATTAGATAAGTACTCCGACTCATCAACGGAATCAATAATCTGAGCCATAGAGAGATGACCTCCTCCCTTTATCCTTGTGAACCAAGTCTTTAATCTTCGCTTTGACATTTTTTGTCACATGCCAATGACACAATAAATTTGTAGCAGAAGGAAAGACATCAAGAATAGCAGACATACAGCCGAGATCTCTTCTGTCAAGAAAACCTGAGGATGAATAGAATGCAAGTCACAACTTATCTAAAAAAAAAAAAAGAATGCAAGTCACAAATACCTCTCAGCTGCTACAATACCCAATAAAAATGAATAGCAAGCTCCTGCCCAATATACGCAAATGCAACGTGGACACTTATCTCAGTGTTTGTGACTCCCACAATCTGTAGAAGAGGAAAGTTATATCTGTTGGTCTTGTAGGTTGAGTCAAGAATGAGAACTTTCGGAAACAACTTGAGTAACTTTATAGAAGTGGGATGAGCCCACATGATATCACTGACGACATCAGACCCCAGAATCTTTCTACTCCATTTTAGGATCCCTCTTTGTAGACCGGTGTTTGTGACGTTGCCTATAAACTTGACGAAGAGTAGTCACATTCTCCGGATCTAGCTTCTTCAAAGCAGTAATAGTAGCTTTCGGACCAACATAAAGATCAGCATGCTCATTAACCAGATCCTTTTGCGCCTTAGACAGATGCCCAAAGGCATTAGTACCAATGGGAGTTTTAAGCAACTCATGTGTGTGTCTACCACACTTAACCGTCACACCCCAACCCCCACGACGAAGAGTGCAAGTAGCTTTCAATCTAAAGGGACAGCTTCTTCTTTTAGAACCGAAAACCCTTGAATCATTAGTAAACCGCCCTTGCTTCTCACAACCAAAATCAATCTTCTCTTGATGCCCCCTCTTACCAGATTTGTCCGATCTCACTATTATAACCACTACACCAATACTTCTACCAACTTCTTTCTCCCACTCCTCCACAGCCTCGCGTGTAGAAAATATCTACAAAATAGATAAATGTTACGTACTTAACTAATTAATTAAATATTTATAAAATAATATTAGAATTGAAAAAATACCGTATCGGTGGTAAACGCCGTTGTAGTATCGATATCGAAAGGACCCAACTGAGAGTCTGCTTATGCAGCAGGCGGGTCAATATTTGTTCCAACAAAACAGATATCTGTTTCAGTAAGAAAAAAAAAATATAACCCATCGTATATACCTCGTTCACCATGTATATACGATGGGAAAATTTATAACATCGTATATACGTAGCCCAGACGTATATACGAGTGAATGTTCAAGACCCAATCGTATATATGCTATATATACGATGGGTAGTCAACGAAACATTTAATAATTCAATCGTATATACGTCTCAAAGGACATATATACGATGGTCATTTTTCCAGGTCAACGTTCATTATTTAATGTAATCGTATATACCTTCCATGACGTATATACGATCGCAGATATAGTGGGTCCAGAGAGAAATCAATGCAAGTCAATTTTTGTAACTTATACCAGGGGTAGTTTAGGTATTACGTAATAATGTGGGGGTGGGAGGGGATGGGGTGGGGGTATATAAAAACATCCCTTAGAAGAAACATGGGCGATGGCCTGATTGGAAACACGAGAGGAACATACAGCTCATGAATTTAAGGAGCGCAACATTTGGATTTAATGGGAATCACAAAACCCTAGGTGAAAATAAAAAAGCGAGACCGCTACAATGTAACGAGTTAAGATCCTCTCCATTTCTCAAAAGAAATGGATGGTTTCATTTGGAGAGAGATAGACACAATTGAACGTTAAACAATTGATTTAAATTGGTGTAATAGGTTGCATATAATTAGATTCGGGGGCTTGAAGGTTCATCATTGTTGTGCTTGAATTGTTTAATTATTTTGATTAATACTATGGAATTATTCTTACTTGAATTGTTGAATGAAAGTTTGATGAGTATATTATTGTGGTGTTTATTTTATTGAATGCTCTAGTTGGGAGGGAGTATAGTAGAGAGAGAGAGACCCTTAGAGTTATAATAATTCCAATTCCAATTATTTTTACTTCAGCTATACCAAAAAGACCCTAATGCCCTTCATTAAATCCAAATGAGCTTATAGGCAGTGGCAGATTTACATAGGGCTCAGGGTGTGCAGCTGCACACTCTCCCCTTTTAAAATATCACCGATACCCTTATTATAGTTTTTTTGACCCAATATTTTTTTTGTTTTGCACATCCTCCCCAACCTAGTCTCTACTATTTGCACCACTCATTAAGCCCAAAACAACAAAATTCATTTAGCCCAACCCAAAACTCCAAAAACTATCACTCTCCCTTAGGAGTGTTCAGTGGTTCGGGCAAGCCCAAATCAATCCACAATCCAATCTAAACCGATATGTTTGGTTTGATTAGCTAAAATAAAACGCAAATCTCCTATTGGACTAAATGTCTTAATTTTTTAAAATAGGGGGACTACATGTTTGTATTTCTAAAAATAGGAGGACCAAAACTATAATTTAACAAAAAATTTATATGGTTATTAAATTTGTCTGACCACCCTAGGTCAGGGTCCTAGATACGCAACTGCATATAGGTGAGCTAAACCCACTTAACACACAAACATTTCAGTTTTAAAAGAGAAAGGGAGTGACATAGAGAGAAGAGGGGAAACATTCGAGAGAAATAGAGAAAGAATAGGAGGAAAGGTTTCATCTCATTCTTTCTTCTCCAACCCTCAAGGATACATTTCACACCGTTCCATTTGTATCATTAGAATAGAGTCACATTCACTTCACCTTCTCTCAACTATTCGAAACCATTGTTCCCAAAACCACCAATAGTCAGAAATTCTTAATAACCACTTCATACACTTGACCCTTGCTTTGCATGTCCAATTTTCTTCAATTAGAGAGTATTGGGAACAATAGAGGAAACTTGGTCGTCACTTCGTTAGGGATTTGGAAGCTTACAATGTGGTTAGAAGCTTGTTCTGGACTAGACCTAGACGCAGGCTCATCCGACATTAAGGCCAGACTTGGCCCATACCACCAGAGTGGTCAGATCTTGACCAACCTCACGTTGAATGGACAGGATTCCTTGCACACTCCCGTCAACGGACAGGATCACGTCACGGAAGATCTAATGGCTCGTGGCCATTCGGTGAACAATATTTAAATCCACAGGCCAGACACTGACAAGGTAATTAATTCTCACCCAATTTTACAGTTCCTGCTTTTTGCTCACCCCACTGACTTGGGCGTCGGAGTGCAATTGCAGGTACACCACCAGCTCGGGCAGAAGAAGACGTTCAACTACTTAGGCGTCTCATCTGCTCCCTACTTGAAGGTCTACTACAGATCATACTGTTCTAGACTGGACCTAGACGCAGGCCCATCCGACATTAAGGCCAGACTTGGCCCATACCACCAGAGTGGTCAGATCTTGACCAACCTCACGTTGGATGGACATGATTCCTTGCACACTCCCGTCAACGGACAGGATCACGTCACGGAAGATCTAATTGCTCGTGGCCATTCGGTGAACAATATTTAAATCCACAGGTTAGACACTGACAAGGTAATTAATTCTCACCCAATTTTACAGTTCCTGCTTTCTGCTCACCCCACTAACTTGGGCGTCGGAGTGCAATTGCAGGTACACCACCAGCTCGGGCAGAAGAAAGCGTTCAACTACTTAGGCGTCTCATCTGCTCCCTACTTGAAGGTTACTACAAATCATTGGCGACCACAGTGGGTCTAAAAAGCACATTCCTTGAAGACATCAACACATGGGGTGACCAAAGAAAAGAGCATGGTCAAAAGCAAAGGGTGTGGTCAAAAGCATGGGGCGTTTAACACAACAACATATTCAAAGGGAGTGGTCAAAAATCAACACATGGGGGACCAAGAAGAGAACATGGTCAAAAAGAAATGTTCCATGTCAGGAAAAGGAATAACTCCCCTCAAAAATCAAGCTAGTGGCGACCCAAATTTTTGAGGTAGGGGCGCCCAGCCACATTTCTAAGCTAGGGGCGACCCAAATTTTTGAGATAGAAACAACACATGAGTAAAAGAATGGTCAAGTATAGTGGAAAGAAAGATAAGCATCTTATGATGGGCATGGGGCGCTCAAAAGCAAGACTTGGGGCGCCCAAACCAAGACTCCTTGGAGGATCAAAAGTTGGGAGCACCCACAATTCTTACTTGGAGTAGTTAAAAAGAGTGGTCAAGATACTTGTGTTTTCCAAAGGAGCGGTCAAAGGAGTAAATCCCCTCAAGAACCAAGCATAAAGGGCGACTCACTTTTTGAGAGGAGGGACGCCCAGACATCTTTTGAAGCTAGGGGCACCCGGCCAATTTTACAAGCCAAGGGCGTCCAGACAATTTACAAGCTAGGGGCGCCCAAAAATTCATTTATATGGCCAAAGAATGACATGGTCAAAGCATGACATGAAGTACCGTATAGTTCAAGCCTACGCCCGCCTTACAGTCAAGTTTGGCTTGGGGGCAAGCTGCTACGATCGGCCCGGACCTGCAGCGAGCCCATCCGACATTAAGGCCAGACTTGGCCCATACCACCAGAGTGGTCAGATCTTGACCAACCTCACGTTGGATGGAAGGGATTCTTTGCACACTCTCGTCAATGGACAGAATCACGTCACGGAAGATCTAATGGCTCGTGGCCATTCGGTGAACAGTATTTAAATCCACGAGTCGAACACTCGACAATGTAATTAATTCTCACCCAATTTCTGTTCTCGCTTCTGCTCACCCCACTGACTTGGGCGTCGGAGTGCAATTGCAGGTACACCACCAGCTTGGGCAGAAGAAGGCGTTTAACTACTTAGGCGTCTCATCTGCTCCCTACTTGAAGGTCTACTACAGATCAAAGCTCATCTTGAAGCTTGGGTGCTTTGGGGTTTCGTTGTGGCTAGCAAGTTGATTTTGAAGTTTGCATGTAAGTGGTGGCTAGGGGTGTGCAAATGGTATGGATAACCGGTTCAAATGTAATAACTGGACCACACCACACCAAAAAAATCCAGAACCATTTATACGGTTTACAAACCAAACCTATTTTTAAAAGTAAATTAGTGGTACTTTAATTCTAAACCGGTTTATTACTATTGAACTTGATTTAGCAGTATCTATTATTCTTTTGGACGGATCTGGGAAAGTTACAAGCTCTGCACCGTGCTTGAATGGAGTTTTAACGTTTGTTGCAGAGAATATGAAGTGAAAAAATGGAGAAAGAAGTAAGCAAAAATAAAATAGTATAAAATTTAATTGAATAATGAGCATTGAATATTAAATTTAATTGAACAGGTGTACCGTAAAAGCAATGAATTGAAAGTCAGTTGAAGAAAAAAGTGAGTAACGTGTCATTTGCCTATACTTTGGTGATATATATGTTTGATTTCTATTGGTTAGAAAGTACCAATTATCACTTTTGTCAATTCACTACAATATGCTCAGAATCACTATACTGTTTTTGTCCGCAGGGTATGGTAGGATTTATTGATTATATTATTATTATTAATTTTATTTTATATCAATTTAATAGTAGTAACCAATTTAAACTACAATAGATTGCAAGTGACAAATATACAAACCGAAGAAACCTGCAGCTAATTACATTAACAAACTAAAAATGCAACACTACAAAGTTACCCAAACAGGTTCACTAAGAAAAACCGGTTTTCAAATGGTTTGAGCAAGGAAACCGGTTTCAAATACAATCGGTTTATAACCGGTTCAAAATCGCACCTAAATCGGTTTTAAAGAGAAACCGGTTTTTTATAGAAATGGTTTTGCAAACCGAACCGAACCGCATATATGGTTCAGTTTGGTTTCGTTCTTGCACCATGCACACCCCTAGTGGTGGGAGCTAGAATGGAGCTGGATGAGAGCTAGATGGTCAAATACCTTGATGATGTATCTTGTGCGCTTTAGGATTTGTGTAATCATTTACTTTTGGATTGAGGAACTGTACTTAAGACGCGAATGGCAAAGTTTTGTAACTTTGGGTATTCATCACCATAAGATTCCCACCACTGAGTTGGTGTCGTGGTGTTTAGAGAATGCTGAACTATTTCATCACCAAATATGCCTTTTCTACCCTTGAAAAACTCAAGTTGGGCATCAATATGATTTACTTAGTCAATATCGTAGTTCATCATCCTTTCCAAACATGCATACATCCCATTCTCCACTTCATCATCAACTTTAAAGTTGGATTGATAATGCAACATTGGATTCAGATAATAGCCAGCAGCATGCAAAGGTCTATGCAAATGTCTATGCAATTCATTGTCCCACCACTTATCAATAATTTCCCACATAGGTAGGTAACTAAGGAATGAAAAATAATAAAATTAGCTTATATTAAAATATTAAATTAGCTTACAATAAATCAATGGAGTACCTCTTCTTTATGTTATTGAAGGTTTGTTGAATCTGCTCTTTAGCTTGATCCATTGCTTCATAGATGTACCCCATAGCTGGATTTTCATCAGATTCCACAATACACAAAACTTTAAGCAATGGAGAAACACCCTTTATGCAAGTTCTTAAATTCCTCCAAAATTGCTTATCTAAGACTATGTTTTCAACAAACTTTCCCTCTTCAGTCTTCACAAACTGACTTTCTCTCCATTGCCTAGAAGTGAACATCCTTAAAAGCGGTCCCTTATTCTCATTCAAACGCCCCAAACACAGATACGATGTGGCAAAATGTTTGATTCCAGGTCTAATCAAATCACCTCCAGCAGTAAAGTGATGCAACAAATTTAAAAGGTCAATATCATTATATATGTAAGTAGTGATCTTTTTACCTGAAGCAATGGTCTCCTTATGCAATGGCAACTTGCTCTCAAATTCCTCCAACATCAGATCAATGCAACGAATGGCACAAGGTGTGCAGAAAATGTAAGGCTTCGTTTGCATCAGCATATCTCCAACCAACTTATAATTAGCAGCATTGTGAGTCACAATCTGGGCAACATTTTCTCCGCAAATACGCGTATTTTCGGCGGATTTTTCCGCCGGTAAAAGGCTAGTCGCAACGTATTTTCGGCGGAATTTCCGGTGGATTTAAGGTCATTTGTGGCGGATTTTTGTGGGGGAATTTTCGGCGAAAATTTGCGGCGGATTTTAGGTCCTTTTTGGCGGATTTTTCCGCCGCAATTTTTTTTTTTAAGCACAGTCAAATCCGCCGCAAACGACACCAATTCCGCCGCAATTTTTTTTTAAGCACGGTCAAATCCGCCGCAAACGACACCTATTCCGCCGGAAATGTTTTTTTTTTTTTTTAAAAAAATTCCGCCAAAAATGCGCGCGTTTTTTTCAAAAAAATTAAATTTCCACAAACGCGTTTTTTGAGTGAGAGGAGTTGAGAATGAGTTGAGAAGTTAAGAGAAGAGTTGAGAAATTTGAGTGGAGAAATTTGAGAGAAGTTAAGAGAAGAGTTGAGAATGAGTGAATAAATTTGAGAGAAGTTAAGAGAAGAGTTGAGAAATTTGTGTGAAGAAATTTGAGAATGAGTGAGAAATTTGAGAGGAGTTAAGAGAAGAGTTGAGAATGAGTGAAGAATTTTGAGAGAAGAGTTGAGAAATTTGAGTGAAGAAATTTGAGAGAAGTTAAGAGAAGAGTTGAGTTGAGAATGAGTGAATAAATTTGAGAGAAGTTAAGAGAAGAGTTGAGTTGAGAATGAGTGAATAAATTTGAGAGAAGTTAAGAGAAGAGTTGAGAATGAGTGAAGAAATTTGAGAGAAGTTAAGAGAAGAGTTGAGAATGAGTGAAGAAATTTGAGAGAAGTTAAGAGAAGAGTTGAGAATGAGTGAAGAAATTTGAGAGTCTTGAGAATGAGAGAATATTTGTAGAAAGAATGGAAGAAATCGGATAAAAAGGTTGTGTCTGTTGTGGCGGATTTTATGTCCGTTTCGGCGGATTTAAAAATTTAAAGTTCCCACCCATTTTCACTGTGTCCGTTGTGGTGGATTTTATGTCCTTTGTGGCGGATTTTTTTTTTGTCCGAAACTTTAGAATCTGCCGAAAATGTCAAAATTCCCCCACAAATGTCAAAAATCCGCCGGAAAGTTTCTGGGGGATTAAAATCCGCCAGAAAGTTTTGCCTTGGATTTTCAGTTTTTCTTGTAGTGTCACCAACATCCTCCATAATCTTAAAAATCTTATCAACTCTTTTTGAAAAGTCGGAAGCATCAATTGACTTTAGAAAGAATGTTCCCTTAGGACTGTTTACCAAGATTTTTAGGATAGTCCTACTGCTTTGATCATTCCATCCATCTATCATTATTGAGCATCCAAACTTCTTCCAGGCCGCTTTATGCTCCTTCATGATAAAATCTGTAGCCATAACTTGTTTCTTCAAGAATTCTTCCTTAATGTCATGAAAAGATGATGGTTTATAACCAATTCTGAATTGAGCAATCATCTCACACATCTTTATAAATTCTTCATCTTTTACAACATTCAATGGGATAGCATTATTGTAAAAAAAAGTTGCAACCTGTAAATCTGTTTCTTCCTTCTGCCTCTTTTTAAATACATTGTTGATTGGTGGTTGAGAGGTTGCCCCTTAATTTCCTAAAAATATTTGAATTATTTGGTTGCAGTCCTTTTACCCTTTTTCTTTTCCTCGCATCAACTTCTTTTGCTTCATTCGATGGAGTTGAGGTTCTCTTGTTTATCAAATTCTTTTGTGATCCACATACAATATTCCACATTTTTTCCCGAATTTCATCAGGGACTTTTTTGCACAGTCCAACATCTTTCTTTGTGGAAGCTAAATGGTGTTTAAATCTGTAAATCCCCCCACTAGCATACACTTTGTGACAATAATTTCACTTAATTTTATTGCCTTCCACAGGTGTTGTAACGCCCAAAATTTATTAGATGAGTATTTAACTAATTTAATTAGGTGACTATCTAATTAATTTAATCAAGTGATTATTTGACTAATTTAATTAAGTAATATTTTAGTTGGCTATATTAAAATAAATATAGGGTAAGTAATTAATTTAAGGAGGGATGTGGTAAATAAATAGGGAGTATTTTAGTAAATAAATGAAGAGTATTTTAGTTAAATTGGGAGGGTGTGTGTAAGTACCTAAGGGGTGCAAATAAGGGGCCCAAGCCCACTAAATGGGCCCAATTTGATGACTTAAACTAGGGTAATGGTTTCCAATTCAATGGGAGGAAAGAAAAACAGAAAAAATGGAAGAGAGGAGAGAGAGTGAAAGTTGCTTGCAATTGTCCTAGCAAAGGGGGGAGGAGATAAATTCATTTTCTTGTCTTGGGTAAGTGTTTTTGGTACCAATCAACTCCATTTTCCTTCCTCTACCCTCTAGTATCATACCCTAATCTTGTGTATTTTTCTCTTTTCCATGGATGAGTTTGGAGCTCTAATATTGGAGAAAGCTAGTTCTTGGGTTTTCTTGGGTCATTGGAAGAGGGGTTTTCTTGGAATTGCAATTGGAGGTTAGGGGACTCTACTTTACCTATATAATAACTTGTATGATATGTGTTATGTGTGGAATAATACTAGGATGGTTTGTTTGTATGAATTTTGTGCTAATCATATGTTTGTTGTTGTATTTGATGTTTAACGTGTTAATACTATGATGCTTGATGTTGGAAATAAATGTGTTGTGAAATATGCATGTCATGTGTTTGATTAAATGCCTCAATGTGAAGAAATATGAGAATGTGTGGATTTAATGATGTCGATTAAATGCCTAGATATGTGTTGTTTAAGTGAAAATTGAATTGTTGAATAAAAGTGCTGTTGAATTGAATTGATGATGAGTTTTACTTGTTTATGGTCTTTGTGTGGTTTTCTGGACACTGTTTCAGTATTTTTAAAACTGGTACTGTTTGATTGAGTCACAAATTATGTAGCTGAGTGTTTTAGAAAATAGACTTAAAGCCGGTCGTTTTGGCACTAGTTTCGTTAAATTCGGAGTTGTGTAGCTCCAGTTATGAGTCTCCAAAGTCGAGTCAAATTTCTAGAGTCAATCTGTGGGTAGGTGCGGTTTTTGCAAGTTTTATGCCTTCAAATGAACTCCGTTTTGAACGATTCTTTTTCCATTAGAAACTATACTCAAATTGCTTTTGTTCGGGCTAAGGTTTTGTCCCATTTGGTCAAGTCTAAGTCATTTTAGAGGAAAATGAAGTGGGAGGGCAGAATCTGTCCAGTCTGGGGACTGTTCGGGTTGTTTCTAAAAACTGTACTAATTGGTTCACTGTTTTGAAAATCTAAAGATATATCCAGAAACTACATATCCGTGGCTTTCCGACGAGTGGTCTTTTGTAATTTTTCGATGTCGTTTGCTATTTTAAATACCCCGCCGAAGTAGGTGCCAAAATAGTCCCTTAGTGTCTAATTAATCCTAATATGTCAAAATAATTTCCTAAGTACCAAATTAATCATAATGTGTCAAATAATCCCTTAGGTGAGAATTAATCTTTAGTGTGGAATTTGATTAAATAAATGAGGTGTGGTGCATGGTGAGGTGTTGATAAAGAGGTGATGTGGGTTTCGGCCAAAGAGGTGGGTTAATAATTGATGTGGGCTTCGGCCAAAGAGGTGGGTTAATAATTGATGTGGGCTTCGGCCAAAGAGGTGGGTTAATAATTGATGTGATGTATTTATTGTGTTGTGATGCATTTGTCATGGTGTCACATAAATCATATGCATATAAACGTGGTGGTGTGGCTTCGGCCAAACGTGGTGGGTGGCTTCGGCCAAACGTGGTGGGTGCCCGACGGGGTTATTGAGGTGATTATGGATCCACATGCATATTGCATACATGCATATACTCATACATACTTCGAATTCTTGGTGATGCTTAATTAATTCATTATTGTTGTTTCTTGGTATTATAATTGAATGGTAAATGTCTTAATTGTTGTGGATTGATGATGCTAGATGTTTTCCTAGTATAATACTTATCATACTTGTTATTATTTATGTAAAGAGACTCACCCTAGCATTTTTATGTTGCCTGCTCTCGTGGCGACATACAGGTGATTCTGAGTGAAGGTGTCCATGCCTTCTTGGGATTATTGTGTCAGCTCTGATTAGTAACACCAGGGATAGGGGTTGTAGTGTTGTCATCTCATTTCATGTATTAGACTGAATTGGATCATGTATGGAGTATGTTAAACTTATTCTTTTTATTTTTATTTCCGCTGTGCTGAGGAACCATTGCTGGATTATTGTAATACCTAAAACAGGTTTTGAGGGTTCGTCCCATTTGGATATGAATTATATTTCACGCACTAGATGCGTTTGAATTTTAAATATCATTTTGATGAGGTTTTATTAAATGTAGCACTCTCTTCGAGGTGCGTGGAAAAATATTTTTTTTGAAAACTCTGATTTTATTTGTTAAATTAGTATTAAGTAGAAGGGGGTGTTACATTAGGCCGAGTTGAGTAGTGCCAACTTGTGACCCAAGTGGGGGAACCAGGGTGATGGAATATGGCTATGACTTGTCAGGTGGGGTTGGTGATCCACCATGTTGGCTTGTTTGCTCCAAGTTGAGAGTTGAGTCAAGGGACTTAGGCGAAAGCTTGGGTCTCTTGGCTCCCTGGTTTCATAGAGCAGCGAATACCTCTGGCTCCTATTAGTGGAGGGGTCATAAGCTGCAGCCCTTCGAACCATCATTTTCATGTGACATCCGGGGCTGACGAGGGCGGGGAGTGATCGCCGGTGCCCAAAAAGGTGGCATGGCAAAGAGCGGCTCCTGGTAGCTTCAAAGTGAAGGGGCGCGTGAATGAACCGAATACACACCGGAATGAGAGGATCCCGAGGCGTGCGGTATGGGGTATGCATGATTGAAGGAAAGTTTAAAAGAATTGATTTGGACTACCTATACCAACAAGGTGCATCTTCTTTTCGGGAGCCCATCCCATAAGAACTCCATAGTTAAGCGTGTTTGGCTTGGAGTAGTAGTGGGATGGGTGACCTTCTGGGAAGTTTCTCGGAAAGCATGCAAGTGAGGACAAAGCATCTTTGAAAAGACTCGTGTTGGTTCGTGGGGCGATCGGCGATTCTGAAGCGATGCAGGATGTTACAAATGGTATCGAGCGGCCAGACCTCTCTCGATCTGAGAGTGGTTCGGGGGCGAACCAAGCGGAAGCCCAGTGGGCATGTGACATCCGGGTGACGAGGGGGGAGTGATCGCCGGTGCCCAAAAAGGTGGCATGGCAAAGAGCGGCTCTGGCGACTTCAAAGTGAAGAGCGCGTGAATGAACCGAATACACACACTGCCGAATGAGAGGATCCCGAGGCTCGTGCATGTATGGGATCATGCATAAATAAGGAAGGTTTAAAAGAATTGATTTGGACTACCTATACCAACAAGGTGCATCTTCTTTTAGGAGCCCATCCCATAAGAACTCCATAGTTAAGCGTGCTTGGCTTGGAGTAGTAGTGGGATGGGTGACCTTCTGGGAAGTTTCTCGGAAAGCATGCAAGTGAGGACAAAGCATCTTTGAAAAGACTCGTGTTGGTTCGTGAGGGCGATCGGCGATTCACGAAGCGATGCAGGATGTTACAGGTGTACCGTGTAGCCATCCCACGTCTCGACGCAGATTAGGAGCATTTTTTGGTGGGTTTTGACATCCTGAATTTTTCCCAACAATTGGATTTGAACCAACTGTTGAAACAGAAGGCCTACTACTGCCTGAAGCCATGTGATTTTCGCAAACAAAAAGAGACCCTTTTTTATTGTAAGATAAAAAAGAGATGAGTGTTGATGAGTGTGAACAAAGGAAAGAAGCTTTGGGTTTCAAGTGTTGAGAATGGAGCTGCGAAAGAGGGAGAAAAAAGCTGCCGCGAGAAATGTGAGATGAGTTAGGCTTTGCAATTGAAAGGGAACATAACCGGATTAGGTTTTATAAAGTGAAAAAACGGTTCAAAAGCTACTCGGGTCACGAAAACCCGACCTGTTTTCTTGTGAGCAGGTAATAATATAATCCCTTTATAATGGTAGATATAATTGCATATATGCTAAATAATAATGAGATTTTGAAATTTTATTTTATTAAACTCTATAAATATGACTATACTGAGAAAATTATATTTTAAGAAAGTTTATTCAATTTTAATAGGAAATATGACAATACTAAGAAAGTATATAAAAAGAAATTTTACTATATAGTAAATATAAATATAAGGAAATATGACTATGCTAAGAAAATATTAGATTTCTTATATTTATTAAAAAAATTATAATTGGAAATGGATATACTTAGAGAATCTATTAAATTATAATTTTTTGGTGTTAAAATTGCGTCATTTTGCTTCAAAAAAAAATTGCGTCATTTAATTCACTTCTCAAATTTTATAGATATTTTAAAAGAATTAATTTCTCTACCATGACAAATTTTACGATTAATAATAGAGATTTAATTGATACATATAAAAACAATTTAGAGTTTTTTAATAATTGTTTGTCCGGTAAAATTTAGATTGTTGAAATAAATTTAATCATTAAGTTTCTGATATGATTGTACTATAATATTTTTCATATTCCTTTTTTTTTTACAATAACATATTCTTTTACAATATGGTGCTTTTAAATATTACACTTAAATATATGCTGCTTTTATGATTTATGATTTCTTTTGACTCGTGTTTTTTTACAATATATGTATGGTGCTTTTAAATATTACACTTAAATATCATTATTAGTTTATTTTAATATAAGGATTTTGTTATGAATATTAAATTTAGTGGATGTCCATTTTAATCTTTCAGTTTTTCTTAACTCTAATTATTGAGTTGGTTATTGGTGGGCTTTATTTTTTATCTTTCGCTTACCTATTTGTGTTTTATAATTATGAGTTATATTTTAGTGTAAATTAAAACAACACTTGTGTATAGAGAATTATACAAAGACGGTCATCTTTTCTCCTTTTCTCATTCTCTCGTTCTTCTTCTTTGCTATAGTTTTAATCACTTTATCAACACGAAACCCAACTACACAGAGTTTTAAAAATCGGCTCGGCTCGAGCGAACCGAGAACCGGAGGGGTCACGAGGTCGAGCAAACTATGGATCAAAAATGCAGCGACCCGGTGGGAACCGGCATGACTCGATCGGCCGATTTTGGTGAAAACTGGCGTCCCGGTTGGTTTTGTAAAACCGGACCGGGTTTTGCGTATTTGAAAAAAAAACCAAAAACACAAAAATGACGCCGTTTTAAGTAGTTAATTTATAAGGGGGAGTCCAATAATTGTGAGCCTTGTGTGTCTTATCACTTAATCTTCGTGGGTGGGCACCGTCATTTATCGTCGCTTATCAGGTCGGGTAAGTTTGACTTGATTTGCTTACCAGAAACTAAGAGGAAGATGAAAGAGAGAATTAAGTATTTTGTGGGGTAATCAACAGTTTGAGGTTAACGATTAAATCATCTATGTGGCTATGTATCGTGTTTTGTATCTGATATAAGGAGAGGGTGGGGTAAATTGAAATGGTTGAAACAATGTTTTGTCAAGGGGCGAGTGGTTGGTGGTTGGAGACTTCCTTGTCGTTGTCTAGTACGGAGGTGAGGAAGGGGAGGAAGGGAAGGGGTAGCGTGCAGGGTATCCATGATTCTTGGTGGCTTAATGCTCTTACGTGTATAAACAATTCTTGTGAAAGTCTTGTTGTTCTGGTTTTGAGTACACCAAGTGCTCCTATTAATTAAATTTTTGTTTATCTAAATTAAAAAAAAATTCATTTCAAAAACTGTGTATAAACAATTTGTAATTTTGTTTCGATTCGGACCGGATGTGTAATTTTAGGAACCTCAGAGAAATGAGAAGAAATGAAATTAGGCAGGATGTGTAATTTTAACAAATTATTTACAGGTACCGGGCCGGGTTTTGGTCCTGCTGTCCGGTCCGAGTCATGCGGTCCGGGTTTTTTTCATGCGGTTCAACTGTCGACCATTCAGTCCGACCCTTGACCTAGTGACCCGAGACCTTCATCGAGTCGGCCACCGGTCCGAGTTTAAAAACATTGCAACTACATGAGGTAAAATTGGTTATTGATCGTTTCATGATACTAGTTATTGTATTGTATGACCGCTCCATGGCCTTGGTGAATGGTGATATGAAAGCATGGTGAATGGTGATATGAAAGCAACTGCTACTTGATGGTTTTGTGCTAATATTATGATTTTTTTTATTACTTGGAATGTCTATCTGATGCTAATTTTTGTTAATTGTTACTTGTAATATTAAAAGTTGTTTTGGGTCTACCATTCTATACTTGCCAATGTTTTCTTATCTACTTTCCCAACTTCACTGAAAACTTTCAATCCATTGAAAACTTGCAATTTTATTTTATACTGCACATGTTGGAGTGGTTAATATTTTAATGTTAGTAGAGGTAAGGTTATTAGAGTAAAATTAAGGGAAATCTTAGAAGATATCATTTTTCTCAGTTCCAATTTTGAAAGATGTGTGGCTTTACCTAAGTTGCTAGGGATGTGAATTTGTTGAGAGACCATATCTCGGTCTTCTTTTTTTTTTTTGACCAAACATATCTCCGTCTTCTTATGCTTTGTAGTTTTTCATTTTGTGCACTCTTTGGTTTTTTAGTTTTAATCGCGATTTCTTTATACATACTCATGGTTGAGAGCAAAATGGGCTGAGTTGAAATGTTAAGGGTGAGAAAAGACCAAAATGTTGGATTTTTTTCAAATTTTAACCTTTTGTTAATCTTGCAGGGTGTATACAACAATACTGAGGGTGTAACTAGTTGATCCAATCTAACTTGGTCCAACCCAATGATGTAAACACCAGTAGCCAAACAAAAATATTCAACCGGTTCTTGCGGAACCCAAACCTGGTTGCAATGGGTGACACACAGGTTAGAGTGACCCGAAGTATATATTCACTCAATTAACCCTAATTGAGCTTCTTTGTCACTCTTCGTCGTTCTCACTCTTCTTTCTCTGTCTCTGGTTCTCTTCTTCTTCGCAGAGCTTAGGGTTTCTTGTAGCTCGATCTCACTCTACTGAGTGATTGAAGCTTCAAGCTCTTCGCTCTCTCTCCGGTGATGAAACGTAACGATGATGATGTTAAAACTCACCTAGTTTCAACAACTTCGAGTTCTGAGATCTGAGGTTTACACACAACACTACCCTTTGTTTGCTTCAAAGACTTCAATCGAGTGTTTGAATCACTCAAACACTCACAATGAAGCTTCGTAAGGTATTATAGTGACTTGTTTCCCTTTCTGATTCAACTTAGGTTTTCTCTTCAGAAACCCTAATTTTTGGTTCTCTTGATTTTGCAGGTAAATGAAGAAGTAATGGTGATTCGTACCACTCACAGGTAATGAATCACACTATGAATTGTTTAATTTTACCTTTCTGCACTTTCAATCGTAAAACCCTAATTTTTTCCTACTGTTCCTGTTTGCATGTACCACTGAGCTGTGATTATGCATTGTACCTTTGACTTCACTCCTTGAAATCAACTTCACCAGGCAATAACAGAGGTAATGACTTCCTCTTATTACTTTATGTGAATCTTTCTTCTTTCTTGAGTGATTGCAAACCCTAATCCTCCTGATTCTCTTGTTTGCAAGCACTCAGCCACACACCGATGTAGTTCTTGATAATATCTCTCTCAGAATAACATCAAAAAACATACAAGGTAAATTCCTACTACTCTGTCGACCCTTTTCTCCTCCTTCTTTAATAGGTTTCAGTCACAGAAACTAACCCTTCTTTCTTCTATTACATGCAAGGTACAATCCTCCTTGATTGGTCCTTAAACACTCAAAGACTCATGGTTGAAGACAATGGAGCTTACGGTTTAGACCATGGAGTAGTAGTGATAGAACAATAGAATTCTCTTAGAACACTTAGAAAAAATGTAAAGACTAAATTTTATTGAATGTAAATTGTATGTGTCTACAAACTGAATGGACTGTTTAACTATATATACACTGATAGGCCCTCAAACGGACATGTCAGTTTGAGAGGAGTTAGTTAGACTCTAACAAACTCTCAAACTGAATAAACTGTACAGGTCTTTCACAATAACAAAGACTTAACCACTTTTGTAACAGTTTTGAGAAGTGTTTGTTAAAGTAGTTAAGTCTGTTAGCATGGTTACCTATAGGAACTACCGAAGGTGTTTTTAGTTTTTTCTTTAAAAACCAACACAAAAGAACATTAATGAAATGACCAAAGCGTCTTTTTTTTTCAAAAAAAATTCACCAGTGCGAACACGGACATTCGAACTTGATTGAACAGAGTCATCCGAGTATGTTAAATATTGACACACACACCCTCTTGTGCGAAATTTAACAGGTTCGGATGGCACCTACTGCACCAGTTCGCATAGGGGTATTCGAACACCCTATTTTATTCCGTTCGTATGCTGTTAACAGATGCAACAATAATGTACCCTCACACCACATTCACCAATATTCCTTAACACAGATAATGTGTTCGAACAAGGTCATGCGAACCGTCACTAATCACGTCCTGCACGAGCATTCCACGCGAGGTTATTTTTGGAATAAAATTTGTTTGGGGTGTGCGGTCAGTAGGAGGGGGAGTGGGAAAAGCAAATGCCAAATATGGCCATCATGTGGCCTAGCCCCAATTAGAAGAAAGATGGGCCATGGCCTGATAGGAAACACAGGATATTGCTTTTCCCACACCCCCTCCTACTCTTTCACACCCCTTAACAAATTTTATTCCAAAAATAACCTCGCGTGAAACGCTGCGAGGACGTGTTTTATGACTGTTCGAACGACCTTGTTCGAACACGTTCGAACAACATCATGCGAACGCAATAAAAAGGTGAATGTGGTGTGAGAGTCCATTTTTTGTAATAAAATAGGGTGTTCGAACACCCTCATGCGAACAGGTGAAATTACGCACAAGAGGGTGTGAAGTCAAGATTTAACACACACGAACGATGTCATTCGAACCTGTTCGAAGGCCCGTATTCGAACAGGTGAAATTTCGTGAAATAAGAGAGGTTTTGACTGACCTTTTGGTCATTTCACACACTTATGGGGTGTGTTTTGAGTAGGAGGGGATGTGGGAAAAGCAAATCCCGAAACACGAGAGGAACATCCAGCTCATGAATTTAAGGAGCGCAACATTTAGATTTAATGGGAATCACAAAACCCTCACTTTTTTATTCTCACCTAGGATTCAATGGGAATCACAAAACCCTTGCTTTTTCATTGTTGTGCTTGAATTGTTTAATTATTTTGATTAATACTATGGAGTTATTCTTACTTGAATTGTTGAATGAAAGTTTGATGAGTATATTATTGTGGTGTTTATTTTATTGAATGCTCTAGTTGGGAGGGAGTATAGTAGAGAGAGAGAGAGACCCTTAGAGTTATAATAATTCCAATTCCAATTATTTTTACTTCAGCTATACCAAAAAGACCCTTATGCCCTTCATTAAATCCACATGAGCTTATAGGCAGTGGCAGATTTACATATTAAAAATATTACCGATACCCTTATTATAATTTTTTTGTTTTGCAGATCTTCCCCAACCTAGTCTCTACTATTTGCACCACTCATTAAGCCCAAAACAGCAAAATTCATTTAGCCTAACCCAAAACTCCAAAAACTATCACTCTCCCTTAGGAGTGTTCAGTGGTTCGGGCAAGCCCAAATCAATCCACAATCCAATCTAAACTGATATGTTTGGTTTGATCAGCTAAAATAAAACGCAAATCTCCTATTGGACTAAATGTCTTAATTTTTTAAAATAGGAGGACTGCATGTTTGAATTTCTGAAAATAGGAGGACCAAAACTATAATTTAACAAAAAATTTATATGGTTATTAAATTTGTCTGACCATCCTAAGTCAGGGTCCTAAATACGCAACTGCTTATAGGTAAGCTAAACCCACTTAACACACAAACATTTCAGTTTTAAAAGAGAAAGGGAGTGACATAGAGAGAAGGGGGGGAAACATTCGAGAGAAAGAGAGAAAGAAGAGGAGGAAAGGTTTCATCTCATTCTTTCTTCTCCATTTGCAACCCTCAAGGATACATTTCACACCGTTCCATTTGTATCATTAGAATAGAGTCACATTCACTTCACCTTCTCTCAACTATTCGAAACCATTGTTCCCAAAACCACCAATAGTCAGAAATTCTTAATAACCACTTCATACACTTGACCCTTGCTTTGCATGTCCAATTTTCTTCAATTAGAGAGTATTGGGAACGATAGAGGAAACTTGGTCGTCACTTCGTTAGGGATTTGGAAGCTCACAATGTGGTTAGAAGCTCATCTTGAAGCTTGGGTGCTTTGGGGTTTCGTTGTGGCTAGCAAGTTGATTTTGAAGTTTGCATGTAAGTGGTGGCTAGGGGTGTGCAAATGGTATGGATAACCGGTTCAAATGTAATAACTGGACCACACCACACCACACCAAAAAAATCCAGAACCATTTATATGGTTTACAAACCAAACCTATTTTTAAAAGTAAATTAGTGGTACTTTAATTCTAAACCGGTTTATTACTATTGAACTTGATTTAGCAGTATCTATTATTCTTTTGGACGGATCTGGGAAAGTTACAAGCTCTGCACCGTGCTTGAATGGAGTTTTAACGTTTGTTGCAGAGAATATGAAGTGAAAAAATGGAGAAAGAAGTAAGCAAAAATAAAATAGTATAAAATTTAATTGAATAATGAGCATTGAATATTAAATTTAATTGAACAGGTGTACCGTAAAAGCAATGAATTGAAAGTCAGTTGAAGAAAAAAGTGAGTAACGTGTCATTTGCTTATACTTTGGTGTCATATATGTTTGATTTCTATTGGTTAAAAGTACCAATTATCACTTTTGTCAATTCACTACAATTTGCTCAGAATCACTATACTGTTTTTGTCCCCAGGGTATGGTAGGATTTATTGATTTATTGATTTATTGATTATATTATTATTATTATTATTATTATTATTATTATTATTAATTTTATTTTATATCAATTTAATAGTAGTAACCAATTTAAACTACAATAGATTGCAAGTGACAAATATACAAACCGAAGAAACCTGCAGCTAATTACATTAACAAACTAAAAATGCGACACTACAAAGTTACCCAAACAGGTTCACTAAGAAAAACCGGTTTTCAAATGGTTTGAGCAAGGAAACCGGTTTCAAATACAAACCGGTTTATAACCGGTTCATGAGCAAGGAAACCGGTTTCAACAAGGACCTGAAGGAGCACTAAGGCTCTGAAGGACCACTCAGGGTCTAGAAGGCTGCCTAGGCCTTAATTGAAGGACCATCGTGGTCTGAAGGAGCGCAACTAGCTACGGTACTAGTTAAACGGTCTATAGGGGCCTTTATACTCGAGCGGCCATGATGGGTCAAGATCAGGTCTAGAACTGATATGTTGACCATGAAGGACGTCCACTGTGTCTTAGGCTGACACAACTAGTCTGAAGGACCACGCGGGGTCTGCGAAGGTCCGTCGGGCTCGACTCGACGCGTTGCGACTGGGCCACTTAGGGCATTTGCTCACGAAGGACCACTTGGGGTCTATAGAGTCCGAGGATCAACCGGGTGATCTGTGATACGATATGAGATCAACGCTTAAAGCTACGATATTAGAGGAACAAAATATAGGGACTGACACTTTATGTGTTTATCCGAGCACACCTAACGAATGCATCTACTGAGAAGGGGAAAACCAATCTACGTTTGATGAAGCAATTAATGGTGCAAGCAATGATTGGTATCTAGTAGGATGTGGAATGACTTTTTCCCTTTTCTCTTTTTGCTTATTGCTTTTCGCTTTTTTTTTTTAAAAAAAAATGATGAATGCCAAATGTGAATATGATGCAAATGAAATGCTCGGGTGCAAATGCTATGGTGCATGAGGTGATGATATGATATGATATGATATGATATGATATGATATGATATGATATGATATGATATGATATGATATGATATGATATGAGTGATTGGGGTATAGAAACATTTTTGGTAATGATGAGATGTGAGACTTTAGATGCGAGAAGCATAGGTGAATATTGATCATTCTTTGAAAAAATAGTTTTGATTCAATACTTCAGCAATCTCAATGTTGTTATTTACAGACACTGATGTGAAAAAGTATTTGCAAGCTCGCTCATTTTTCTCCATTTTGATGCCCCATGATGACCGAAGTTTTGGCCCACACAGCTAAATAAGTGGATTTCCAACATCATATGATCAACTTGTGTTTTCTCTCTCTGAAGCATTGTTTTGTGAAGATGTATAGTAGTGCGAATATAGATGAATGAGTCAGTTAACTTGGGGTTCTAAAGACCTAGGGTGTGGACATTTGTGGCACATGAAGGGGTGAATGACTGACTGGTCTTTGTCAAGGTCATGAAAGGTAGGTTTTCCCAAGCCAAGAAATGCAGGACTGCTCCAACTTAGATTTGATGACGGTGAGTGAATTACTTGCCCCTGTCTAGTGGTGACAAGCTAGGGGTGTAGAAGACGATGAATTGGGAATGCATTGGCTTTGGAATGAAAGGCGGAAAGCAAGAGACTTTGTCTCAACCCATAGAGTTTGGTGTTGCCCCATTTATGGTAAGGACAAGATTGCCCCGACTAGAGTAGTAGCGTTTTAGGGTAATGAGTTGAGAAATTGCCCCGGTATTGTTTTGTGCATATGAATATGACAAGGTATGAGGTGAGTAGGGCGGATTTCTCCAAGTAAAGGGTGAAGGGATTGCCCCACTTGGTAATGGGATTTCAAATGGTTGTTTTAGTGAGGTTGTGAAAGGTGACAGAGTTAGGGCTATGGGTTTTTGCGTTGATGCAGTATGTATGTTTAGACTGGTGTGGTGTGGGATGGACGTTGGACACATTTCCCCAAGCTTAAGTGGAACAAATGGTGAAAGGATTTCCCTACTTTGGGATCTAGGTGACGATCCTAGCATAAACCTTTTGGTTATCTTTAAAATGACTCTCAGACTATGATAGTCTTGAGTTTGCTATGATGAAAACTGCACTTGGTGATCACTAAACCTTGCCTTTATATCAATGGAACTTGAATGAACCTTTGGAGTGTAAGCCCTTTTTGATTTATTTATTTTGAGTTTTTTTTTAGATATATTTTTTTTTGAGCAAACATATTGTAAATCAATAAAGTTATTTGTTCTAAGATTAAAACTTTGAGAAAACAAAAGCAATCGGTCATTGATCGGAAAGAACTCTAGAGGGTTGTAACGTGGCCGATGGTTTAGTGATTTATGAGGGAAATGATAATTGGGCTCAAAGTAGTGTTTGGGGATTGATGGGACGGATGATTTTTTATTGAGCGGTATGATTTTGCTAATGGTTAATGGTTTGTGAAAGAAGGGGTTATTAGGCTCAATGAAGTGTTTAATGATTGATGGGACAAATGATTTGGTGATGTAACTTGGCTAATGGGTGATGATTTATGAAGGAAATGGTTGTTAGGCTCAAAGGAGTGTTTGAGGTTTTATTGAGACAGTAGTTGATGTGTCTCATGGTAGGATGGACTTGTTTAGGATTGTAATGTGGCTAAGGGTTTATGGATGATAGGATATTGAGGCCAAAAGAAGTGTTTGAGGTTTATTTTAGACAATGATCTCTTTATGCTTTAATAGTGTGAAAATGACTTCTCACGACTTGTACTACTTTTATCTTTGTTTTTTCTAATTTGTTTTTTTTTTGGGATTTTTTAATCCACTTTTTTGACTTCACTCTTTTGTGCTTTTTGTTTCTTTTTGGCTGAGTGAGCTGATAAAAGTGATGCACCATTTTTTGATGCGGAATCGATCATTGTCTAGGGTGATTGAGAGATTTTTAGGATTTTTGGCTTAAGGTGGGTGGTAAAGGATTTTTGAGGATATGGAAAGATGGTTCAACTTCATTTCAAATCATGATTGCTTGTTTTCTCAAAAAATAACTTAAAGACAATAATTTACTTATTTTAAATACTTGCTCTTTTTTCTTTATTTCTCCTTTTTTTTTGTGCCCTAATTTTTGTTTAGGCCGCTCTTACGAGTTTTCAACCTAACAGGCCTTTTTGATTTTTTTGTAAAGGACTTGCACCAAGGGAATATAATGTTGACAAAGTATTTTAGAGATCACAAATTTGCCCCAAGTAATGAGGGCCTCAAGTGTTATTTCAATAGTGAGAACAAACCCAAAAAGTCAACTAGGTAGGGGAGTGTGTACTTTAGGGTGGTCGGGGCAGGATTAGACTCGGACGGGGTGATGATGACAAGGTAAGGACATTAACTGACTCAAACAAAAAAATGAAGACACATGTCACACACAAGTTACTACACGAATGCTTCGTAGAGAGTTAACATTAGTTTTAACATGAAAGAAATTTTTAGTGGACACTTCGGCCATTCATCATGGAGTGGATGAGATGCAATGCTTTGTTGAAAAAAACGTGAACGAGCTGCTAATTTGAAAAATTAAGTGCCTTGAAACACCTTGAGCTTGCAACTAAGTAAGACTAAACTTTTCCAAAGAAGAGTAATTTATTTCACAAGAACGTCTCATCTCTCATCATAGTTTTTCTCTAAAATTATGTTTTTTGTTTTTGTTTTTATAATGCATGATGTAAGTATGCAAATGAATGAATGCGCATGAAATGAGAATGCGAACGAACGAATGCACATGAAATGTGAATGAATGTATGTGAAATGCGAATGTAATGTATGTGTATGTGTATGAAATGATAATATATGATTTTATTTCGCGTCGGGGAATTATAAGTTTACGTTTGGAGAGTAAAGTACAAAGTTTAACTTTGACTTTAGCATGCATGACTTCTCTCCAAAATAAAGCTTTTAATTCTCAGGCGGTCATAAAAATGTACGCAACATAAGATGTTTATCTTGTTGTTTTTTTGTTATGCAAAGAAAAAGAAAAATGCATGGGGTATATTTTCTAAAAATGTAGTAAACAATGATTTTTGGTTTTTTTTTTTGATTTTTTTTTGATAAAAGACGGTATGCATAAATATTTGTTTGAATGCAAGGGTATGAAGCTCCTTTGTGACCATAAAAAGGTATCTTACGGAGTGGGTCTAAGGTTTCTTTTATAGCGAGCCTCACAAGGGTAGTTTTAAAGAATCCTATACAAGGTTCCTAGAGCCAAGGACCCCAGTCAAGAATACTGACCCCAACAATAGGCAAGCTATTAGAAGGGATAGCATCCTTAAAAGGAATCAAACTCTAGGTGAGATTTTCATGACCACCCAACGAGACGTACGTCCCGCAGGCCATCACTACACAATCTCGTTCTAACTTAGGGTACACTTAAGTCCGGGTAGAGGACTTTTCTCACATGTGTGTGTAGAAGTGTAATTGTGAAGTGTGTGTAGGAGCAATTTAAAAACAACCCAAAAGCTGCAAACAGACAAACAAACATATATACACAAATATGGTCTTCTATCCTAGGGTTTATATATCAAATAAATAATATAACATGCAAAAATAAATAAACAAGGGAAGGGTAAAAATTAAATTAATACAACTAATTAGACTAGGTTTTGACTCTCTAAAAAGTTAAGTCCCCAGTGGAGTCGCCAGCTGTAGCGACCGAAAAATTCGGGAATGGATTCTTCGAAGTTCGAAAGGAAGCCGCCACCAAATTTTAGTTTAAGGGCAAATTCGGAAAATTCCTTTTGGTTTAGGACAAGGCGAGTTTAGGGTTCGGGAGTCGTTATGCGTGGGGAAGGTATTAGCACCCCACGACATCCTTTTTCTAATTAATTATGGTTTATTAATATTTTACCCTTTTATTTATAGAGAAAAAAACTTAATTAAATTTTTAGTTTTTAGAGCTTGACAAGAGTGGACTCTTGCTCCTACGTACCTCCGGATGCAATGGAGAAATCAAAGCTATGTAGTTCTTCCTGAAAAAGGTTTGTGGGTTGGTATTTTTTAGTGTAGGGGTCCTAGGATTCCTTGAACTGTACAGCTCACTGATTCCTAGGACGCTGACTAACCCGATTGTACAACCGACTTAGTCCCCTACTTTTGAAAGTATTTTTGAGGTTTTATGAAAGAAGTTTGTTTGATGTGAGGTGAGTTGGTTTTAGAATAGGTATTCTAGAACTCCCGAACTATCTGACTCATTAGTTCTAGAACGCCGACTAACCTAGGTTGTACAACCGACTTAGTCCCTATTTTAGGAAAAGTGATTTATTTATTTACTTATAAGTTTTTAGGATTACTTGGTATGTACCTCATTTGTCCTAGGATGATGACTAACCTAGGTTGTACAACCGACTTAGTCTTTTATTTTAGAAAACAATAATTTATTTGTATTTTTATAAGTTTTTAGGATTACTTGAATCAGATGCATGTTTCATTGGTCCTAGGATGATGACTAACCCGGTTGTACAACCGACTTAGTCTTTATTTTTGGAGAAATGATTTATTTATATTTTTATAAATTTTTAGGATTACTTGAACTGCATGCACTTTCATTGGTCCTAGGATGATGACTAACCTGGTTGTACAACCGACTTAGTCTTTATTTGATTTTTGAAGAAATAAACTAATTTGTGCATAAAAAGACAAAAAAGCGATAATTAATAAAGACTAGGCTAAAAAAATAAATAAACAAAGAAATAACTATATACACAATAAATATGAATAGATATATACATAAACAAATAAATAAATAAATAGATTATATTATAAATAAATAATAAATAAATATGTAAATAAAAATAACAAAATAAATACAAAACTAACCTGGACTCGACGAGTGTGCGAATCACCGAATCGAAGCGATCGACCAGGTCAATCGCGAACCAAACTCCTATCTGGTCCATTTTGACCCCAAGACCGCAAGAACCGCTTTGAGAATCGGAAAGCCGACTCAAAACGTCCAAATGATCAAAGACGTGCTTTTAGTGAAATGCGCCGCAAACGCTTTGACCCAAAAGATCACTTAACCCGCCAATGATCCTCCTCCCTAATCTTCACCTCTCAACCCCTTTTATATCCAATTGCGAGGGAGCTCTTGTTTCTTGTGAGCAATGTGGGACTAAAACAAGTTAGAGAAAGCAATTCCCCTTTAAAACACAATTCCCGTTTTTCTCAAACCTGTCACCGTAAAATTGCGATTCCGGACCGTTGGATCGTCTTCCTTTTTTGACAGTAGGTTCGTGAGACATATATCTCCGCTTTCACCATTCGGATCGTCGAAACGAGGTCTGAGGAGAGAGAAATTGCCTTCGCAATAGCTGCAGTTTTTGGTCCGTTTTTCTCAAACCCCTCACCGTAAAAGTGTGATTCCGGATTCGTTAACCATTGGATCATCTTCATTTTCCATTAGTAGGTTTGTGAGACATATATCTCCACTTTCACCGTTAGGATCGTCGAAAAGAGGTCCGAGGAGAGAGAAATTTCCTTCGAAATAGAGCTGCAGATTTGGGTATTTCATCTTTTTGTTCTTATTTTGTAAGCTCTTGTGCTTTGCTTCACTTGCTTTTTCAATTACTCAAAGAGGGTCAAAAGGAAATGACATGTGGGATGATTGACCAAGAATCAAATCATGCATCTTTATTTCAACTTTATATTAATTGTGGTTGATATGCACAAGCTACTTATCTTTTACTTGAGTACCTAGAAACGTTTGTTGGACATACACTACTTAATAAAATAAAAGAAAAATATTACAATGATATAAGAACTCAGACAAAATTGGGGTATAACAATAATGCAACATTGGATTCAGATAATAGCCAGCAGCATGCAAAGGTCTATGCAATTCATTGTCCCACCACTTATCAATAATTTCCGACAAAGGTATGTAACTAAGGAATGAAAAATAATAAAATTAGCTTACGTTAAAATATTAAATTAGCTTACAATAAATCAATGGAGTACCTCTTCTTTATGTTATTGAAGGTTTGTTGAATCTGCTCTTTAGCTTGATCCATTGCTTCATAGATGTACCCCATCGCTGGATTTTCATCAGATTCCACCATACACAAAACTTTAAGCAATGGAGAAACACCCTTTATGCAAGTTCTTAAATTCCTCCAAAATTGCTTATCTAAGACTATGTTTTCAACAAACTTTCCCTCTTCAGTCTTCACAAACTGACTTTCTCTCCATTGCCTAGAAGTGAACATCCTTAAAAGCGGTCCCTTATTCTCATTCAAACGCCCCAAACACAGATAAGATGTGGCAAAATGTGTGATTCCAGGTCTAATTAAATCACCTCCAGCAGTAAAGTGATGCAACAAATTTAAAAGGTCAATAGCATTATATAGGTAAGTAGTGATCTTTTTACCTGAAGCAATGGTCTCCTTATGCAATGGCAACTTGCTCTCAAGTTCCTCCAACATCAGATCAATGCAACGAATGGCACAAGATGTCCAGAAAATGTAAGGCTTCGTTTGCATCAGCATATCTCCAGCCAACTTATAATTAGCAGCATTTTGAGTCACAATCTGGACAACATTTTCTCCACCCACTTCATCAGCAACATCCTCCATAATCTTAAAAATCTTATCAACTCTTTTTGAAAAACCGGAAGCATCAATTGACTTTAGAAAGAATGTTCCCTTAGGATCATTTACCAAGATTTTTAGGATAGTCCTCTTCGCTTTGATCATTCCATCCATCTATCATTATTGAGCATCCAAACTTCTTCCAGGCTGCTTTATGCTCCTTCATGATAAAATCTGTAGCCATAACTTGTTTCTTCAAGAATTCTTCCTTAATGTCATGAAAAGATGATGGTTTATAACCAATTCTGAATTGAGCAATCATCTCACACATCTTTATAAATTCTTCATCTTTTACAACATTCAATGGGATAGCATTATTGTAAAAAAAGTTGCAACCTGTAAATCTGCTTTCTTCCTTCCTCGCCTCTTTTAAATACATTGTTGATTGGTGGTTGAGAAGTTGCCCCTTTTCCTAAAAATATTTGAATTATTTGGTTGCAGATCCTTTTACCCTTTTTCTTTTCCTCGCATCAACTTCTTTTGCTTCATTCGATGGAGTTGAGGTTCTCTTGTTTTTCAAATTCTTTTGTGATCCACATACAATATTCCACATTTTTTCCCGAATTTCATCAGGGACTTTTTTGCATAGTCCAACATCTTTCTTTGTGCAAGCTAAATGGTGTTTAAATCTGTAAATCCCCCCACTAGCATACACTTTGTGACAATAATTGCACTTAATTTTGTTGCCTTCCACAGGTGTACCGTGTAGCCATCCCACGTCTCGTCGCTGATTAGGAGCATTTTTTGGTGGGTTTCGACATCCTGAATTTTTCCCAACAATTGGATTTGAACCAACTGTTGAAACAGGAGGCCTACTACTGCCTGAAGCCATGTGATTTTCGCAAACAAAAAGAGACCATTTTTTATTGTAAGATAAAAAAGAGATGAGTGTGAACAAATGAAAGAAGCTTTGGGTTTCAGGTGTTGAGAATGGAGCTGCGAAAGAGGGTGAAAAAAGCTGCCGCGAGAAATGAGAGATGAGTTAGGGTTTGCAATTGAAAGGGAACAAAACCAGATTAGGTTTTATAAAGTGAAAAAACGGGTCAAAAGCTACTCGGGTCACGAAAACCGGACCTGTTTTCTTGTGAGCAGGTCATAACATAATCCCTTTATAATGGTAGATATATTTGCATATATGCTAAATAATAATGAGATTTTGAAATTTTATTTTATTAAACTCTATAAATATGACTATACTGAGAAAATTATATTTTGAGAAAGTATTAAATTTTAATAGGAAATATGACAATACTAAGAAAGTATATAAAAAGAAATTTTACTATATAGGAAATATAAATATAAGGAAATATGACTATGCTAAGAAAATATTAGATTTCTTATATTTATTAAAAAAATTATAATTGGAAATGGATATACTTAGAGAATCTATTAAATTATAATTTTTTGGTGTTAAAATTGCGTCATTTTGCTTCAAAAAAAATTTGCGTCATTTAATTCACTTCTCAAATTTTATAGATATATTAAAAGAATTAATTTCTCTACCATGACAAATTTTACGATTAATAATAATGATTTAATTGATACATATAAAAACAATGTAGAGTTTTTTAATAATTGTTTGTCCTGTAAAATTTAGATTGTTGAAATAAATTTATTCATTAAGTGTCTGATATGATTATACTATAATATTTTTCATATTCCTTTTTTTTTACAATAACATATTCTTTTACAATATGGTGCTTTTAAATATTACACTTAAATATATGCTGCTTTTATGATTTATGATTTCTTTTGACTCGTGTTTTTTTACAATATATGTATGGTGCTTTTAAATATTACACTTAAATATCATTATTAGTTTATTTTAATATAAGGATTTTGTTATGAATATATTTTTTTTGACAATGAATTTGTTAAAGCCTTATTTTAATATATGGCTTCATATTTTGTTATGAATATTAAATTTAGTGGATGTCCATTTTAATCTTTCAGTTTTTCTTAACTCTAATTATTGAGTTGGTTATTGGTGGGCTTTATTTTTTATCTTTCGCTTACCTATTTGTGTTTTATAATTAAGAGTTATATTTTAGTGTAAATTAAAACAACACTTGTGTAAAGAGAATTATACAAAGACGGTCATCTTTTCTCCTTTTCTCATTCTCTCGTTCTTCTTCTTTGCTATAGTTTTAATGACTTTATCAACACGAAACCCAATTACACAGTATTTTAAAAATCGGCTCGGCCCGAGCGAACCGAGAACCGGAGGGGTCACCGGGTCGAGCCAAGCTATGGATAAAAAATGCAGCGACCCGGTGGGAATCGGCATGACTCGGCCGGTTTTGGTGAAAACCGGCGTTCCGGTTGGTTTTGTAAAACCGGACCGGGTTTTGCGTATTTGAAAAAAAACCAAAAACACAAAAATGACGCCGTTTTAAGCAGTTAATTTATAAGGGGGAGTCCAATAATTGTGAACCTTGAGTGTCTTATCACTTAATCTTCGTGGGTGGGCACTATCATTTATCGTCGCTTATCAGTTCGGGTAAGTTTGACTTGATTTGCTTACCAGAAACTAAGAGGAAGATGAAAGAGAGAATTAAGTATTTTGTGGGGTAATCAACAGTTTGAGGTTAACGATTAAATCATCTACGTGGCTATGCATCATGTTCTGTATCTGATATAAGGAGAGGGTGGGGGGAATTAAAATGGTTGAAACGATGTTTTGTCAAGGGGCGAGTGGTTGGAGACTTCCTTGTCGTTGTCTAGTACAGAGGTGAGGAAGGGGAGGAAGGGAAGGGGTAGCGTGCAGGGTATCCATGATTTTTGGTGGCTTAATGCTCTTACGTGTATAAACAATTCTTGTGAAAGTCTTGTTGTTTTGGTTTTGAGTACACCAAGTCCTCCTATTAATTAAATTTTTGCTTATCTAAATTAAAAAAACTCATTTCAAAAACTGTGTATAAACAATTGGTAATTTTGTTTCGATTCGGGCCGGATGTGTAATTTTAGGAACCTCAGAGAAATGAGAAGAAATGAAATTAGGCAGAATGTGTAATTTTAGGAAATTATTTACAGGTGAGCTAAACCCACTCACTTAACACAAACATTTCAGTTTTAAAAGAGAAAGGGAGTGACATAGAGAGAGGGGGGAACATTCGAGAGAAAGAGAGAAAGAAGAGGAGGAAAGGTTTCGTCTCATTCTTTCTTCTCCATTTGCAACCCTCAAGGATACATTTCGCACCGTTCCATTTGCATCATTAGAATAGAGTCACATTCACTTCACCTTCTCTCAACTATTCGAAACCATTGTTCCCAAAACCAGAAATTCTCAATAACCACTTCATACTTGACCCTTGCTTTGCATGTCCAATTTTCTTCAATTAGAGAGTATTGGATACGATAGAGGAACTTGGTCGTCACTTCGTTAGGGATTTGGAAGCTCACAATGTGGTTAGAAGCTCATATTGAAGCTTGGGTGCTTTGGGGTTTCGTTGTGGCTAGGAAGTTGATTTTGAAGTTTGCATGTAAGTGGTGGGAGCTAGAATGGAGCTGGATGAGATCTAGAAGGTCAAATACCTTGATGATGTATCTTGTGCGCTTTTGGATTGAGGAACTGTACTTAACTCACGTGATGGTTCATTTTCATGTTGAAGGTATATCAGTATATGTATTTACAGTTTAATAGTACTTTATTTCTGATGTTGATAATGAGTTAAGTCATTTCAAATATATCGTTGGGCAACTCTGATTGATTTTCAAAATGTAATAGAATAGACTCTACCGACGTCTAAAATTTAAGATGTTATATACAACATTCGTAAAAATCTGTAGATTAACGTTATAAGAGCATAATTAAGGATAATCTATTAGATATATCAACTTTCTTAGCTTCAATTTTAAAAGATGTGGCTTTACAAGGGTTGTTGTGGATGGGAACTCCATTGCTCACACAATTGCATCTTTGATTCAATCGGGATCACACAATTGCATCTTTAATTTCTCTTCTTTCTCTGTGTGCGCTTTTCTGATGGTCTCTATCTTCTGATGCTTTGTAGTTCTCCAATTTGTGCACTATATGCTTTTTGGTTTTATTCCTAGTTTCTTTCTAGAAGTAGATCAAGGGTTAGCT